>JAHZTW010000006.1:20426396-20446862 GCA_020283515.1 Alliaria petiolata | reverse complement strand
AACCTGATAATTACCCTTGCCTAGCGCCTTCGTCTCCTGAACTTACACCGCTTTAATCTCGTTTACTTATTCGTTTAGATTGCTTAGTCTACTTTCATATTATTCGACCTAGCATAATCTGAATTTAGAAACTTTAGTGTAGCATCTACTTCCCTTGGGATTTCGATACCCCTTATACCACAATTGCATTTGATGTGCACTTGCAGTAGTTTTATTTGGGTAAAACTTGAGCCCTATCACTTAGGCATATCGACGGACCGCACCGTGAGTGTTTACAAATAGGTGAATGATATGTATGCGCGGTTGTCTTGCATCGTGGGATAATAACTCATATCCGCGGGACAAGGCAAACGTAGGTGGCTAGATCTGCGAACGCGGGGTAGTCATACTCGACCGTTTCAGCTTAAGAACCTAACCCATTAAGTCATTTAGAACATAATCTATTGCTTGTTAGATCCGATCCATGATACCCGGAGAACAACCCCTGGACCCAACGCCTTTTACCTATTGATTTACAACCGTTTAATTCTCTTTTGCTGCTTGATATCACCACTGCAAACCGTGACGCACAACATCCCCCAACTTCCCTTTCGGTTTAAAGAAGTTAGAAATTCTAAGACTTTCGCAAAACAACAATCTATGTTGATTCGATCCCTTAATATACTATTGTGATTGATGTGCACTTGCAGCTATCTTAGGGGTAAAACTTGAAGTAACAAACCTCACCGCATCAGCTTACGAGATCCCTAAGTCCTTTTGAGATAAGGAGATCTCTAAGGGCACAAAGATCTCTATCGAGACTCTTTGGCATTAATCCCTCTAAACCAAGAAGAGTTAAGAGTTAAGAACATGTTAAACCCAAAGTTCTAAGCTTTTATACCATCCCTAAACCCTCGGCCTCAAATTTAAACCAAACTACTCACTAAGCATGATTAAAAACATAGAAAACGTACAAGAGGAAACGTTAATCATACTTAAGCGATTAGAGAAGAAGATTAGAGATAAGTACTTCAGATTAAGATTAAAAATCAAGATTTTACAACTAAGAAAAGCTTAAAGAAAACTAACAATGGCGGCTGAGAGCTTAAAGAAGAAGAACAAAACGTAAGAAAAGAGGAGATGGTCCCAAAAATAGGTCTGAAAACGTTTTATACCAAAAGGGAAATGGTCCCCTCACAAGAGGACAAAACGTTTCACTCGATCTTTGGGTTGTTCTAACTCCGAGATCGACTTCCTTGCTCGATCTTCGGGTCGTTCCTCACCCTCGATCTTGCCTCCGTTCTTCCAGGGCAACGTCTTTGGGTCCGTACAGTCGCTCGATTGAACTGGTCGATCTAAGGCTCGTTTTTCTCCCTTGAAACGGTATGAGTGCCCCGATCTTTTGGTCGATCTCGTCTAGATTGACCTGCCTTGCCCGATCTCTTCCTCGATCTCAGTGAGTGTTTGCTTGTCCGAACTTCTCCAAGTGCCCACAAGCTCCCCTTTGAACCTCAGCATGTCCACGCATCCACCATAGCTCACATGCACTAAAAACAACCTGATAATGATGCAAATATGCAAGAAACCATGCAAATGCTAATGCAAAGTGTTCTAGGACCTAAAATGAGATAAAACATGCAAACTATCCTACTATGAATGCAATATGCATGAAAATCTATCCTAAATGTATGCTGAATATGCGAAATATATGAGTATATCATTTTCGGAGAGGGTTCGTTGCAATCTGATATTGATTTTGCTACTTCTACTGCTTCTTCTTCTTCCGGACCAGACACGGATGCTCTGCATAATATCATTCAGACTCAGGCTCGTTTGGGCCATAATAAAGTTGCGGGTCATTTACGACGGATACGTTCAGTCGTAAAAGTTGCGACGGATTTGCGACCAGTTTTGCTTTGCGGCTCACGATTTACGATATTTTGGTCGCCATCGCAAATACATCGCACATCGATTTACGACGGATTTACGGCTGTTTTGTATGTCGCAAATCCGGTGTTTTCTTGTAGTCCTTGTCTGGATATCCCCATCAAACAGAGTTCTGAAAGGTACACTTCTCCAAACCTTCTCAGCAAATGGGGAGTGGAAAAACAAGTGTAGCATTGATTATGATTCCCCGCAGAACCCATATTTAGGATTTTCAATGATTTGTCTTGATGCTAACATTCCACTCACCGGTAGTGCTCCATAAATTGCTTTACATATGAATAGCTTGATTTTTCCTGGTACTTGTGGCATCGATAGATTTAACTTTTAGCACAACTACTTGATTTTTATGCTCTCTTGGGTTTAAAGGTTAAACCTTTACCACAACCACTTGATTCCACCTAACTTAACATAAGTCTCCTGCAATCCTATTGCTACTAAACATCCTAGATTGGATTGATCATTAAGTTTTGCAATGACATGAGCAAGCTTGAGTAATTGCTTACAAGAAGTGTAAAAGCGCTTGTATCAACTGCTAAATTGATTCTCGGTTGGACAATCTCCAAACGCTATAAGCGAGATTTCATCAGCCAATCCATGAATTTCAGATAACTCTTGCCACTCTAAACATTTTCCAGTGACCCACTTAATTTGCTTCATATACTCACAAGAATAAGTTTGTTACTCAAGATATGTTTTTCTATCAATTCCCGAGCACACTTGAGCCCTAAGCCATGCATCCCCAAGCTTCATAACTCTATCAACACTGTGAACTCTCTCTGACCAATCTGCTTGGCTTGAAAATGTTCCACCTGGTTCCCATACACGTTTAACTCGAGAGAAACGAATGGATCGTATCTCTTTGGTACCTTCTTTTGCTATTGGATAAATTGAAAGAGTAGGTCTCTTCACCTTTTCAACTCCATTAACTTGCAGTCTTGGTACTTGCCTTACCCAAAATTCCCTTAATGCCTTTTTACCAAATGGATGTGCAACTCTTGGAGAAAGCATTACCTCACTCATATTGTGGCGACTTGGTCTTTCATATTCTTGGCTTAAGTTTCTGATGTTATCTCCACCAAAACTAAGCTTCCCCCGTCTCCACCCATTATATTCAAGCTTCCATTCATCATTATGCAGTATTAGCACCAGACCTTCAATACTTGTTCCACCACCCGCAAAAAAGCTGATTAATCAAGGACAAGTATTCTCTATCCCATTAGCTTGACCAGAATCTAATCCACTTTGACTATCCTCTCTGATTTTACGGATTTGTCTAGGCTCCATGAAGTTCCTCAGAACAGTTTGACCAGTTTCTCATGTCTAAATCTAAATATCTTGATACTCTCTCTTCCTTATGCTCTTTCTGAACTCGTGAAATCTCCATTGGTGGGGACTGTTTTACTTCCATAGTTTCCCTTGGCTTGGTTCCTTGAAGGTCTAAAACAATCTCTCTTCTACTTTCACTTATTTTCCTATCATCTTCACAAGAGAAATTTCCTTGTTCAGATGCCTTAGCCACACTAGTATATTTGTTCCCATCCAGAGAATTTATAGGCTCATCATCGGGTCATCACAACTAAGAGGGTTTATAGGCTTACGTGATTAAATCTCATAACCAAAGAGATGAGACCCACGATTCACACTTGTATCAGCAATTGATATTTTTCCTAGTCCAAGTCGTCTAGCCTCTTTTTGAACTCTCAAACGAAAATCGACGAACATACCGTAACTCTTACAAGCCTGTGCAAGCTCACTCTGTGTTACTTTCTTCTCACAGTGGTACCATCTCTTCATTCCCACAGTATTTACGCTCAAGAGTCCCTTGTGAGCGTACACCGAAACCAGTAAATCTGGCGCAAACGAGGGCTCCCGATACTTTTTTCTAGACCTTATTATTTTCTATTTCTTCTTTTGGATCCTGTAGTATCTCCGTTCAGCCATGTTTCTCTTGAATTTGTGCTCGGACACGGTTTTACCCATGAGATACACGGATTCAGAAGAAGCCTCATATGGAGACTCGCCCGCCAAGTGTTCTATAAAATTCCCCTAAGGTTTGTCGACATTTTTGTTCTGCAGCAGCTCTGACGACCTATCACGATCCACCATCATCTGATCAAGTTTTGTTTGCAACTGTGTCAGACCATTGTGAATCTGTTGAAGGAGGTCATGTTGTTCTTTGGTGAAACCCACTATTGAAACCAGTAATGTACCGTCAAGAGGAATCAACGGCTCTCATACCATTAATAAGTTCCCAAACAGATCTTACTGGATCGGACATAAATAAAGGAAGGATCGAGGAAGATTGGATGAGAAGAGAAGGAAGAGAGGAAGAAATTGCGATACACCCTTTTGATTATGATTGTAATACTTCGATAACATTCTCAGAAGGAAAACAGAGTTTAAATACAATAAACACTAAAAGGCTTAAACATAAGAAATATTAGCGCCCCAAAAATGTTTAGTCGAAGCCCATCTTGAGACTTATCAAAGTACATATGTGATTTGTAGGACCTGCGTATCTAAGGCGTCTGCGTATCTTTATTCCGCTAAATCCATGTAGGGATAAATCTCGTCCATGGTGCATGATTACATGTTTTATGCTCAATTACATTTTTTCTCTCGATCAATAAAACTTAATTTGTGGTTTTATTAATTTAATTTCTTTTAGTTTTTTTCTTTTGTTTTTTTTGTCAAAAATAAATTAAAATGACAGTAATACAAAGATAATTTGTCTAAACTACCACTTTTGATATTGTCATTTTCAATACTACCACCACTTTTCATTTAAGTAAATATACCAACATTTAATTATAAAAATTGTCTTTAATACCTTTTAGTTTAAAGGCTCGTGCTGAACCATCGGACGATGTCTTTCAAGCAAGTAGTCTCCATGATTCAGGCTCAATCCCCAAGATCCAGGTCCAAATCCCTAACCTCCGATTTCGATTTCACCTCAAGACCCTCCAGAAGCTTCTCGATTCCCAGAACAACGATTTGTCTCTCCTTGAGATGTTCGGTAACCCAACTTGCGTCAGAGAAGCTCTCAACTTCGGATGCTCGAGACCGGAGAGAGAAACCGAGCCGCAGGATTCGAAAACCCAATCGGAGAGAGAATCCAGCGCCGATTCTATCTGGGGTTTCCTTAGATTCTGCGTCTGCGAAGTTTTGGGGATTTTAAGCTTCTTCACACTGTCTTCAAGCATAGCTAAAGGACCCAAAGCATCTTTTCCACCGGAAAGCATCAAATGCGGCTGCTGCGTTAGCAACCCAATGGCGGGAGAAGACGCCAGATACTGCAAATCTCTGCCGCAGAATCTCGACGGATCAACGACGGTGAGAGGCGTCACATGGTAAGACCCTGGGTGATGATGATTCAACGGTTCGACGGCGACGGAGCTTCCGCCGGAGGAATTTCGTTTTCGATTTGACGGCGGCGGAGGAGGAGAAGGGGAGATTGTGGAGATGGGATTGGGTATGGAGTTGAAATTGGGGCAAGTCCCGCGTTTGAGATGCTCGGAGGCGGTTCGGGAAGGGTTAGAGGCGTAGAAAACGGCGTCGCATAAGGAGGAACGGAGCTTGACAGCTTTGGGAAGAGCAGTGTTGGTGTTGTGGAGTAAGATTGGTTCGAGATGGCTCCAATACCACGCGCCTTTGCCTTTTACTGCTTTCATATTAGATGCAGTGAAAGTTTTCCTACCCTCGTTATGTTAGTTGGCTTATTGTCTCAGCAATTGATCTCTCTCGTGTGTAAAGCTTATTTCTTCTCTTTATGTTCAATTCACTATGAATGTTTTCAACTGTTTCAATATGGGTTTGTGTATGTTTTATTTGTTTGTTCTTAACCTCTTATTGAGAATTTTGACTCGTTTGTGTTAGTGATTTTGCTATGATTTTGGAAAGAGTGTATGGTAGTACTGTAGTAGTAACCATTAAGCTTGGTCATCATCAAGTTTTAAGTTTCAATGGTGGTCGAGTATAATGTGTTGTGTACTTTATGAACATCTCATTCTTGCCGTTAAAAAAAAAAAAAATCTAATTCTTGTAAATATCATTTATAAATGATATTATAAAAGTTTATAAAAATATACTAAAGATTTAAAAATGTTATTTTTATAAGGATTTAAAAGTGTTTTAAAATCATTTATAAAAAAGTGTTTTTATAATATTTATAATATCATTTATAAACACTTTTTATAAGGATTTAAAATCATTTTTAAATAACAAATTTGTATGTCCAACAACAGAGCATGGATGGTTAAACACCCCTCCTGGAAAATCTCAGGTTCCCTGGTTTAAACCTCCTGGTGATATAAAAGCTCCTTTTTAAAATTATTTTTAAATGACTAATTCGTATTCTCTATAACCAATTAAATTCATATGTCTAACAACTATGACAACACAGCCTGGATGGTTAAGCATCGAGTTCTCTGGTTCGAGATTTTTGGGGATATAAAAGCCCCTTTTCAAAACCATTTTTAAAGTTTTTTATAAGGATTTAAAAGTGTTAAAATTATTTTTAAATGACTAATTCACCTTCTATATAAACAATTAAATTCATATGTACACCAAAGCCTAGATGGTTAAACACTCCTCTTGGAAAATCGTGGATCCCCTGGTTCGAGCTTCCCGGGGGCTTTAAAAGCCCTTTTTAAAAATCATTTTAAAAGTTTTTATAAAGATTTAAAAGTGTTTTAAAATTATTTTTAAATGACTAATTGATTTTCTCTATAAACAATTAAATTCATACGTACCACAAGTATGACAACACAGCCTCGGTGGTTAAACATCCCTTTTGGAAAATCATGGATTCTCTTGTTCGAGCTTCCTGGGGATATAAAAGCTCCTTTTAAAGATCATTTTTAAAGTTTTTTATAAGGATTTAAAAGAGTTTTTTAATCAGTTTTAAATGTGTTTTAAAATCATTTTTAAATGACTAATTCGTATTCTGTGTAAACAATTAAATTCAAACGTACAACAAATAAGACAACACAGCCTGGGTGGTTAAACACCCCTCTTGAAAAGTCTCGGGTTCCTAGTTTGAGCATCTTGGGGATATAAAATCCCCTTTTTAAAATTATTTTTAGAGATTTTGTAAGGATTTAAAAGTGTTTTAAAATTATTTTAAATAACTAATTTATATTCTCAATAAACGTACAACAGTTCAAACAACATATTAAGTTTTATAAAGATTTAAAAGTACCATCAGCATTAGAAGTACAACAAAAGAAAAGAAATTCTTAACAAAAAAAATGCAAAACCTAGACAAAAAAGTTTTGCAGTGTAAAATTACAAAGCAAAGCAAATAGTAGACAAAGGAGTTTGTTGAAAATATATATCACTCATTTATAAAGATTTAAAAAGTAGTTTTAAAATCTTTACAAAAACTAAATGATACTCAAACTAGTGATCACCTGTACTTGCAGATAACGAAATCTTGTGTTTAAATCCCAATAATTATTTATAACGATTTAAAACTCTCTTTTTAAATTTTTATAAATTAGTATATACATACATATTTATAAGCAAATAAAATCGTACATATAACAAATGTGTGTGGCTTAATAATTACACGCATCTGCAGATTCTTGGGATCACATTTGAATTTGTCCACATCGTCTTGTTCATGTGAATCCACATCAACGCTCAAAGATCCAACATATAATACCTCCATATCCTCTGGCAAACCGTCCTTAAGCTGCAAATACAAAGCATCTTGATCCCAACTGAAACTCCAGCTTCCATTTCGTCTCTCCGCCTTCAACGGAAGCGGATTAGCCACAATGATCATCCGATCACAGAAAACCGAGGAGGGATTATCAGAAGACACACTATACAAGCAAAATAAGAGGAAAGCAAATAAGCGGTTCCTGCATTGATACATAAATGGAAAAAAAATCAATAAATTCATCACCATAGAATTGGACTAACAATTTACTGGTCTTTTTGCGGATAGTTTATGCATGTAACAAGCGAGGAACAAAAAATAAGGCAAATCATGAAGAAAAGAAGAGAACATAAGAAGGGAAACCTGCATCTTCGTTGATAACTTACCCCAACGAGAAAATGTATCCACATGGGCCCTTTTATCCACTTGCGTACAATTGTCATAACTGCGTCAATCAAAAGAAGCATTAAAGACAAGCCAAACAGACTCAAGACTATTTTGAGCAAGCTTTAATCTAACTGCTATCAGTATAGTCTATAACCAATACATAGCTAGATAACAAATACGATAATAAAATGCCGATTGTTACAGAACTGGAAGAGAAGCCACACAATCGGGTATCATATACACTCAAGGTCTTTCCTTGGAACAAACTAGAAAACTACGATAAATGACCAACTCCTTCTCTTTTCTTATTCCAACTTAGAAAACAATCCTAAAGTACGCATATAAGAAGAAGGTGGAAGTCGATTACAGGAAGACACAACCAACGAGAGTTGAAAGACGTATTCTCAAGAAGATATTATAATTCAGACAACAATCCACTGAGCGAGACTTAAAGTCAAGAGGAAAAACTCTACATACCATGGTTAAATCCAACGAATGCACTTGCAGTACCACCAACAGCTGATCCAATCTAAGATCATATTAAAAAAAAAGCTTTTAAAACATAAGAGAAACGTAAGCAAAAGAGATTCAGTCACTTGCAAAAGAGATTTTTTATTCATGATATTTCACGCCACTGATTCAAGAAGCCACCAAATAAGCCAAATATACAACAGTCAATAAAGTAATTAAAGAGGATAAGAGTTTATATACCTGCACATAAAGAAACCATCAACTACAAAGTTGCTTGGGAAACTAGAATTTGTCATGGAATTGTTCTGGGTTAGGCACAAACACATGTAAAATCAGTTCGTAAAACATGTTAATATAAGGATTTATAAACCGAGCACTCAAACAAACAAAGCCACATAGCTATATCACTAAGACCTGATGAGTTTTCACACCTCACTTATTCACCATCCTTAAGCTAAACTTATACGCCAGCACACAAAGAGATACAAATCATTAACCTTAACCTATAATCGAATGTTACTTTCCAAAACTACACAATCAGAGGTTAATAGATGGATTTCCAGAAGCATTATAACCTTTTTATGTGGTATGGGAGTGTCCATTTTCTCCACAATGGGCACGATCAGAACTCAAATTCGGCGTGAAAAAACCCTGAAGCTAACCGAGTCTTGATTTGATTCAAACCAAAAGGAATTGCAACTTCAGACGAAATATCTTGATCCTTGCGATTCTCCTCCTCCATATAGCAAGCTCCAAATCTGTGTGGAAAAAAAGAAGAAAGTTCGTTGTTCAATGAAAAACCTAATTAAAACCTCTTAAGCTCAAGTTTCTCCGGTGTGAAGGACGGAAAAGAATTCTCTCATCTTTCAAGGAAACCAAAATTAAGAAACACAATGAAAGAGAATTGAAATTCAGAGTGAAATCGTCGTAGATGAAGAAGAATCTAGGATGAAAAAGAGGTTTCATCGATTAGATTAATCTCGGCAAGATCGCCTGAGTTTTTTTTTTTGTTTCCACACGAAAATCTCTCTTTTAGGCCACTTTTCCTTTTTCTCAAATAAAGGACAATTTGGTCAATTACCACTTCTCTTAATGGTATTTATGAAAATGATAAACGCTTGATGGTAGTTTTAAAAAATGGTACCTCTGAAGTAGTACTTTTGAAATTGCCCCTAGGTGAAATATAAATACTAAATCTAAACTAGAGTTAAACGTAAAATTTTCAAACTTTCGATATAATTATAGTTTTACATGATTAGACATAATTGTAATAAACATAAATTTATATATTATTATTATGAAATGGATTTGATTATCCATTCACATCCACTTCCACCTACTTATATTTTTTTAATGTTTTTATTTTGCCTATATAAAGGTGAATTACCCCCTTATGTAAACACATTTGAGAGTATAAGTTATACGAGAAAATAAGTTTCTCTCTTCTCTCTTGACCATGCCTCTCTCTTTTATATAATATATTTGTTATATATACACATAAATCTTACTTTGTTATAATAATTTATAACACGTTATCAGTACGATCGTCTCTCAATCCGTATATATACTAGATTCGTCTGTATACCAGGAAAGTGGTATTTATTTGTGTTCAATTTGTTTTAAAGTTTATTATTTATGGAAAGATAGGCTCTGCCTTCTTCATTTATTTGTTATGCCGGAATGATACGCTCTTCTTGTCCGAACCGATCGTTATGGTAGGCTATGCTTTCACGACCGAAATGATCACATGGTAGACTATGTCTTCTCAGATCATATTTATAGAGTGTGAGATTAAAACCATCATCCTTATTTATTAAATTATTGAGTGGAAGATTAAAACCCACATCTTTGTTTATTTATTTTTGGAGTGAGAGGTTAAAACTCTCATCCTTGTTCATTTATTTATTTATGGAGTGAAAGTTTTAAAACTCATCTACAATTGTATGGTAGGCTCTGCCTCCTCATATTGTTTTAAATTATTATCTTTCATTATGTCGTTATTATGCTCAAATTTTTATAAATAAATTTTCATTAAATTAAATGGGTTAAGTTTTGTTATTCAGTAATAATGTCAAATTTGTCAAAGTTCGAGATTGCCGCCCTAGACTTGTGTGGAAAGAATTATATGTCTTGAGCGGTAGGTGCAAGTTGCATCTAAAGGGAAATGGTCTCTTGAGTACTATCGATATGTTAAAAACGACGTCGGATGAAGCTAAAGCAAGAGTCATGATCTTTTTACGCCACCATATCCATGATAGTTTAAAAGATGAATACTTCAAGAAAGAAGATACGGCAAATCTTTGGCTATCACTTAAGAGTTGGTTTGATCACCATAGGTATGTGGTCTTACCGAAAGCGAGGCACGAGTGGTTGAATCTTCGGTTTCAGAATTACAAAAGTGTGAGTGAATATAATTCCGCGATGTTCGGAATCACCTACAGGATGACGTTGTGTGGAGAACAATTTAGTGAATATGATATGTTTGAGAAAACTCTCTCTCCACTTTTCATCCTGAAATTGTAATCATGCAGCAGCAATACCAGGCAAGAGAATTCACTCAGTACTCGAAGTTACTTCAAAACCTCCTTGTAGATGAACAGAATAATCAACTTGTGATGTTAAAACATCAAACTCGTCTAACTGGATCTGTGACATTCCCTGAAGTGAATTCTGTGTCATCCAGTCAAAGTGATAAGAAGCCACGACGTGAACGCAGACGCGATAGAGGTCGTGGTCGAGGGCGTGGACGAGGAAGGGAAAGTGATGATGGTAGAGGTGTTAAAAGACAAAGCGAAAGCCCTTGCTTCAGATTCGAAATGAAAGGACATTGGGTACGTACGTGTCATACAGCAAAATATTTAGCCGATCTGTATGCAGAATCACAAAAGATTAAAGAAAAGAATGCAGAGACCAACTTCATCTTAGACGAAACTGGAGCTTCCTTTGATGGTTTAAATGATGATACCCATCTTGATGTCGCTGATTTCCTTGTTGATCATGAAGCATCAACAAATTCAAAGAAACTTAAATCTATAATAGTATCTCCCTGAAAGACACCAAGAATAACGAACATTTAATCTGGCTTTTAGTATGCATGATATATTTTCGTTTTTGTAAAAGGCTTCTGATGTAATATATTAACCTTTTGATGTAATATATTAACCTCTTAATAAGTTGATATTTTTTGTTAATTATTGCATCTCTTAGAAGTATTGTGACCCAGAAGATGCCACAATTTGAGATTCAAGATGGATATACATGTCTAGCAGACAGTGCTACGACACATACAATCCTTAGGGATAACAAATATTTCTCCTATCTCAAAATGAAAGTCTCCGTCGGAAGCGTGAGTACTATAACCGGTATTGCAAAGATTATACTAGACTCTGGAAGAGCGAGTTTTTCAATGCCAAGAGGTACAGAGTTTGTAGTGCAAGATGCATTATACTCCCCCGAGTCTAAGCGAAACTTATTAAGTTTTCGAGATATCTGGAAAAATTTATATCATATTGAGACTATTAATAAAAATGGCATTGAATATATTTGCATTACAACAGAGAGGAAACATCAGTTGGAAGAATTACAAATGATGTCCTCCGGATTGTATTCCACAAAGATAACCCTGGCTGAATCACATGTTGCGATAAATCAGAAGTTTACCAGCACTTTTAGAGTTTGACATGAAAGGTTAGGCCACCCTGATTCAGTCATGATGAGAAGGATTGTGCAAAATTCGAGTGGCCACCCATTGAAAAACCAAAATATTTTTCAATCGGGGAAGTTTTCATGTAAGGTATGTTCTCAAGAAAAACTCATTAGTAGGCCCTCGCTAGGCAAAGTTGGGAATGAATCTCATGTATTTCTAGAGAGAATACATAGTGATATATGTGGGCCTATTCACCTACTATGCGGGTCATTTAGATATTTTATGGTATTGATTGATGTATCTAGCAGATGGTCATATGTGTGCCTTTTGACCGCACGAAATATGGCTTTCGCAATATTCATTGCCCAACTAATCACGTTGAGAGCGCATTTCCCTGATTGTGCTATAAAGAAAGTCAGGCTTGATAACACTGGTGAATTCACTTCAGCGTCCTTACTATTTTATGTCTTTGAGAATCGATGTTGAGCATCCGGTTCTGCATGTACATACACAAAATGGCATGACTGAGTCATTGATTAAGCGGTTGCAATTGATTGAAAGACCGTTAATCTTGAGAACAAAATTCCCAATCAATGTGCGTGGACATGCTATATTGCATGTTGGGGCGTTGGTCCAGATGAGACCAAGTGCATATAATGAATATTCTCCCATATAGTTATCGTTTGGCCAGAAGCCATATGTATCCCATCTCCGTGTTTTTGGGTGCGCGGTCTATGTCCTATAGCGCCACCCCAAAGAACAAAAATGGGACCACAAAAGAGATTAAGAATATATATCGGTTATACTTCACCAAAAGTATATATAATTGGTATCTTGAACCGACAACTGGTGATATGTTCACGGCACGGTATACCGATTGCCACTTTGATAAAAGTGAATTCTCAGCATTAGGGGGAGGATTGAGAGAATCACCAAACGATATCACCTGGTGTACACACTCTTTGGCTTATCTTGATCCTCCTACTAATCAACGCGAGGTGGAAGTTCAAAAAATTATACACATGCAAAGTTTGGCAAACCAGATTCTTGATGTGTTCACAGATACGAGGAGGGTGACGAAGTCTCATATCCCCTCAGCTAACGCTCTATCAAGAGTAAATTTTCATGAAGAACATATTGATGTAAGTAGAGCAAATGAACCAAGGGTTCAGTTGAAGCCCAGAAGGGCTATGAGATCAAAAGATAGAAATCCCCGACAAAGAAAGAAATTGGGAGCAAGGGTTCCGGAAGAACCAAATAAAGCAAAATGTCCAGAAGACATTTGTGTCAAATCTCCTGAAGACATTTGTTAAAAGGTTCCTGGAGAACCGGTTCCAGAAAAACCTGGTAAAGAGATTCGTGCTGAAGACGAATCTCGAAGAGAAAAAATATGAGATTTCAATCTCATTCGTGCAAAGTGGAAAATTATGGGCTAAAATTGAAATAGAGGATGATGATGGAATGTTCTCTTTCTCTGTGTCCAATGAGATCGATCATTTTAATGATGATCTAGATCCAAGTTCCGTGTCAGAGTGCCACAGAAGGCCTGACTGAAATAAATGGCAAGTAGCCATGAGGAATGAAATATTCTTCTTTAATAAACAGAACGTATTCAGACCGATAGCTATTACACCTAAAAATATAATGCCGGTCGGATACAAATAGGTCTTTGTAAGAAAGAGAAATGAGAAAATGAGGTTACAAGGTATAAAGCTCGCCTTGTGGCACAAGAATTTTCTCAAAGACAGAGAATAGATTATGGAGAGACATGTTCTCCGGTCATGGATGTAATCACATTCAAGTACTTAGTGAGCCTAATGGCCTCTAAAAATTTAGAGATGTACCTAGTAGATGTTGTGACTGCTTATCTGTATGGTTCACTTGATTGTGACATATACATGAAAATTGCTGAAGGATTTAAGATCCCAGAAGGATCAAAGATGCCTAAAGCATCTAAAGAGCTATGTTCTGTCAAACTACAACGATCACTTTACATATTAAAACAATCTTGACGCATGTGGTATAATCTCTTAAGTGAATACTTGTTAAGTAAAGGTTACGTCAACAATGTGATATGCCCTTGTGTATTTATAAAGAAATCTACATCAGGATTTGTGATCATTGTTATATACGTTGATGACCTAAACATGATTGGAACTCAAAAGAAGATTGATGATGCAAGAGCTCATATGAAAGATGAGTTCGAAATGAAAGATCTTGGAAAGACATTTGTCTTTGGATCTAGATAGAGTATTTCCAAGATGGAATATTTGTGCATCAATCAAATTACACCAAAAGGGTGTTGAAACGCTTTAGTATGGATAAAGCGACTCCTTTGAGTACTCCAATGGTCAATAGACCACTTGATGTTGACAAGGATCCATTTCGGTCTTATGAAGGTAATGAAGAAATATTAGGTCCTAAAGTGCCTTATCTGAACGCTATTGGTGGACTTTTATATCTTGCAAATTGTACTAGATCAGATATAGCTTTTGCTACTAACTTACTTACAAAGTATAGTTCATCACTGATGCGCAAGCATTGGAATGAAATAAAGCATATATTTTGTTATCTTCAAGGTTCAATTGATTTTGGATTATATTATTCTAGAAACTTAGAGGTTGGTCTAGTTGGTTTTGCAGATACAGGATATTTATGTTGTAATCCCATAAGCAAATTTTGGTTAACACTTCTTCAAATTATGCGGAGATTATTGCGCTTTTTGAAGCATACAAAAAATGTGTATAGATCAGATTCATAACTCATCATATACAAGGAGCAAGCGGAATAATCACGAATAAAGAACCAACAAAAGTGTTTGAAGACAATGCTGCTTGTGTCGCTCAAATTAAAGAAGGTAATATCAAGAACGATAGAACAAAGCATATCCCTCCAAGATTTTTCTCTTATACTCAAGAGCTCGAGAAAGATAAAGAAGTGGATATTCAGTATATTCGCTCAAGTGACAATGTCGCTGATCTCTTTACAAAGTCGCTTCCTACTAAAACATTCAAGAAGCATGTTCAAGTATTGAAATGCGGCATTTACGAGATTTGTGAAGAGAAGATGAGATCCATTATTTTCGGGGGGGGGGGGGGGTTTGTTGTTGATGTACTTTTTTCTCTTTGTCATGGTTTTTGTCCTACTGGATTTTACTATAGAAAAGTTTTTAACGAGACAACACGCAACTTCACAGTGATGGATACTCAAAAAAGAGCATTAATGCATTCTTTCTTTCTTGCCATGGTTTTGTTTCAACTGGATTTTTCCATGATCAGATTTTTTTTTTTAACGAAACAATACGTCGTATATCATTAGTGATAGATAATTAAGGAGGAGTATTATGAAATAGATTTGATTATCCATTCACATCCACTTCCACCGACTTACATTAATTAATGTTTTTATTTTACCTATATAAAAGTTATTTAACTCTTATGTAAACACACATTTGAAAGCATAAGTCATAAGAGAAAATAAGTTTCAGTTTTTTCTTTCGACCATGCCTATGTAATAGATTTGTAGTTATTATTTTTTTTTTCTCTGGAGTTTATATTAGAATAAAAAGTTCAAATTACACACATAAGCATAAGCCAGCAAGGATCGAAGTTGAAATCCTTCTGGAATACAAACGCTCAAAAGAGAGAGAGGCAAAGTAGACATAAAACTAAAACATGGAGCTAAGACTTAAAACCGAACCAAGCAAATTAGAAAAAGAAGCTCAAACTAATAAGGATGAAAAGGCAAGAAGAAACCAGCAGAAATCACCATCTCATTTAACCTTTGTCCCAGCACTTTTACACGCAAACACGCGACCTGCAAAGCCATTAGAACACACCAAACAACCACAACTTCTGAGGAAGCCTCACACCACGAAACCCCAAGCTTGACAGGAATGAAATCACCTCGAAGAACCACAACTCTAACCCAAAATCGGTTAACGCAGCGAAGAGGAAACTAGTAGGAGCTGCAGGGAAACCAAAAAGGAAGACACCAACGGCAAAGAGGAGTACACAGAACGCCGATAAAAGACCGACTTCATAAAGGTACACCAAGGATAAGCTCATCCGAGAAACAATATCTTCCACTAGCAAGAGAAGAGGCAACGAAGATGAAGAAGAACAGAGCTACAAACAAAAGGAAACGCCGAGACCATAACCAAATCCGATGACAGAACCACCGAAGGAAGCAAACCCCACCTGCAACCACTGCATCAGAACCAAAATTGGAACGAGAGAAAAGTCGAGCCTCTAAAAACACCATTTAAAGACAAACAAAAAGGAAGAACAAAAAAGTAGATTTAAAAATAAATCTAGATCTAGATCTTCAAGATACTACAAAAAAAAAAATTGATAAACAAGAAAATAAATAGAAAAACAATAGCAAACCGACCGATGTTGGAGCTATGTAAGCCTCCATCTGCCGATCGGAAAAACCTCAAAACTATCGAAGGCTACCATAAACTAGAGAGAATGGAGAGGAAATTTTGAAGAGAGAGAAAAGTTTTGTAAGGCGAATAAAGTATAGATTTGTAATTATATATACACATAAATTTTAGGGTCATTTTAATTTATAGACCAAGATAATATAGAAACAAAAAAAGCGGAACAAATAAATCGAAATTAGTTTGATACACATTACACACGAAAGTTATGACTGTTTCGCCCCTACAATTATGTTATGCGATTTTAGGGGATAACAAATCGATTACCGCGCTAACTAATATGTTATCACAATAGATTGAAGATACTGTTCGTCACCCGTCCTCTAACACTGTTCATTTAAGGTTCAACCATTCTCCAACACTGTTATCATGCAGTTAACGTGTTAACCCAATTAGCATATCATAGAAAATACTATGTTAAGTATGTTATCATATCATAAAATTATCATGTTAATCTTGTTATCGTGATACCCATCGTGCTAACATTCTTGTAATTTTATAAAATTATGAATTATTGATTAACTAACTTTGTTAACTTTACAAGTTATGCAAAATTATTCCGATAACTACTTAACTAACCGTCACTAACATTATCGCTAACGTTATTGTTGCCGTTGTCTGCCAGCGTTACCGTCGCCGCCGTACATCAGCGTTACCATCGCCGCCTTCGCTATCATCACTGCCGTCGCCATACATTGCGTTAACCACCCATTGTCGGTATTATCTTCTTCTTCTTTTTCTTTTTCCAATTCATCCTTCTCCATCTTCGATCTTCTCTTTTATTATTCTTCTTTTTTCTTCTTCTTCCTTCTTCTTTTTTCTCTCTTTCCTTCTTCTTTTTTCTCTTTCCTTCTTGTAACCAAAACAAACATTAGAGGAAGGATAAAAATGTCTTTTTGACATGAATAGTATATCAGATTTTGGTCGGTTAATTTCTTAATTATTTAGGGCCAGATTTTGCGATTACTCTAAATTTTACTTTGTTATAATAATAATATTCCTTCCGTTTTTTTAAATGTCGCTGTAGACTTGTTTTTTTGTTTACAAATAATTGTCGTTTTCGGATTTCAATGCAGATTTATGATAAATTTTTCAATTTTATCCCTATCTTTTTATCTTATCAAATAAAATGATGTTTTAATGAAGAGTAAAATAGACAAAATTAATGTTTTCTTAATCTGTGTGAAATATCCTAAAAAACATTTAATAAAAAACGGAGGGAGTAATTTATAACAATTATATTTAATTTTCGTTTTGTTTATAGATTCGAAAATTGAGAGTAAGCCGAGCTTTAAAAGCGTTCTTTCTTCTACTTACGCCATCTGTCTTCTAATTTCTCATTATTATATTTTACGAAAAGTAAAGAAGAAAAACCCTATTTCCGAGAAAAGGCGATAAAATAAAAAATAAAATAAAAAAACCCAAAATCCAGATCTTAAATCTCTCTCACCCCCAAATCAAAGAGTGTCCGAAAATCTGAGTCTTTGTTTGCAATTCCTTTAGAGTCTTCGGAGAAGAGAAGACTATCTTTGAGGTAATCTTTGTTCTTATATTTCTCTAACATTTTCTGGGTTTATTTTGTTCAAAAATTTTAGTAATTGAGCTGTAATTGATTCGAATTTTAAAATAACCAGCGTGAATCGAAGCCTTGTTCTTCCATTTTTATTTGTGATCAAGAGCTTAAAAACCTTGATTAATGATTGTTTATCTTGTTTTGAAGCTGTTTTAAAAGTTCAATTTCCATTAATATAGGTTATTTGATGTTGAATTCAGCTAATATTTCTATCAGCAGTTAGAAAAAATGTTCATTTCGTTCAGCTCGGATTAAAGACATTAATTAATGATTATTTATCTTGTCTGATGGGGAAGTTAGCCAAGTTTGTGCTCTTTTTATTTTGTAAGAAATTAGTTTCTTTTCCCTGTTAATCTCATATTTTTAAGTTCTGTTTTCTTCTTTTTGTATTTTTTCTCAAGAAATTTCCAGTTTCTTATAAAACTTTAATTTCCATTGCTTTGATTAGTTTTGATGTTAGGGATTAAATTTTTGTGTTTGATTATTAGTTTTTGTAGAGAATGGATCAACAAGGACAATCCTCAGCTATGAACTATGGCTCAAACCCATACCAAACCAACCCCATGACCACTGCACCAGCCGGTCCGGACCACGCAGCCTACCACCAGCAACAACAGCAACAACAGCAACAGCTCACTCAACAGCTCCAATCATTTTGGGAGACACAATTCAAAGAGATTGAGAAAACCACTGATTTCAAGAACCATAGCCTTCCACTGGCGAGAATCAAGAAGATCATGAAAGCGGACGAAGACGTGCGGATGATCTCGGCCGAGGCACCTGTCGTGTTCGCGAGGGCCTGCGAGATGTTCATCCTAGAGCTTACATTGAGGTCGTGGAACCACACGGAGGAGAACAAGAGGCGAACGCTGCAGAAGAACGATATCGCGGCCGCGGTGACTAGAACCGATATCTTTGATTTCCTTGTGGATATTGTTCCTAGGGAGGATCTTCGTGATGAAGTCTTGGGTGCGGTTGGTGCTGATGCTGCCGCCACAGCAGCGGGTTATCCGTATGGATACTTGCCTCCCGGAACAGCTCCAATCGGGAACCCGGGAATGGTTATGGGTAACCCGGGGGCATATCCGCCTAACCCGTATATGGGTCAACCAATGTGGCAACAACAAGGACCTGACCAACAAGATCCTGATAATTAGCTTTGCTTAATAAACTGTGAGTTTTAGCTTCCTCTCTGTTTTTTATATCCCTTTAAAGTTTCATTGAAACAAAACTTGACTTCACTCATGTTGTTTGTTTCTGCAGAGCCTTCTGGTTCAAAAAACCTCTTCCCTGTGGATCTAAACGAGAAGAAGAATGTTAACAGAAAATATCAGACCTAAAAGTTTGTTGTAGCTAAAGAATCTATGTTTTATGTCCCATGGATATATTTATTTTTATTCGGTTTGGTTTATCCTGTTAATCTAACGATTACATAAACCAAAAACTTAACTCACAAGAGCATCAAGTCCATAACTAAGCCATAGCCAAAACCAAAAAAAGAAAGTGATGCTTCCTACAACTACTAGAAGATTACACAGATTGTTTCTGTAACTTTTTCATTACGATCCCTTCAAGAATCCCATCGGTTCCAAAGCTGCCGGAAAACTCTTGCGGCTGGACAGGTCCCGGGAGGCGGAACGAGACAGTAAAGTGACCGGGCGGGGAAAGATTCTGCGTCAGCATCTCAAACTCCTGAGTATACCGATGAACTTGCTTCCCACCTGTTGTAGTGATTCCTCTAACTAGTACCTTCCCATTGTCTTCTACTTCACAGCTAAAATGTCCTGCAATAAACACACAAATTTGATCAAGAAACAGGTTTAGTTGAGTGAGAGAAGACAGTAAAAAAGACACTCACTTTCATCTCTTTTCACACCGGGAAGCGATACACGGAAGAGATAAGCGTCAGCGCATTCACCGATATCCATCAGTCGCATCGCCTGTCCAGCCTGAGCTCCAGCTACTACCCCATTTACACCAAACACTGGTTTCGCATCAACATCGCTTTCGTCACCACTAGTGCAAGTACCGGCAAATGTAATAGGCTCTTGCAAACAAGTTGTATCCTCTTCCAACGGTTCTAAGCTCTCATCAATCTCATCCTTAACATCATTGGCTGCAAAAGTTTCAATTACACCGATGTCAAGGGTCAAAGTAAGGCTCTTCAATCCCGTAAGCCACTTAAACCGCTTAACACAGTCTTCTCTCATGCAAGAAGTATCTGGATCATTGATGAACACAATGCTCCGGAGAAGCTTATACTGATTCCCAACACGGCTTTCAGGGTGCAGTTTTAGCGGAAACAGATCAACGAAAAGGGGCAAATCCTCGCTGGTATCATAGCGTTTTCCGTT
>JAHZTW010000006.1:18665077-18680213 GCA_020283515.1 Alliaria petiolata | reverse complement strand
TTTTTCTTTCTTTTCTTTTCTCTTAAGGGAAGATCAAGGAGAGACTGCAATTGCCTATCTGTTCGGACTGAAAGAGGAATCAAGTTCTGCGCATACCTAGTTCTTTGTAAGGGGATCTGAACTCGCTCTGTTAGACTGATTCCACTTGCAACTTTCTACTTAGTAAGTCCTGCAATCAACTCTTATAGCAATGGTTCTTCAAGTGTCAACTTCCTGTGGTTAGTTCCTAGAAAAACAGAAAGTTCCAACTGATTTTGACTCAATAAAACAAATTTTTGAAAACTTTTGACTCAAGACTCTCAAAACAAAACACAAAGTCAGTAATCACCTCCCCCAGACTTAAACAACACTGTCCCCAGTGTTATCAAGCCCGAAGTTGGCTAAAAGAAAGATTAGAAACGACTTTATAAGACCAGAATAGAAGACTTACCTTCGTCTGCGCATGGTGTGGATCGACACCTAGTAGTGTCGATCGACACTGGTCAAGGTCGAGTCCAATGTCTCCTTTTTTCAACTGACTAAAACTAGGACTTAGTAAAACCAAAACAAAAATAAAAATAAAAACGTACCTAACAGTGGGTTGCCTCCCACTCAGCGCTCGTTTACAGTCATTAGCTTGACTGTGTCGGGGTTCAGACGTCTGGTGGATCAGAGGGTGGCAGTGAATGCTTCCCAGACGAATGTCTTCTCATCCATGGCGGTGTATAAGCAGTAGGTGCATGAAAGCGACCAAGGAAATGAGGAACAGCAGCAGGGTGGGACTTGACTTCGGGTGGGACACTTCGTTTACCTGCAGCATAATCAAAAGAAACACCAAGCCCTCTACGAGAATCTCGTGGCTTGGATAAGTGCAAAGCAGCTTTTGAACCTTTGAAATCCTTATTGACAAGATTAGGTGGTTTGGAATTCATTCCAGGGAGTGCGTACCTTTGCTTTCTTCGCGGTTTGTAGCTTGAAGGATGTGGAGGCATATGTTTGGCAGTATTTGAGACAGCGTCTGGTGTGATCCGCGAAGGGTGTCGATCGACACATGTGGTGTCGATCGACACTACGTCAGTAGCTCGAATCTCTTCACTTTTTCTCCAATTCAGCTCTGCAATCCTTGTTTCCATAACAAACACATCGTCCTCCATCAACTTAGCACCGATTAGACACTCACTTTCTCCCAAAGTCCTGAAGATATGACTGTTCCCACTTCAATCTTCAAGCTCCACAACTTACTTAGAGTTTTCAGCTAATGCATCTTGAATAACCAGCTTATCCTCTTGCTCTTTAGAATCAGGTTCTTCTCCAGCAATCACAGCAATACAAGAGATGGGTTTGGAAATTTCAGTAGTAGGGATAGCCTTGTAGAACACATCTTTGTCAACATTAGAGAATGACATTCTGTCTACAATAGATCCTACTGTGGCCATGAACGGTCTTCCAAGGATGAATGGTATGCTAGACGTTCTGCTCACTTCCACAACCTGAAAATCAGTTGGAACTAGGCAACTCCCAACCTGGACAAGTAGATTTGGGATTGTACCATATAACACTGCGGTAGAATTATTGGCAAATTCAAGAGTTATGCTTTAAGGTTGAATGTCATCAATCCCTAGCCTTTTGTCTGCAATGTCTTTTGTCATGAGATTCACGCTAGCTCCTGAATCGCAGAGGGATTGTTTAAACCCAACTCCACCAATGGAGCATGGAACCATAAACATCCCAGGATCTTCAACCTTAAGCAGCTGCTTCAGTGGTGGAGGTGTTTCCCTTGCTTTGTGAAAGAGTTCTTCCATCTCTTCAAAGCTTTCTTTGTTATTCTGGAAAAATGCACATAAAGGATATCTCTGATAAGCTTCATCAAAGGAGAGTTCCTTAGGAATCATTGCCACCTTCTTATTGAAAGCAGCCAGTTTCTCTGCACTGATGGGCGGTCTGAGATGCTTGGGCAGAGGAGGGTTGGGAACCTTGGTCCTGTAAACACTTCCTGATGCAACTTGTGAAGCTGTAGGCGTGTTTGTCCAAATCTGGGAAGGTTGTCGATCGACACCCAGCTGGTGTCGATCGACACTAAGCGTTTGTGTCGAGGATGCTGCGTCGATCGGGCCTGATTTGTCTGGTTTCGCCTTGGGTGTCGATCGACACCTAGTAGTGTCGATCGACATGGACTCCGCAACATATTTTTCATCTTCAAGCTCCTCCAAATCTTCAGTATTTAACTCTCTTTTCTGCACAGGCTGAAGGTCCCTTTCGTCCTGGATCTTGATGGCATGCACATTACGTCTCGGATTTACATCTGTCTTTCCAGGAAGAAATCCTTCTTGTCGCTTGACAACTTCAGCGTTTTGAGCAAACTGAACATCCAGCTTCTTCATGTGAGAGTGTATGCTCTCAATCTTTCCATTCAGATCTGTGTACAGGTCGTCGATTTTCCCAATGAAATCCACTGTCATCTTTTGTTGGCCCTCCAGAAGTTGCTCCAGCATAGACTCCATCTTATTGTCTGGTGCAGGAGGCTTCTGGTAAAAAGAAGAACCATAAGTTCTATTGAAGCTGTTGCTCTGAAAAGGCTTTTGGTAAGAAGAACCATAGCATTGCTGATTGTTGAACCTCTGTCCTTGAAAACCAGCTCCATGTATGTAGTTAACCCCTTCTTCTTCAGGTTCAAAAGTCTCCACTTCTGCAAAGTGAACTTGCTTCTTCCCCATCAAAATGTCCAGCTTCTTATTGACTTATGCAATTTGGCTTCCTCCATTGGCTCCAGCGTGTTGTCTTCTTACGAAGTCTGAGTTCTTGGTGCTGTTACTAGAGGCCAAATTCACTATAAGCACCACCGCGTCTTCTGGGCGTCTGGTGTTGAAGTTACAATTGCTTGCTGCGTCTAAAGCCATCTGGTACCTCCAGTCAATACCGCGGTAAAAGATTCCGATGAGTTGCGGCTCGCTGAAACCATGGTGTGGGCAGTCCCTCTGGTAAGATCTGAACCTCACCCAAAAAGCTTTGAATGCTTCAGTGGGTCCTTGGGAGAATGTAGTGATCTTCATTCTTAGCTCCTCCGATCTCGCATCATCAAAGAAATTGCATAAGAATGAATTCTTTGTGTCTTCCCATGTGGTTAAGGATCCCGGTGGCAACTGCTTCAGTCAATATGATGCGTCTTGCAGAAGAGATAATCATAGGAAACTCCATTGGCTTTGATGCTTGAAGCTAAGTCTTCGAATCTCTCGATATGATCCATGGGGTGCTCGTTGGGAAGACCATGGAAAGGATTCTGAGCTACGAGCTAGAAGTAGGCAGGCTTCAGCTCGAAGTCATTCCTTTGGAATGCAGGAGGACGGATCGCAGCTCTATTAGCATAGAACTGGTCTGGGTGGTTGTACTCGCCTAATGTTCTTCCACGTCCAGCTTCTACAGGTGCGATTTGCATCGCTTGTTCTATGATGACGGCGCCAGCCTCATCTATTTTCTGGCCTTGGTTGTTCCTTCGGTGCCCTTCCGTATCGAACAGATTGCCAGCTTCATCCCTTGTCAA
The DNA here is from genome assembly GCA_020283515.1 of Alliaria petiolata. Lineage (NCBI taxonomy): Eukaryota > Viridiplantae > Streptophyta > Magnoliopsida > Brassicales > Brassicaceae > Alliaria > Alliaria petiolata. The sequence continues at coordinate 18,676,696 of JAHZTW010000006.1, read as the reverse complement.
AATCACAAGTCCCGCCATCTCTGTCTGCGACGGGTGTCGATCGACGCTAGAGGTGTCGATCGACGCTGATGTTGAGTGGTGTCGATCGATACTGGTTGTGTCGATCGACACGCGGACAAATGCTCGGTTCTTGCGTCTAGTTTCCTCTTCCTTGTTGCTTCTGATACTGGGTATGCACCTGAAACGAAAGAGAAAAAACTAAATTAGTAACAAAAACAAAAATAAAAACCTAGACAAAATTCTAATACTAGAAATCTGTAGGCAACAAATCTCCTTTCCTGGCAACGGCGCCAAAATTTGATATGGGTCAAATTTACCCTAAGCAACTCTCTCAAATTAAGAGATCAGTTGTAGTACTTAGGGATCGAATCCACAGAGAAGGGATAGTCATACAGCAGTTTTCTAAATTCGAATTAAGCTAAGTGAGAATATGAAACTAAAGACAGAAAGCAATTAAACGATTTAGTAAATTCAGGAGACGAAACGCTAGGTTCAGGGAAATTCTCAGGTGATCTAAATTCTAGGTCTAGGCGAATGTTAGGAATTATTAAGCACTGTTCTTGAACTCGAAACACTAATGTAAAATAAACCAACTCTCGCTGCGAAGATTATCTATGCCTAAATTCAAGAAAACCAAATCTCTTTGCGAATTCAAACAATTCAGACAAGCATTAATATCAGGTTCAATTGTTCACAAAATCATAAACCAAATCTCTTTGCGAAAAGGTATTTTGCTCATCTAACATTAGTTCAGGAAATCAATAACACTCTCGCATCTATTAATTAACCTAAGATCAGATTCTAGGTCGCGAAGCTAGAATAAGCTTTAAACACAAATCCAGATGAAGAACTCTAAGGATTTTATCCTAACAATATTATTTGACCTAACAATTCATTGATCACCTTTGAAAAACCCTAAACCTAACTAGCAAACTACTCAGACATGATCAATGAAACAAAAATCATAACTAGAATAGAAAGCATAAAAGAAATCAATAGATTAAATAAAGGGAGTTCCAAATTTGCTCTAAGGGAGACAAATTCTTCTCTCCAAAAACTCTCTATAAATCTCTCTCTAAAATAATTGGTAAAATAAAGCGTAGCCTAAACAATGGCTGGAAAAGTATATTTATAGGCAAACTCGCGTCAAGGACAAACTTGTAAATAATGGAAACTTCAAGTGATTTCCTTTTTCTGATGGAAGTCCGCAGAACTTGGTCGGCTGGCTTGGTGTCGATCGACATTGATGGTGTCGATCGACACCCTGTGCGTATTTCCACTCTTCTGACTTCATCACTTCGCAGCTTCTTGCAGAATGCTCCAAAAAGCTTCAGAATCTCCAATTATGCTCCAAACGTAGTCCAACCTATAAAGACTCTAATAGGACTCTAAAAGTACCAAAAGACTCTATAAAAACACTTATATCATGGCCTAAAAGAGGGTAAAAACTATGTTATATCATTTATTTATATAAATAGTTTTTAAATTATTTAGCTACTCACCATCAAATCTGTTTTATAATCCGGTTTTACCTTTTGAATTTATTAAATTATTAGATCGGTTGTTATATTGTTTAATTGTTATCTTATAGTTGTTTAACACTTCTGTAGGGATTTTAAAATTGTTTTCATGTCTATCTAGTAACCGCAAATAATTATTTTAGAAATCTTCCCCAATTAACCGAATCTTGCTTAGCTTCTTAGAACTCTTGTAATCTTAGTAGCTTTCACCCCAAGGTTGGATTGACACCTAAAGTACTACACCTGCACAAAGACCTTTAGGTTTTGATTATCATACTGGTTAAAATCCTGTCTATCAATTATCGGGTTGGGTCTCCACATAAACCATACTCATCCGTAGGATCCTCGTAGCCGTCGTCATCTTCTTGCTCCTCTTCAGCGACTATATCGGTCTCCTCCCGATATTCGTTTTCGTAGTCCCCATAAAAATCAGCTCCATAGGGGAAAAGGTGCTCGTCCTACGGCTCGAAATCCAGATGCAGAGGTTCCCTTATCGATGTCAGGTATTGGTTTGGCAGGAATAGTACGGCTGCTCTCTCGGATGGAAGGGTGAACTGATATCGGTGTCCATGCCGATATGGCTTCCCGAGAGACTGGCACTTCTTCAGATACCCGATGTCTATACAACGGATTCCGTGGGTTGGTTCCTCTAGATCAACACCAGCCCCTTTCAGAATGGCAGATACGACTCCTCCACAGCCTACTTGAGGCCTTTCGCTTGGCGTGGAAATCATCCACGACTTGTAGTGGAAGAGTTCCTTGAGCAAAATCGTGATCAGGCCGGTGCTCCTTCTGCTTCCCTTCAGCTCGGTCCCAATTCGGGTCTCTTGGATTATCTCTACCAGACCGTCATCCATTATCTCCAACTCCTAAGTCAGGACAGCTCCACGTTCTTTTCTTGCAAAGAATGTATGTGCAATTGCTCTCTGCACATACCTCAAGGCTGGGTGCCTTATCCTGGTGCTCTTGTTCACTCCGGGCTTGTAAGTGCCCACTCCAATGTGCCCCCACAGTGCCTCCAGCTCCTCCCTTTCGATGTCAAGGGTCATCTCGCGCATATCGCCTTGGCTGAATCTGAATATCGACTCGAGATCCCGGAATGACATTTGGTGTGTCTCGCTTACATACTTGAAATGGATGTAGCCATCTCCATCTTCCTCTGGAGTCTCGTCCCCAAAGGCGTAGAAGGTCACTTCCAGTGTTGCCAGGAACTGGAAGGTTGCCTCGTCGTGAGGCGCATAGGCATTCTCCATGAAACGCCTTAGACCCATTACATTGAAAAGGATCTGACAGTCTTCGTAGATGCTCAGCTCGATCATTGTTTCCTCGTGGGGGGTAGCGTTTGGCTTTGAACTCCATCCGCCTGAATGCTGCACGCATATCGGCCAGTGTGGGTCGGGAACTCGCACTTCTTCTTCCCGATGCACGTGTGGGTGAGCGAACTGTAACAGCTCGGTTGGAACTTTCCACTGGTCTCTTTCCATCTCTCTTCTCCGTTTGGTAATCCCTTGAACTTTCAAGAACAGCTCCGCTTCTAGTTGCTCCTACCATTGTACCTATCAAACAAAAACACTTGCAAGTGTGTAAGTACAAGGAAAAACATCAAAAGCAGCAGTTATCTTGCATGCATGGTTAAACTTAAGGCAACTCTATTCATGACTAGAGGGACTCAAGCAAACATGTTTGATTTATATATTAGATCGGGATAAACTTAAATCGTGAGGGGCAAATAATTTTTCTTATAAGTGGTTCTTCACAGATTAAAGTCTTTAGACAAAGCATGCATTTATCTAGGGTGAGAGAGGGGGTTTCCAAAATTTCGATATTTCAAAAGAGTTTAGCCGTGAAGTTATTCACCCAAATAGAAATGCCGAAAATCTAGAAAACCCTACAAAAAACCCTAAGTGTTTATGCAAATAGTCTACCAAATGTTCCTCCATCAACTCTCAAATCCTAAATGCAACGAATCTAAACAATCCTAAGCAATATTCAATCAAAATCATATCGTTCAAGAATAAATAATTACCTAGCATGATTTTTGCAAAGATTCCTTGGAAGAAAAATGCAGAGGATTGGGTTGCGAATTTAAAAGGTAAAAACAATTTTCTGGAATTGAGAGTGATGGGGAATGAAAATGAGAGAGGCGATAGTGATAAATCTTATAAAGAGGAGACAAGGAGTGAAAAAGAGTTTGACTAGGGTTTCTTGGTTTGGGGAATAGCTGTCGGCTAACCCCAACCAAGCGTTCTTGCCTTATCCGGAAAAGTGGGCCATGAATTTGAGCGCTTTTCACGGATTGGCTAAGTCTAAAAACTCTATTACCTGGATGGCCATATCAGATTGAGCCCGATATGGTATGAGTGCCAGTCTGGATATCGGTTTGTTCCTGATATTTAAACCTGGTAAAGATTGTCTGGTTTGGGCATCGTTCCATATCACACTGTTGTGCCTGCTCGACATGTAATGCCCTGGGATGTTATCTCGGCGTCAAACCGATATTGCATCCCGTTGCTGTGCTAGACAATCTTCACATTGGTTTTTGTTCCTCTTTGTGTACAAGTGGCGCCACCTTATCTCTCATGGGATCCTGAAAACATTAAACTATACTAGAAAAAGCATTTATATGTACTTGGATAAGCTTGGGGTGCCTCCTAAGAGCGCTTTGTTTGGAGTCACTTAGCTTGGCTTTTCTTAATTCTTTTTCAGAGTGAAAAGGGGAAATGAGCACCCCCTCGGTCCTGTGGGAGGATCTTTACTTTCCTTAATCACAGAGATGAAAAAAAGCCAGAGATACATTGGAGGTTCCCTCTTTGCTTCCCATAGAACCCTCTCGATTGGTCAAATCGGTGTCTTTTATCACCTTAAGGTAAGCAAAGGGTCTAACCTTTCCCTTGCATTTCAGCTTGTATCTCATCTCACCACTAGCAGAGAGAACAGGTTTGAGAGTCATACCTTTCAAAAGATCACCGAGGGTTGGTCCTTTCACATAGGACTTCTTGCAAGTGATCACCTCTTTTGGTTCTTCTTGGACTTTTTCTGGTTGTCCCTCAAACATTGCATTGAGACAAACTCCATCAAAGCTAGCTCCATCATAGCATATCTCCAAGGATGGATCTTTGGTCTTCTAAATCGTCTTCTTGAGCTCAAGGGAGTATGCATGCTCCCTTTTATTTATCATCTTCCCTTTCTTGTCAAAATGCATTACCAAGCTCCCGGTTAGTCTCAGCTCTACCTTGCCGCTTTTGCAATCAAACATGCAATCGGCAGAGGCTAGAGAAAGTCTCCCCAACAGAAGAGTTTCCTTGACATCTTGGTCCATTTCTATCACCAGGAAATCGCTTGGCAGTAGCACGTTCCCAATCATGAGAGGTAAGTCCAGCAGCTTCCTAACTGTCGTTCTTTCACTCCCATCTGCCAGTGATAACGGCTTCTTACCGTCGGTATAAGTGTCGTACCCGAGACGCTTAGCCGTGGCTAGACTCATCACATTGATGCTTGCACCGAGATCACACAAACAGTTATCAAAGGTGATCCCTTCGAGTGTGCATGGGAGTGTGAACGATCCTGGATCCTCCAGCTTCTTCACTACCAAGGTTTCTTCCTTGGGTTTCCCTTCACGAGCTGCCGCATTCCTTCCAATGGTTGACATTGCATCGGCATAGAGCTTGTCCTTCAGAGCTACTAGGAAAGCTGGAATAGGATTGGTCTCGTCGACATTGTTGAATAAATCTTCAACCTTCTTCAAGGTTTTGATCAATTCGGCCTCTTGTTCCTCTATGAGACGCTTCTTATGCTTCTGGGGTATGGCATTGGCGATTTGTAGACTCGCAGGAATGGCACTTTTGGTGGATCAATCGCCGCTTTCTCTTCAGGGATTGCCAAATTCTTAGAACTCCCTCCCCTTCTTAGGATGTCGATGTCTTCATCGGCTTGAGCCCGTTTTGGAGAAGTGATTTCGGGTAGATCCCGTTTTACCTCGTCGAAAATTGTGATCATTTGGCAATACTCCTTTGGGTTCATGACGGATTTTCCAGGAAGGTTGCTTGTTTGGCTTGTAGATGCCATGCCTTTGTTGTTTTCAAGGGTCTTGACACGAGTGGCCAAGGCTTCAATCTTCCCGGATAGTTCTGTGTTAACACTATCTGTAACACCCCCGACGCGATCTAGGCCGGATTTGAATCGGTCGGCCGCGCAACAATCAAACAAGAACATGCACGGCCAACCATCCGACCCAAACCAGAGCGGAAGTGCCACAATGTCGAACACCACAAACGGTCCAGCCATGACCTCAGAACGAATCCAAAGCCGCGGCCGGTCCATCCGCGATATCTGACCCTCTCGGCCGAGGCCTAAGGCTTCTCAACCCGTACCCAAGCCGAGAGTTGTGTTAGCCGGGACAAGACTAATATCAGATGAAACCGGTTAATATAAAAATAAACTTTATTTATTCATATATTAAGGTTTCACAAATCATTTAACAAACTTTCACACTTTGGCCTAACGCCCAAAAGGATTATACAACAACCATCAAACGTTTATTTTACAAAGACAACAAAAACCTACACTGGCGGCCTAACGTTCCTTGCTTCCCGATACTGGTTTCCCGACTATTGGTTTTCTGCAAAACAAAGTGAGGGATGAGCACTAATCGTTCAGTGAGTTATGGCTCCCCTAACATATATAATAATTCCCCATCCCAAAACCCAAAATAACACACAACACGAAAATCACACAAAGTCAGCGTTAGAAAAAACAATCACGTCATCGCCACTCTTTCATCACCACACCATCACCAAGGCCTTGCGTATTCGATCCTATCCCTCTCGTGAACACCCATCTTACAGCCACAAAGGCATGAAAGACAGAACATCACCAACCCGAGTCCCGTCTACAAACGGCAATAGACTCGGCAGGGTCCGCTTTACTCGGCTGCCCCAACTGTCCTGTCAGACAGTATCCGGCCATAGACTGCAATCCCGTCTCTCCGAGTTTTCCCACTTAGCCGGTCCTTTCGCTAACAATGGGGAAACGAGGTAGGATCGAACCGCCATCACATCACATCACAACACCAATCACCATAAAAATTCGGCTGGGTAGTCATAGAACCTCACACGTAGTATGATATGATCATGGATGCGCAGCTTGAACCAGAGGAAGGAGAGCTTGAACCAGCGGATGCTTTGCTTGTACCTGAAGGATCTATGACTCGTGCAAGGCTTAAGAGGTTTAAGGAAAGAGTTGGAGGACTACTCAGTCAGATGATCACACAAAAAGGAGAAGAAGTCAAAACTACTTTGGTTTTAATCACTCGCCAGACTTCAGAAAAATACACAGCAGACTTCTGAAGCTTATCAAGGTTTAGTGATCATTTGTACTCTTTTTCCTACTCCTTGGTTTTTCCCATTGGGTTTTCCAGGAAAGGTTTTAATGAGGCACTTGATTCACAAACCTAAGCAAGGAGTTAACCAAAAGAAGGGAATGCCATTATTCAAGCCACATAGTCAACTACATCGTTCGTCTATATAGTCGACTACATATTCAAGCTACATTCGTCGAGTTATATAGTTGAGCTACATAGCCAAGATTCTGCCAAAGGAAGGAAAAGCAGTTGAAGAGTCTAGTTGATCAGAAGGAAGGATCTGGACGTGTTCAAGGGTCTTTATGAGTCTAAGAGTCAGTCAAACACATCTTTAATTCTAGTCTAAGTCTTCCTAGTTTTTAGCTAAGTCTTTATCGATTTTAGCTAAGTCTTAAACACATCTTTTCTTCTTTATAATCCTTGTAACTCATTTCAGAAACATAACCATCTTTTTTATTAATCTTTTTGAGAGTGATTTCTCTTTTGTTCCTTGTGAACTTTTCGATCTTTGGTGCGTAATATCCAAACGATCAAACCGGTTTATCAGAAGTCATTCCGCAGACTTTTGTGTGGCCATTCACCTTCTTTGTTCGTAGTCTTCGTTTTAAGCGAGTTTTGGGCTTAGGGTTTCATATACCTTAACATCTTACTCCACGAGTTCTATCAACAACGAATCCACCGCCTAGTTTCATCTGAATCGTTGTAAGTTTTGGGCATAGGGTTTAATATACCTTATCATCTTGCTTCGCGAGTCACTTGAAGTCAAGGATTATCCTTATACCACACCTAGAGTGCATCCTTCTTGGGAAGAATCGTATCATCTGGTATCAGAGCACACTCGAGGTTTCGGTATTCAATCATCCATCTTCTCATCTTTTCATATTCTTATCTATTCATCTTCTTTGCTATCTATCTTGTAATTTTCGTTTTTATTTCATAACCAGTACAAAAAAAAAAAAAAGAGATCTAAAAGAAAAGCCAAAAGAAAAGAAAATCCAAAATCAAAAAAAAAAAAAAAAAAAAAAAAAAAAAAGAAAAAAAAAAAAAAAACCAAAAAAAAAAAAAAAAAAAAAAAAAAAAGAAAGAAATCAAAAGGCAAAGATCAAAAGAAGTCTGGTTATTTTTAGATCATTTCTGAAAATTGTTATTCTTCTTTTCTTTCTATCAATCCGATTTCTTTGGGAACACTTGGTTTATTCTTTGAAGATTGTTTGGGGACAAGTCAATTGGTTGATTAGTTCTATAAGAACTCTAGAGGATCACTGAGGGAATACATATTGAGAGAAACACGTTTGAGGGAAACACTTGCGAGAGAAACACTTGTGAGGATTTTTACTTCTAACTTGTTTGTTGAGTTTTGCAGGAAAAATAAATATGTCTAATCACGATGGAAGCAACGATGGAGAAAGAGAAGCAGTACCTAATTTGCAAATGCAAGCATTGATGGGAGAGATGCAGCGTTTGATGAGAATAGAAATAAATGGAGTCTATGAAAGACTAGAGGAGGTACGTGCTGAGGCTAGACAGAGGCAACCACACGATGTGCCTGCTGGAAGAGCAAGAGAACAACATAGACCATTGAGGATCGAAGTGGAAGATGACTACTACAGTCGTGATGATCACTCATCTCAGGGGAGTCAAAGGAGACGCAAACGTGCTAGAGAAGCAAGGGGACAACCTGAAAACAACTTGAGTGGTCTGAAGCTTAAAATTCCATCATTTCAGGGGAAAAATGATGCAGATGCCTAGTTAGAGTGGGAGAAGAAGATTGAGCTAGTCTTTGATTGCCAACACTACACAGAAACACAAAAGGTTAGAGTGACAGCTACTGAGTTTTATGATTATGCTATTAATTGGTGGGATCAATTGGTGACAAGCAGGAGACGCAATGGAGAACGTCCTATTGAGACATGGGCTGACATGAAAGCCATCATGAGGAGACGATTTTTGCCTAGTCACTACCACAGAGAGTTGCATCAAAAACTCAGGAGACTTGTTCAAGGCAGTAGACCCGTTGAGGACTATTTTCAAGAGATGGAAACTCTTATGATAAGAGCAGATGTTGATGAGGATCGAGAGGCTACTATGGCCAGATTTTTAAGTGGAATGAATAGAGATCTTCAGGATCGCTTGGAGCTACAACATTATGTAGATTTTGAGGAAATGCTACACAAAGCTATTCTGGTGGAACAGCAACTCAAGAGATATAGTACAATTCGACCATCATATGGTGCTGGATCATCTAATGCTAAGCCGAATTACTCCAGAGAAGATAAGACAGCTCCAAAGCCACGGTTTGAAGCTAAACCAAATGTTAACAGTCAAGAGATAAAAGGAAAAGTCGAGCTTCCAAGGACAAGGAACCGAGATGTTCAGTGCTTTAAGTGTCACGGCAAAGGTCATTATGCCAATGAATGTTCCAACAGAAGAACTATGGTGTTAAGGGACAATGGTGAGATCAAAACTGAAGAAGAGAAGTCTGAATCTGAAACATCTACGGATCTTTATGAGGAGCATGCGACTACTGGAGATTTATTGGTTACAAGAAAAGTTTTGATCACAAACAGCAAGTCTGAAGAAGAAGAGCAGCGAGAAAACTTGTTTCATACAAGATGTTTGGTCAAGGAGAAAGTTTGTAGTCTCATCATAGACGGTGGAAGCTGTACCAACGTTGCTAGTACAACTATGGTGGAGAAGCTGAACTTGGAGACTAAGAAGCATCCCAAACCGTACCAACTTCAGTGGCTGAATGATCAAAGAAACATGAAAGTTACTAAGCAAGTGGTGATTCCTTTATCTATAGGAAAGTATGAGGACGAGATCCTTTGTGATGTGCTACCTATGGAGGCTGGACATATTCTCTTAGGGAGACCATGGTAGTATGATCGCAAGGTTACTCATGATGGATTTACCAACAAGCATTCATTCGGATTCAAAGGTAAAAAGATCATACTTGTTCCTATGACACCACAAGAGATTTATCAGGATCATCTTGCGCTCAAACAGAGGGAAAAGAAACACAAAATGAGTGAACCCCTAAACACTTTACACCAAAAAGAGAGCGAGAGTTTGAATAAAACCCAGTCAAAAGCCTGTGAGAACATACCCGTGAGAAAACATTCTAAATTTTTCGTGAGGTCTAGTGAGATTAAGAGATCTTTGCTTTCTGAGCAACCCATTCTTTTGCTTATTTACAAAAAAACTCTTAAGAGTTTAACTGACCACGAGCCGGAGATGCCGAGCAAGATTGTTTCTGTTTTGCAGGACTTTGAAGATGTCTTTTCAGAAGACAACCCGAGTGGATTACCACCAATCTGTGGTATTGAACATCAGATTAATTTCGTGCCTGGAGCAGCCCTTCCAAACCGACCAGCCTACAAAACCAATCCTGTGGAGACTAAGGAGCTTCAGAAACAAATCAATGACCTAATGGGAAAGGGATACATCAGAGAGAGCATGAGCCCTTGTGCTGTGCCAGTACTACTCGTACCAAAGAAGGACGGAAACTGGAGGATGTGTGTCGATTGAAGAGCCATCAACAACATCACTGTAAAGTATCGCCATCCTATTCCTCGTTTAGATGACATGCTAGATGAATTGCATGGTTCTTGTGTCTTTTCAAAGATAGATCTCAAGAGTGGATATCACCAAATTCGAATGAAAGAGGGTGATGAATGGAAAACTGCTTTTAAAACCAAGCTAGGGTTGTATGAATGGTTAGTTATGCCTTTCGGTTTGACAAATGCACCTAGTACGTTTATGAGATTGATGAACCATGTTCTGCGAGCTTACATTGGAGTCTTTGTTGTGGTTTACTTTGATGACATCTTAGTATACAGCAAGAGTCTAGATGAGCATGTTAATCATCTGAAATTGGTTTTAAATGTTCTAAGAAAAGAAGAATTGTTTGCTAATCTGAAGAAATGCACTTTTTGTACAAATAACCTTGTGTTTTTAGGTTTTGTTGTAAGTGCAGAAGGCATCAAAGTCGATGAAGAAAAGGTCAAAACTATTAGAGAATGGCCAAGTCCGAAAAAAGTTGGAGAAGTGAGAAGCTTTCATGGTCTTGCTGGATTTTATAGACGCTTTGTGAAAGACTTTAGCACCATAGCAGCACCACTCACTGAAGTGATCAAGAAAGAAGTAGGATTCAAATGGGAAGATTGATTGCCTCATGTGGAATTTGCTTATAACCATTCTGTACATTCTGCTACTAAGTACTCACCTTTTCAGATTGTTTATGGTTTTAATCCTTTGACACCATTGGATTTAACTCCTTTACCTTTGAGTGAGCGTGTTAGTATGGATGGAAAGAAGAAAGCTGATCTTGTTAAGCAGATACATGAGACGGCACGACTTAACATTGAGAAAAGGACGGAACAATATCGCCAGCAAGCTAACAAAGGAAGACGTGAGAAAGTCTTTGAGCCAGGAAAACTTGTTTGGATTCACTAGAGGAAAGAACGATTTCCAGCTGAGAGGAAGTCAAAGTTAATGCCAAGAATCGATGGACCATTCAAAGTCTTGAAACGGATCAATGACAATGCTTACAAAATTGATCTTCAAGGTAAGTATATTGTGAACTCAAGCTTTAACGTTTCTGACTTGGTTCCTTATGTTGCAGATGAGCCAGATTTGAGGTCAAATCCTTTTCAAGTGGAGGGGGATGATATGATCATGGATGCGCAGCTTGAAACAGAGGAAGGAGAGCTTGAACCAGCGGATGCTTTGCTTGTACCT
>JAHZTW010000006.1:18637790-18663168 GCA_020283515.1 Alliaria petiolata | reverse complement strand
GGATGTATAAAGACGGAATAGCAGTCTTCGGGATGTATAAAGACGGAATAGCAGTCTTCGGGATGTATAAAGACGGAATAGCATTCTTCGGGATGTATAAAGACGGAATAGTAGTCTTCGGGATGTATAAAGACGGAATAGCAGTCTTCGGGATGTATAAAGACGGAATAACAGTCTCTCAGATGTATAAAGACGGAATAGCATTCCATCTCATGTATAAAGACGGAATAGCCATAGCCACCTTGTGCCTATCAATATCCGTGCTAATCTGATGATCCATGATGACGAAACACTGCTGGACACCTCGTGCTTGCTTGTCCCAGCTCGTCCTTTTCAGTTTAGCTGGCCACCTCGGCTATCTTCTGATTCCTTCAACTATTCTAATAAACTCTACGACCAAAGTGCTTATCTTGGCCAAACATGTCGATCCAAGTACCCTCGAGTCGATTCTTCACTTTTGATTTTTGGATCTTCCCTTGGCCAAAATTTTCTTTCGGCCGTCCTCAGCTCGGACGCTCTTAGCTCTCGACCGGGTCATTACACCATCTATCTTGTTATGCACTTCAGCAAAACGTTTGTGTATATCCGCCTGGATATGTGTTTGACCTTGGAGAAGTTGCTTTAGAGTGCCTTCCAAGTCAAAACCAGCTTGAGCAGGTGGGTTTCCTTGTTGTTGTTGGAAACCCGGAGGTGCACCGGCTTGTTGTCGTGGCGGGTAGCAGCCTTGAAATGGGAATCATGGTACAAAGCCTTTGTTATTCGTGTAAGTCACAAATTGTTTTACTCCTCCTCCTTGTTGCTGAGGGTAGGTCTGGTCCTGTGGGTTAGCGACGTTTCTGCTCTGGTATTAATGGTTATTGTTGGGTCTCCAAGTGTTGTAACCTCCTTGAGCGCTGATGTAGTTAACATCTTCATACTGGACGTCCTCCCCTTCTTGGACTTGAGTGAGTTCTTCCACGAAATATGGACCTCTTTTTGAGCTTGGACAAGTAGCAACTTGTCAAGCTTCTCGTTGAGCTATTTGATCACTTTCCGGCTTCCATCTACTTCTTCTTTGGAGCCACGGTTGGATCTGTCGTAGACTTCGTTGTAAGAGGAGTCACTCTGAGCTAAGTTCTCGACTAGCTCAAGACCATCTTCTACGTCCTTTGCTAGGAAATTTCCATTGCTCGCCGTATCGAGCAGCATCCGAATATTGTGAATGACACCTCGGTATAGGGTACTGAGGAGGGATTCTTGGCTGAACCCATGGTGAGGGCATTGAGTAGTGTAGTCCTTGAATCGCTCCCAGGCTTCACCGAAGGTTTCATTGGATTTCTGAGTGAATCCACTGATTTCGTTCCTCAATCGGACTGTCCTCGATGTGGAAAAGAACTTTGTCAAGAAAGCCTTCTTTAGAAGACACACTCGAGTGGTCGAGCAGACCGAAGAATCGGTTGTTCTGCACCATGGAGATGAGACCACTTTTTATCTAGAAGTTGTTGTTTTGCAATGGTGGTGGCTGGATACCATGTCGGCTCGCACTCGATATCGGTGCATCTCCTGCACCAATTTGTCTTACAACCCTTGAACCAGGCTGTCCTTGAATGCCTTGTACGCCTTGTGGACCCTGAGGACCTTCGTGGCCTTGTTGGCCTTGTGCACCAGCTGCACTAGCAGCTCCTTGAGCACCTTGTTGATTCTCCATCGTCACACGGTTTGCAATATCGGCTTGTTCCCGATTTCGTCTGGCTGATCTTTCGAGCAGATGAATATCGTCGATTGGGGGAACAAGGTTTGTTGTACCGTGTGAACGTAGGTTCATGCACATGTTTCAACAGAGAAACCAGAGTAGAAGTGTTAAATAACATGAAAAATAAAAAATTGTCCTTGTAACTAGCAAGAACCGAAATGACTAAACTTAACCCCAAATGGCAACGTCCCCAATTGACAACATGTTTTTTTTTGGGCCTGTTGGGTCAATAACCGAACACTGTCAACCGTATGCAGTATAGTGTATGGGTATCAATCCATTTGGAGTGTTAGTGAACAAATCGGTTATGTTGGTCGCTATAAGTTAAGTCGATATGGTGAAATGTTGAGACTTTACTACTAAAAGAAACTAAAGACTAGATCTTGTGTCATTCAAGATCCTAAATGAATGAACTTTAAACTATTTGAGCGAGAAGTAAGGATTTCAATAATAAAAAGATAAGCTTTCTAAGTAAAAGAAGGATTGAGATAGGTTTTACGAACTAGGTAATTCTCGGATCATTTATCAAGCTAAAGCTTTTGGATCACATCAAGACTTGGTCTTCGATGGTGATTCTTAGGTAAATGGATCCTCAAATCGTTTAACCCATGGTTTTGAGTCTAAACTCTTTGAATCTCTATCACCATAGACTAGCTCTCGCATAGCGGTACAATAAAAGAAACAAGCATACTACAATGTCCCTATTGAACCGTAAGACCTTTAGAAAGATGGTTCGTCTGAGCCTAAGGAATCAAACTCTTGTTCATGGTTCTGGCTAAGCAAGCATGTGGTTTTCATGTCAAGCCGCCTATGGTCTTTAGACTAGATGATCAAGCTAGACTAAGCTTTGGGAGTGATAAACGAGAAATAATCTAACTTTATGTTTTAGCTAAGCAAGAAATCTAAATCTGAGAATCCCTTGGTTCTTTTAACCCATCAAAACCCAAAAAAGGACTACTCACACGCCATTTGAAAAACCTCAAGATTTTTAAAGGATGAGAGGTAACTCATGGGTGGTAAGATAGTCAAAAATAGAAAAGAAGAAGCTTTTACAAGAAAATGCTATGAAACAATACTTGTAAACTTCAAAATATCATAAAAGATCATGTCGTGGTGACTCATCTTCCTTTCCACCAGGATCGGGGACTTCTCGTTGCCTTTCTTCGATATCCTTCTTCATTGAATCCTCTTGCTGGATCTTCGTTCCGGGGTGCCTTTTTCGGGACCAAGTCGCTGCTACTTGTCGAGGTTCATCATGCGCTTGTCCATATCGGCTAAGGGGTCGTGATCCGTGCTCGATATCATCTGTCCACCTTCCTTTCGAGATCTCCCTTCTTGTTTTCTTCTTCGGACCACCCTCATTCACAAAGCACCTGAGAAAACACTTCAAAACATGCAAGAATATGCAAAGACCTAACATAATGCATCTAGACCTAATCATGAGTGAAAATGTGATAAAAACTAAGATGAAAGTGCATGAATGGGGTTCTAACTAGTGTGAAATGTATGCTAAGAACATGCAATTTACAGAGATATCAACATCCTTAAATTGGTAGAAGACCAACAACGATACGAGGACAAGTCCGCGGCGATCGACGATAGGATCGAATGCATCTTCAACTGCTTAAAAAGGAAGACGGCGGCGGTAGAGAAGCTGACCAAAGAACAAAGGAGGCTTGGCGAGGTGGTCTCTTCGATCAACTTAGGCGAAACCAGGGGGCCTACTCACCCTCTTGAAGAGACGGTGAAAAGAGTTTCCAAACTCTCGATCCGCAGAACAACTCAAGGAGACACGCCGGCTGCACCAAGTCACTACCCAAGCCATGCCACATTTGCACCATGCAGTGCGGTCGAACCCATCACCGAAACAAGGTTCTCAAGTCCTGAAACGAGCTTCACTGCCAGCTGCTCGAGTGATTCAAACTACGAGTTCGAAGAGACGTATTCGACCGGGTCGTCAAAGTATTCGTCTCAAGAACTTCTCAAGGAAGAGACCTCTGTCCGTTCGACTGGGGGGGGGAGCAAGGTCGGCCATTCAAGACCCATCACGATGCACATCCAGAGGAGGAGGCTTATGGAGTTTAACGCCAAAGTCAAGGAACTCCCTACAGAGATGTCATTCGAGGACGCCTGAAAAAATCAGGGTTTGGCCGATTTTTTTCAAGATAGCATGGAAAGCAAAGTCGACGTAGAGGTCTACTTTAACCAAGCAAGACATTCAGCCACTGAGGGCGCTATCATAATGCCACCAGCAAAAAGGTACTAACTGCACAAAAACAGGATCGAGCCGTTGACTCAGGACAAATTCAACACGGTAGTTAAGAATCTCCCTCAGGAAGTGGATTTCGTGGAAGCATGGAGAGATCACCTAATCGGGCATCTTTTCTGCGAAGGCCGAGAAACGGTATCCGATATTCAAGTCCTTTTCAACCTCGCTAGAGCCGGAAAGCAGATTAGAAACCTCCACAAGATTCAAGGCCACAAACAGTACCTCACAACTTGCAGCATCCGAGGTGACACTTTCAGTAATGCCCTATGTGATTCGGGGTCATGCATAAATATCATGCTAGCTAGTGTAGCACGGAAACTTGGTGTGAAATGAGTCTTCCCAACTGAGATCAAGATTGGGATTGGTAGATCAATCTTTTGCAACCCCGAAAGGAGTCATTTATGATCTCCCGGTCATCATTGGCGATTGTAGAATCCCGGTAGACTTCTACATAGTGAAGACCCGCCAGGAAGAAGCTGCACCTCTCATCTTGGGATGGCCATTCTTGGCCACTGCAGGAGCCATCATGGATTGGCCCAAAAGTTCTATCCCGCAATACCATACACCATGGAGAAACATCTTCTTGAGTGGGATGAAGATGCAATCATGGAGAGAATCGAGGAACTTTCAGCAGAAGAGGCCGCGAAGAAGGCAAAAAGACCTTGCCTAAGGTCGAGCTCCACCTCCAACTGAGCTCCCAAACTACCAAAGTCTAGCTAAAAGACTCTAAACAAGAGCGGCTCAATGGGAGACAACCCATTTTAGGTACTCTCTTTCTCATCTCCTTAACCATACTAATCTTTAGTTTTGGTTTCTTCTTAATTTACAGCATTTTCATAAACCACAAAAGCACAAAAAATCAGAAACAAAAAAAGACCAAAAAAATGAAGAAGGAGTTTCGAAGAACACTCACCGGGCGACGAACCGCCTGTGGGCCGGCCAGAAGGAGCCTTGCCGCGCCACGAGCCACGATGGCGCGGATGATATATCATGGTTTTTACCTATTTTTGGACCATGATATAAGTCTTTTTATAGAGTCTTTTGGTATTTTTAGAGTCCTATTAGAGTCTTTGCAGGTTGATCTACGTTTGGAGCATAATTGGAGATTTTGAATCATTCTGGAGCATTGTGGAAGAAGCTGCAAAGTGATGAAGTCAGAGAGCCAGATTTTGGGATGAGTGGCGATCGACACTAATTGGTGTCGATCGACACCAATCGTGGATTCCTTAAACCGCCTGATTTTACAAGTCTTCAAGAAAAATGAAATTTGCCCAGAAGATTTCCTTATTTATAAAAGTGCTTGAGCTCGTGTTTTAGCCTATAAATATAGTTTTTCAGCCATTGTTTAGGCTATACAATATTTTAGGGAGAGATTTTAGAGAGCTTTTGGGGAGATAAATCCTATACTCTGTTCTTGAGGGATTTTGAACCCCTTTATTTCTTCTAATGATTTCTTTCATGCTTTCTATTCAAATTATGATTTCTGTTTCATTAATCATATCTGAGTAGTTTGCTAGTTAGGTTTAGGGTTTTTCAAAGGTGATTGATGAATTGTTAGGTCAAACTAAATTGTTAGGATAAAATCATTAGAGTTCTTCATCTGGATTTGTGTTTAATGCTTATTTTACCTTCATGACCTAGAATCTGATCTTAGGTTTATTAATAGATGCGAGAGTATTATTGATTGCCTGAACTAGTGTTAGATGAGCAAAATAACTATTCACAAAGAGATTTGGTTTAGTGATTTTGTGAACAATCGAACCTGAACTTTAATGCTTGTTTGAATTGATAGGATTTGCAAAGAGATTTGGAATTCTAGGGTTTAGACATAGATAATCTTCGCAGCGAGAGTTGGTTGATTTTACATTAGTGTTTCGAGTTCAAGAACAGTGCTTAATAATTCCTAACATTCTGTCTAGACCTGCAATTTAGATCACCTGAGAATTTCCCTGAACCTAGCGTTTCGTCTCCGGATTTTAAAAACCCTAATTCGTGATTACTAGTTTATTTCTTGCTTTAGTTTACTTTCTTATTATCCGACCTAGCATAATCTGAATTTAGAAACCTTAGTGTAGCATCTACTTCCCTTGTGATTTCGATACTCCTTATACTACGATTGCATTTGTTGTGCACTTGCAGTAGTTTTATTAAGGTAAAACCTGAGCCCTATCAAGTTTTTGGCGCCGTTGCTGGGGAAGTAATAGCTGCCTACGGAATCTAGTATTAGGATTTTGACTAGGTTTTCTTTTTATTTTTGTTACTAATTTATTTTCCTATCTTTTGTTTCAGGTGCATGCCAGTACCAGAAGCAACAAGGAAGAGGAACTAATCGCACTGAACCAGGAACTAGGTCGTCTCGAACGTACGAACCGCAAATCTGCTCGAGCATCGATCGACACAGATAGCATCCATCGACACCCTTCCTTAGTGTCGACCGACACCGCTTGTATCGATCGACACCAGACGCAGACCGAGATGACAGAACCTGTGATCATGATACGCAACGAGGCGGGCGACTTTGTTGACCTACAAGGCAATAGAAGGAACGCCCAAGGCCAGAGAATTGATGAGGCTGGCGCCGTCATCATCGATCCAGCAATACAAGCTGCAGAAGATGGACGTGTAAGAACACTTGGCGAGTACAACAGCCCAGACCAGTTCTATGCTAATAGAGCTGCGATCCGTCCTCCTGCATTTCAGAGGAACGACTTCGAGCTGAAGCTTGCTTACTTCACGCTGGTGGGTCAGCATTCTTTCCATGGACTTCCTAATAAGCATTCGATGGATCACATTGAGAGATTTGAGGACCTCGCATCAAGCATCAAGGCTAATGGAGTGTCCTATGATTATCTTTTCTGCAAGTTGTTCTCTCACTCGCTTGCTGGAGATGCATCATATTGGCTGAAGCAGCTTGATCCAGGATCCTTAACTACTTGGGAAGAAACAAAGAATGCATTCTTATGCAATTTCTTTGATGATGCAAGAAGTGAAGAGCTGAGGATGAAGATCACTGCATTTTCTCAAGGACCCACTGAAGCATTCAAAGCTTCTTGGGTGAGATTCAGATCGTACCAGAGGGATTGCCCACATCACGGTTTCAGCGAGCTGCAGCTTATCGGTATCTTTTACCGAGGGATCGATTGGAGATATCAGATGGCTTTAGACGCTGCAAGCAATGGCAACTTCAACACCAGATACCCAGCTGACGCGGTGGTGCTTATAGAGAATTTGGCCTCTTGTAACAGCACCAAGAACGCAGATTTTGAAAGGAGACAACAAGCTGGTGCAAATGGAGGAAGCCAAATTGCTGAAGTCAACAGGAAGCTGGACAACGTACACAATATCTTGGTGGGGAAGAAGCAAGTTCACTTTGCTAATGAGGTGGAGACATTTGAGCCTGACGAAGAAGAAGTCAATTACATCAATGGAGCTGGTTTTCAAGGCCAAAGGTTTGGCAATCAGCAGGGCTATGGTTCTTCTTACCAGAAGCCTTTTCAGAACAACAACTTCCAGAGAAGCTATGGTTCTTCTTCTTACCAGAAACCTCATGCACAAGACAATAAGATGGAGTCAAAGATAGAACAGCTTTTAGAAGGGCAAGAGAAGATGACAGTGAGCTTTAATGGGAAGATTGACACATTATATCAAGATGTGACTGGAAAGATGGACGCCATGTACCAAAACTTGAATGGGAAATTCGAATCTCTGAACAACCATTTCAAGAAATTGGATGTTCAAGTTGCTCAAACCGCAGAAGCTGTTCATAGGCAAGAAGGTTTCCTTCCAGGGAAAACTGATACCAATACGAGACGCCATGTGAATGCCATCATGATTCAGAATGGAAGAAGCCTCTAACCAGTGCTGAAAAGAGATCTAAATGGTGAAGAAATCGTGGAGTTTCATGCTGATGATGAAGATGTTAAAGTTGCAGAGCAGGTGGCGATCGACACCACTGAGTGTCGATCAACACCAGTAGAGGAACTCAGGGAATCAGGCTCGATCGAAAAAGCATCCTCGACACAAGAAGTCAGTGTCGATCGACACCAAACTAGTGTCGATCGACACCCTACCATGACATCGATGGATCAACCTGAACCTTCCAAACTTGAAGAGGAAAAAGTGTATAAACCAAAAATACCCTATCCCCTGCCTCCCAGAAGATCTAAACAGGAGAGAGAGGAAGCTAGATGCAAGGAGATGATGGATAAGCTGATGGTTGAGCTACCCCTAGTTGATGCAGTCAGACTTTCACCTGCATTAAAAAAGATATGTCAAGAGAATGGTAATCAATGGTATAAGCCCTGAGGAAGGAGCATTGCTTACCAGAGAGAATGCAATTCTCTTGAACATAGTTCCAAGGAAGAAGAAGAAGGTGAGGGTTTCAGAACAAGTCAGTGCTGTGATTCAGAGGAGGATTCCAGAGAAGTTACCTGATCCAGGAAACTTTGTGCTAGATTTCTCAATCTCAATAGGAAGGTTTCCTCGTTCTCTCTGTGATCTAGGCTCAAGTATCAACTTGATACCATACTCAGTTGCTGTTCGACTTGCAATGACTGATTTCAAACAAACCAGAATCTCCCTTGTCCTAGCTGATCGATCAAAGAGAATTCCAGAAGGTGTTCTAGAAGATGTTCCTTTGAAGATTGAAGGCTGCATTATTCCCAAAGACTTTGTGGATTTGGGAAGATCATTCTTGGCTTCAGCTGGTGCTATCATTGATGTGAGGAAAGGGAAAATAGAGCTTGATTTGGGTGATGTTGTCATGAATTTTGATATGGACAAGTTAAGAAGACCTTCCACCATCGATGGTCAATCTTTTTCAGTAGAGATTTCCATGGATAAAGATCCAGTCCTGGTATGTTCGGATGACACTACTGCTGGGAATGTCAAGGAGCTGGATTCTAAAGAGCAATTGAACAAGGTGGCTGTTCGAGAGGCATTAGCTGAAAATTCTGAGAAAGATGTGGAGATTGAAAACTCGGGTGGAAATGATCATCTCTTCAAGACTATGAGCAGAGCAGATGTTCTAATCAATGCTAAGTTCATGGAGGACGACGTTTTTGTCATGGAGACAAGGATTGCGGAGTTGAATTGCAGCAAAACATCAGAGATTCGAGCTACAGAGTTGGTGTGGATCGACACCACTAGTGTCG
This sequence comes from Alliaria petiolata, assembly GCA_020283515.1. Taxonomy (NCBI): domain Eukaryota; kingdom Viridiplantae; phylum Streptophyta; class Magnoliopsida; order Brassicales; family Brassicaceae; genus Alliaria; species Alliaria petiolata. Next base: position 18,654,014 of record JAHZTW010000006.1, on the reverse strand, counting down.
ATCGACACCCTTCGCGGATCATACCAGAAGCTGTTTCCAATGATACAAGTCCATCCTATGTGGTCAAACAGATGCCTCCACATCCTATAGATCTGCAACCTCGAAGGAAGCAAAGGTACGCATTCCCTGGAATCAATTCCAAACCTCCTGATCTTATCAATAAGAACATTAGAGATTCAAAAGTACTTCACGGTTAGGCAAGTCACGAGATTTTCGTAGAGGGTTTGGTATTTCTTTTGATAATGCTGCAGGAAAACGAAGTGTCCCACCCGAACTCAAGGCCCACCCTGCTGTTGTTCCTATTTCCTTGGTCACTCCCATACATCTACTGCATATTGATATACTCATATATTTCGCATATTTAGCTTGCATTTAGAATAGGTTTTTCATGCATACATCATTCATAATAGACTAGTTTGCATCATTTCTATCATTTTAGGTCCTAGAACATTTTGCATTAGCATTTGCATGGTTTCTTGCATTTTCGCATCTTTTTCAGGTTGTTTAGAGTACATGGAGCTGTGATGAATGCTGAGCATTAACAAAGAAGATGAAAGAAGAGCATAAGAGTTGGCAGGAATCAAAAGGAAACTTGGACAAAAGAGAAAGAGCAAAGATCAACTTCAAGATCGACCAAGACCAGTCGATTCAGCCGAGATCGAGAAGTAGATCGAGCAAAATGACTCGATCTAGAAGGAATCGACTGGACGATCGACCGCCCCACTCGATCTAGAAGAGATCGACCATATGATCGACCAAACTGACTCGGTCCAGAGTAGATCGACCGACCGATCGACCATGTCACTCGAACCATTTGGAAGTTGACCCAGAAAAGTTTTTATGCTTTAGTGAAAGTGGTAGACATACTTTTTGTCTCTTGTCTCTTGCCCTTTGTCCCTTGCCCCTTGACCCCTCTTTTAAGGTCAAGGGCAATATTTAAAACTCTATATAAGGAGTGTGTGTGTGCTTGTAATAAATCATTCAAGTTTTCAATCAACTCTTCCTAGTCTAAATAAATCAAGAAAAACTCTTATTCTCTCTTAAAAGTCTTCTTAGTGTTCTTGTAAGTTTTCTCTAGTTCACGAGCATTCTTAAATACTCTTAGTTTTTATTAGTTACTTATTGTTTTACTCTTTAAGAAAACTCTTTTATTTTTATTCTAATGTCAAATCTTTCTTCTTAATTCTCGTTTTACTCTTTAAGAAAACTCTTTTATTTTTATTCTAATGTCAAGTCTTTCTTCTTAATTCTCGTTTTACTCTTTGTGAAAACTCTTTTATTTTTATTATATATATCAAGTATTTTCTAGTATGAAGTCTTTCTTCTTGTTGAAAACCAATTATCTTCATTAGCTCTAAACTTATGTTTAAGAGAGGTTTGAACATGACTTGTGAGTAAACCACCAAGGTTTGGGGTTGGGATGATTAAGGGGGTTGAAAATTAGATTTTGGGTATTTTCTTGTTCTTCATCTAATTCTCTTCTTGGATTTGGGGGTTTTAAGGTCTAGAGATTCTCGATGGAGATCTCTTTAATCTAGGAATTTCCTTATCCTAACAGGACTTAGGAAATCCATTAAAACCAAATCCAAGAGACTAGCTCATCCTTTCCCATACACCATGGATGCTTAGGGAGCTAGTTAAGCCATATTTTAAGATCATAGCTTAATGTTTTTCACCTTATCTTTCCACTATACATCATGGGTTAGGAGGAAAGGGTGAAGAAAGGATTTACACCACACATCATGGGTAAATCTAATTTAGCTTCTTAAGGCTTAGAGATAGCACCTTAGTGTGTAAACATATATTTTCAAAACCCCAAGTTCGAATTTTCAACCTCCCTAAGAATGAATCCTAACTTTGAATCTATTTTTATTATTTGAATTAAAACTCTCCTTTAGTTTTGTGCTTATTTATTTTCACTAAAACTCTCCTAGATAAGTTTAATTTTGCATTATGGTTTTCATAAATCTGTAAAATTGTGTTTTTAATATTTTTAGTAGTTAAAAATTGCTAAGAGTCTTTCCATACTGTCTGGTTTGATTTAGTTAGTTTTTTTATTTTTAGAAATAATTTTTGTTTAATCTAGCTACTCACCATCAAAACTATTAATAAAACCGGTTTTAGATTTTGATTTTGTAAAACTGTTAGATCGATTGTTTAGTTGTTTAAAAGTAATCTATTAGTTGTATAACTCTTCAGTAGGGATTTTAAAATAGTTTTCATCTTTATTTTACAGTTGCAAGTAGTTTTTAGAGAATTTCTCCCCATTTAACTCGAATCTGCTTAGCTTTACTTCAACCTCTTGCATTCTTAATACCTTTCACACCCTGATTTGGATTGATGACCTGAAGTATTACAATGAAGTAAGCTTTAGGTTTTGTTTAACCTGCTAAAAAGCTAGTTATCAAATGGCACCGATGCCGGGGATTGAACCCGGGTCACCCGCGTGACAGGCGGGAATACTTACCAGAATACTTATCAAATGGCGCTGTTGCCAAACTCGGGTTAGTGGAGACTAAGTTTTCTTTTGTGTTTGATTACTAATTTTCCTATTTGTGTACTTGTGCTTTCAGGTATATGAACCTGAGGTCTAGTGGCGACAACAATCTATTCGCACCACTGGACAACATCCATCAACTTGGAAGCGCAAGACATAGGAGAGAAAGAGGGCTACTAGATATCAAAGAGTACCATCAAGAAGTGATGGCTGACCAAGACTAGGTGGAGGATCCACCTCAACACGCTGTTGCTGGCAGAGGCATTGGACAGCCTTACCACCCTCAAAGGGCACCTCGCATCATTGGCGCCGGTGATGCACCGAACACACACACCAATCGCTTCGGTATCACACCACCACCGGTGCAGAACAATTACTTTGAGATCAAGCCAGGATTTGTCTCGATGGTCCAGAACAACAAATTCCATGGCCTAGCTATGGAAGACCCATTGGAGCACTTGGACAACTTCGAACAAGTGTGTGGCATGATAAAAATCAATGGCATATCCGAGGACAACTTCAAGCTACCACTTTTTCCCTTCTCTCTTGGGGACAAAGCAAGGCATTGGGAGAAGATCTTACCATAAGGAACCATCACTTCCTGGGTAGACTGCAAGAAAGCCTTCCTCTCAAAATTCTTCTCAAGCACAAGAACTGCTCGGCTAAGGAGCGAGATAACCGGCTTTACTCAGAGGCACAATGAAAGCTTTAGTGAAGCACTGGAGCGATTCAAGGACTACACAATCCAGTGTCCTTACCACGGCTTCACTGAGGAGACTCTCTTGAGCACAATATACCGTGGAGCCTTGTCCAAAATTCGAATGCTACTTGACACGGCAAGCCGAGGAAACTTTCTTGGACAAGATGTCCACGATGGAATGGAGCTCATCGACAACCTAGCTTTGAGTGATGGAAATTATTCTGAGGACTATGACAGAGCACCAAGAGGACACGAACAGGAAGCACACAAGAAGGAGTTGAAGTCGCTCCATGAAAAAATTGACAAGATGATGATTGCCAACAAAAAACATGTCCACTTAGTCGGTGAAGCCGCGGACTTGTCTCAAGTAAGAAATGAGGAAGAATTTGAGGAAGCAAATTGGGTTGCTGGCCAAGACTATCCTAAACCACAAGGATATGCTCCAAGGTATCAAGGCAACAATAACAACAACTTGTCTTATAGAAGCACAAATGTGGAGAATCCAAAAGACCAAGTGTACCCTGCACAACAAGAAAACCAAAGCAAACCGATTGTACCATACAACAAAGGTGGACTCCAACAAAACGGTGGGTATCAAGGGCAAAGACAAGGACCTTACCAAGGACACTAACAGCAAGGGAGCAAACCGTACCCTCCTGGTTTCATGCCTCAGCAACAACAAACTCCAGCGCTAACTCAAGATTTGGTACAACCAATGTTCCAACAAATTCTCCAAGGGCAAGCCTCTAACGATCAAAAATTTGTAGCCATAAACAATCGGGTAGACTCCTCTCTCACCGAGGTCTCAACCCAGATCAGCAACATCAACAAGAAAATACGCCAGCTGGAGAAAGGAAAAGCTAGCACAAGCGGCCAAGGTACTCTACCCGGCCAATGTGAGACAAATCCAAAGGAGTATGCGAATGTCATCTATCTAAGAAGTGGAAAAGAAGTCGCACCAACGTCAAATGCAAAACACAATGAGGACATTGTGATTCAAGAGGGGGAGAATGATCTTTCAAATGATCAAGAAATCACCTTCGACAATGTCTACATCGAAAGGGCAAGGAAAGGGAAGGAAGCGGTTTTGGAAAAACAAGTAGGGGAAACGAGCAAAGAAAAAATATTTTCATACCTCCACCTTACAAACCGAAGCTCCCCTTCCTTGGACACTTCAAGAAACAGCTGGTAGAGAAGCTCAGAGCTTTATTTGAAAAACATTTGAGAAACGTTGAGCTGAAATTGGCACTACTCGATTGTTTAGCCATGGTGCCGAAGTATGCCAAATTTCTGAAGGATACACTCGCCAAGACAGCTAAGGGTTGCCAAGAGGTCATGGTGTTGACCAAGAATGCAGCGCAATCATTCACAAGGAGATAGCACCTAAAAAGATAGGAGATCCATGCTCGTTCACAATACCTTGTGCGCTAGGGCCGTTGAGGTTTAGCAACTGTTTGTGCGACCTAGGGGCAAGCATTAATCTAATGCCCTACTCCATAGCAAAGAAGCTAGGCTTCACCAAGTTTAAAGAGTGCAGAATCTCGTTGATCTTGACCGACCGAAGTGTAAGGCTCCCGGTAGGAATTCTTGAAGACTTACCGGTGAGAATAAGCAATGTGAGTGTCCCCACGGACTTTGTTGTTCTTGAAATGGATGAAGAACCTAAGGATCCCTTAATCCTTGGAAGACCGTTTTTGACGACTGCTGGAGCTATAATTGACGTCAAGAATGGCAAAATTTCATTGCACTTGGGCAAAGACGTCAAGATCAACTTCGATATTAATGAGGTTTTGAAGAAACCGATGATCGATGGACAAGACTTCTAAATAGAAGCTATGGATCTTTTAGCTGATGAATTGCTAGAGGAATTGGGTCAAGAAGATCATCTACTAGTGGCGCTGAAAAAGGAGTGTGGAGAGTATGGCTACCTAAGTAATCAGACCCAAGAATACATTCGCATCCTTGACTCTCGCAAAACTGTCAAGGAGATCGACCAAGAGATTGAGCCACTCACTCGATCTGACGACAAGATCGACAGGCTGATCGACCAATCCACACGATCCAGAGAAGAGATCGACTAGCCAACACGATCTCCCGCCCGATCGAAGGAAGAACGACTGAGCCAATCGAGGGAAACAAGTCGATCCGCAGTAGATCGACTAGCCAATCGACCCATCAACTCGATCACAGCAGGGCAAACGCTTGAAGAAGCAAGTATGGAGGCTCATGAATCGGGGTATAAGGAAGCAAATGAAGACAGTGATCTCAACTATAATCAAGAGGAGGACTGGAGCGAGCTGCTAGCCCCAAAGGTGAACCTCAAGCAACTTTCAAATGGGCTAAGGTATGCTTTCTTGGGTGCAAATGACACATATCATGTAATTGTGAATGAAAATCTAAGTGATGATGAGTTAGACTCACTCCTTAAGGAGTTGAGGAAGTATAGAAAGGCAATTGGTTATTCATTGAGTGACATCAAAGGCCTTTCACCAATGCTTTGTATTCATAGAATTCACTTAGATAATGAAAACACATCATCCATTGAACACCAAAGGCGCCTAAACCCAAATTTAAAAGAAGTGGTCAAGAAAAAAAATTAAAAACTCTTAGAAGCTGCTGTGATAAACCCAATCAGTGATAGCACATGGGTCTCTCCAGTCCATGTGGTACCAAAGAAAGGAGGAATCACAGTTATAAAAAATGAGAAAGATGAGTTAAATCCTTCTAGGATCATAACTGGTCATAGAATGTGTATTGACTATAGAAAACTCAACTTGGCCACAAGAAAATACCACTTCCCTCTCCCTTTCATTGACCAAATGCTAGAAAGACTAGCCAATCACCCATACTACTGTTTTCTAGATGGCTATAGTGGTTTCTTCAAATCCCAATTCACCCAAATGACCAAGAAAAAACCACTTTCACTTGTCCATATGGAACTTTTGCATATAGGAGAATGCCTTTTGGGCTTTGTAATGCTCCAGCCACATTTCAAAGATGCATGATGTCCATATTTTCTGACTTGATTGAGGAGATGGTTGAGGTATTCATGGATGATTTCTCTGTGTATGGCTCTTCCTTTGGTATTTGCTTGTCTAATTTGTGCAGGGTGATTAAGAGGTGTGAGGAGACCAATCTCGTGCTCAACTGGGAGAAATTCCACTTTATGGTCAGAGAAGGGATAGTTCTTGGCCACAAGATTTCAGAGAAAGGCATAGAAGTTGACAGAGCAAAAATCGAGGTCATGATGAACCTAGTGCCTCCGGTGAATGTTAGAGGGATAAGGAGCTTCTTGGGGCATGCTGGTTTCTACAGGAGGTTTATTAAAGACTTCTCCAAGATAGCACGTCCTCTTACAAGGCTATTGTGCAAAGAAACCGAGTTCAACTTAAATGGAGAATGCCTTCAAGCCTTATCAGCGCACCTATAGTTAAAGCTCCGGATTGGGAGTTGCCCTTTGAAATTATGTGTGATGCAAGCGACTATGTTGTGGGTGCTGTCTTAGGTCAGAGGAAGGACAAAAAGTTGCATGTAATCTACTATGCAAGCCGCACCTTGGATGATGCACAAGTCAAGTATGCAACCACCGAAAAAGAGATTCTAGCCGTGGTCTTTGCTTTTGAGAAGTTTAGATCTTACTTGGTGGGTTCTAAGGCCATTGTGTATACTGACCATGCTGCCTTGAGGTACATATACTCCAAGAAAGACACCAAGCCTAGACTCTTGAGATGGATCCTTCTCTTGCAAGAGTTTGATATGGAGATCAAAGACAAGAAGGGTATAGAGAATGGTGTTGCGGATCATCTTTCTAGGATGAGAGTGGAAGAAATCCTACCTTTAGACGACTCACTCCCTGAAGAGCAGCTCATGATGATCAATACTGTGGTATGTGCAAAGCTAGAAGAAAAACTTGAAGAAGTTTTGAGCCTAAAAGAAGAAAATCTCCCTTGGTATGCAGATATTGTCAACATCTTAGCTTGTGGGGAAGAGCCTACTCATTTGGACCGGTACCACAAGAAGAAATTCATGAGAGACGTCTCACACTACTTCTGGGATGAACCTTACCTGTACAAAAGGTGTGTGGACAGTATGTACCGAAGATGCGTCACAAGAGAAGAAGCGAGAGACATACTTCTACATTGCCACGGTATGAAGTATGGGGGTCATTTTGCGAGTTTCAAGACTGCTACAAAGGTTCTCCAAGCTAGGTTCTGGTGGCCTACATTCTTAAAAGATGCGCATGAATTCATCAAGTCATGTGAAGCATGCCAAAGAACCGGGAACATCACCAAAAGAAACGAAATGCCACAAGCACCGATCTTTGAAGTAGAGATCTTTGACGTTTGGGGGATCGATTTTATGGGTCCATTTCCATCATCATATGGCAACAAGTACATTATAATGGCAGTAGACTATGTGCCTAAATGGGTGGAAGCCATGGCCTCACCAACAAACGATTCAAAGGTGGTGGTTAAACTCTTCAAAACGATCATCTTTCCAAGATTTGGAGTCCCTAAGGTGGTGATTAGCGATGGAGGCAGCCACTTCATCAACAAGGTTTTCGAAAGTCTCTTGAGAAAACATGGTGTTAAGCACAAGGTGGCCACGCCCTATCACCCTCAAACAAACGGCCAAGTGGAGGTTTCGAATAGAGAAATCAAGACTATACTAGAGAAGACCGTGAGAGTGACTAGAAAAGATTGGTCTAGCAAGCTAGATGACGCTCTTTGGGCGTATAGAACAGCCTACAAAACTCCCATTTGAACCACGCCCTTGATATAGGTCAAATTTACCCTAAAGCAACTCTCTCAAATTAAGAGATCAGTTGTAGTACTTAGGGATCGAATCCACAGAGAAGGGATAGTCGCACAGCAGTTTTCTAATTTCGAATTAAGTTAGGAAGAATAATAAAAGTAAAGACAGAAAGCAATTAAAAACGATGTAAGTTCAGGAGACGAAACGGTAGGTTCAGGGAAATTCTCAGGTGATCTAAATTCTAGGTCTAGGCGAATGTTAGGAAATATGAAGCTCTGTTCTTAAACTTGAAACACTAATGTAAAATCAACCAACTCTTGCTGCGAAGATTATCTATGCCTAAATTCCAGAAAACCAAATCTCTTTGCGAATCCTAACAATTCAGACAAGCATTAATATCAGGTTCAATTGTTCACAAAATCCCTAAAACAAATCTCTTTGCGAATAGGTATTTTGCAAATCTAACATTATATCAGGCAATCAATAATACTCTCGCATCTGTTAATTAACCTAAGATCAGATTCTAGGTCGCGAAGCTAGAATAAGCATTAAACACAAATCCAGATGAAGAACTCTAATGATTTTATCCTAACAATATTATTTGACCTAACAATTCATCAATCACCTTTGAAAAACCCTAAACCTAACTAGCAAACTACTCAGACATGATTAATGAAACAGAAATCATGAATAAAGAAGAATGCATAAAAGAAATCAATAGATAAATAAGGGAGTTCCAAATTTGCTATAAAGGAGACAAATTCTTCTCTCCAAAAACTCTCTATAAATCTCTCTCTAAATTATTGTAAAATAAAGCGTAGCCTAAACAATGGCTGAAAAACTATATTTATAGGAGAGGATTTTCGTCCAGGGGCAATCTTGTTATTCTTAAAGCTTGGACAATTTCCTTTTTCTGATGGAATTGGGAAACTTTGGTCGTCCTTGTCTGGTGTCGATCGACACAGATGGTGTCGATCCACACCCTGTGCGTAATTCTACTCTTCTGACTTCATCACTTCGCAGCTTCTTGAAAAATGCTCCAAAAAGATCCAGAATCTCCAATTATGCTCCAAACGTAGTCCAACCTATAAAGACTCAGAAAGGACTGGAAAACTAACAAAAGACTCTATAAAAACATTTATATCATGGCCTAAAAGTGGGTAAAAACCATGATATATCAGCCCTTCAACCTCCTCTATGGCTAGTCTTGTCACTTTCCTGTGGAGTTAGAACACAAAGCTCTTTGGGCTGTGAAGCAACTCAACTACAATCTCAAGACCGCCCAAGAGAAAAGGTTGGTACAACTCCAAGAGCTTGATGAGATAAGGATCGATGCCTATGAGAGCGCCAAGATTTACAAGGATAGGACCAAAGCCTTTCATGACAAGAAGTTGGTACACAAGGAGCTCAAAGAGGTAAGCATGGTTCTACTTTACAACTCAAGATTGAAGCTGTTCCCCGGGAAGCTCAAGTCTAGGTGGTCCGGGCCATTTGAGATAAGAGAGGTACTACCATATGGAGTAATAACTTTGGTTGGGAAAAATGGAGAGCATTTCACAGTGAATGGGCACAGAGTCAAGCCCTACATGGCGAGTGACTGCAGTAAGGAGAGCACCACATTGCCTCTCCAAGACCCCCCACTAGCCTAACCAAGTATAGTCAAACTTAGAGACTTACAACAAGCGCACTTGGGAGGCAATCCCATGACTATCATTGTATATATTTTGTTTAAATTTTATGCTTTCTACTTTAAGTGTGTAGGTACAAGGAAACAAGAACCAAGAAGGATGACAAAAAGTTCTACAATGCATGGAAAAGAAGGGCAGGAGGAGACGATCGAGTGGAATATTGAGTGATATCACTCGATCACGGAGCTAATATCGATCAAGAGATTGACACAATCACTCAATCACGAACAGAACCACCTAAAACGAGGACTTTAGTCGATCCATCCCTCGATTTAAATCAGATCGACCCACCAATCGAGCTAGTACTCGATCAGAGTAAGATGGGCAAGAGATCGAGTGGTAGATCGACTGAACCACTCGATCGTCTGCCAAGAGGAGTTTTTCAAATTTCCTCCTCTTTCTCATTCCCTCCTACTTTTGAATTTGAATTTGAATTTGGTCAACCAGACTCCTTTGAACCTTGATAATTGAGCTTGTCCAAATTTAAAACCCCACTTGCTTGCATGAGTTCAAACATTCCCTTCTTTATAAAAACCACACATCCACTCTCTCCTTTCCCTACATTAAAATCGATTTTTGCAAATCAGAAAGAGAGAGTGAGTTTTTCTGGTTTTTTAAAAAGGAAGAGCTTCTTATTTTCATCAACTTTCAAAGGTAATTCGAATTTTATCATGCCATATTTGGATTTTTGAAAATTTCCTTTTTAAGTTGTATGGTTGCATAATTTGCTAAGGAAAAAGATTTTATTCTTAGAAATATCTAAATATTAGGGAATTTTCTTGATTTATTCTTATCTCAAGAGATTTTTCATCTAATATTTATTGATAAATTCAAAACTTTCCCCAAAAATAAAAAGATTGAGCAAAAATCTTTTTAAGCGTCTAAACCTCTTGAACTTGTGTTCTTCTCTTTACTGTGCTCTTTACTAATTTTCTCTTTGAGGTTTTGAATTTCAGGTACTATGGCACCAAAGAAGAGAAGTATAGCTATGGCCGCACAAGAAGAGACACAGCAAGAGGTTGAAGAAACGGCTAAGTGGAGCAAAGAAGAAAAGAAAACAAGGAGGAGGCTAGAGAGGTTGCGTTTTGAGCCTACAAAATTTGCAAGTAGGGAGTTCTTGCAAGGGCTAGGATTGTTGGAAGGGTTTGATGAGCTGCTCACTAACATGGGGCTTGCATGTCTTTCACGGATGGACTGTCCCACCTATCCCGAAGCCACGATTCACTTCCTCTCCACCTTGGATTGCGAGTATGAAAACCCCAACGTCCCAACTCCAACCGAAGTTCTTATCACATTCAAAATCCGCAAGCAAGCCTACCGTCTCTCTATCCCTGAGCTATGCCAAGCTTATGGACTCAATGCAGCAGCAGACCTTGTGGAGTTCTCAAAATTCAAATCCGCAAGCAAGCTATGGGACTTGATTAGCGATGGAGACTACAAGTCCATTACCGCCAAAATCAAGAAGGTGCGAAACCTTTTGCTAAGATACACTCTCAAGCTGGTAGCCAACACATTCAGTGGGAGATCCACGACAGCAACAGTGACAAAGAACGAGCTATGCTTCCTTTTCCAAGAAGTTAAACATGTTCTATGCGATAGCGAGAGGAGTGATGAACCAATGGAGGACGATCTTGGACATAACGTTAACTATGGGTGCATCCTGGCTTCATCCTTGCTCAGATACAAAGCTTGGGCCATTAGGTGCAAGGCAACATCAGCACTCATTGGTGGCTTTCTCACGCCACTGTTTGTGCAAGCGGGAGTACCACTTACCGAGTTCACACCATCCGCGGAACATGCATACATGGATCAAGCCTACATGATCAACACGGATTCCTTAGGACCTACTCCAGTTCCAGGTTACTATGCATACATGTTCTACAATGAAGAACATGAGAAGAAAACCTTCATCTTACCAAACCCGGGGGAAACTCTAGCTAATAGCGTCAGCAACATCGAGTTCTTGCCTACTGATGAGGAGTGTTATGCGCCTCTTGGAGGCGTAGCAACAACACCCCAGCCGACCCAATCATCTCCAGAATCTCCTCCCACAGACGCTGAAATGCCCTCAAGCTTTGAGCTCCCGAAGTTGGACTATGAGCCGCGCACCAAAACCGAAAAATTCCTTGCCTCGGTTGTGGAGATTCAGAGCAAAGTAAACAAATGGCAAGGCAAGATGATCAAGAAGCTGGTGAGGAAGGTCAAGGTCCTTCAAGGGAAAAGCTCTTCAGAGATGACATTGAGTGATGAAGGTGAACAAGTAGGCACGACGGCAGCAAGACACTCAACCGGAGGGATACAAATCCGTGAACCAGATGATTTCCAGGCTGGACGTCCTAGTCTCCAAGACCGCACAACCAGGAGCAAGGACAAGGGAGTACTCCATGACACAGCAAGAAAGATCAGAAGGACCGTAGCAACCTCAAGCTCCGGCCATCTCTAGCTTTAAGGTACCAAAAACGCCAAACTTTGTATATAACATGCATTTTTATTTTTATTTGTTTGTGTCTTCTCTTGAATTTGTTTAACACCGCGACGGTGTCATTCAAGTTTGGGGGAGGAGAGTTTGCGCTTTGACATATTTTATTTGATCTTATTTTTCATTTTTGAGTCTTCTTACATTCATAAACAAAAATTGCATAAAAAATACAAAAAAAATCGTAAAAATTCATAAAAATTTCGAAACAAATCCATATAGCTTGCATTTGCATTACCAAATATTATAGGATTGATTCTAGATTTTTATCATATAAGTTGTATCACTCATATGCATAGGGGGCAATGATGAAAATTTTCCTTTAAAATAAAGTGTTTTAAACTCATGTATTGGTTCAAGGCCCTAGTTAGTAGTTCTTTGGTGCCTTGTGCAACTTTGAAATTAAGTTCTAACCATGCTTGGATCATTTGATTTGATTTTCTTGGATTAAAGTTGAAAAAGCATGAATTGAATCCTTACTTAAAAATCGGAACCTTAACATGAACATCTAATTATCATGCTTGTGCATTTAAAAAAGAATACATGGATTACAAAAAAATATTTAGGCTTTCTAATTCACTTCACCACTCTTTGTAAGCCTAAATAGAATACCACACCTTGACCCCTGCCTTATTTTTATCCAAATTTCGTGTGTGATTACAAATTGTGAGGCCTTATTTTCTGTTTGAACTTGGCATAAAGTGTTAGGTTTTGAGCGACATGTTTAGGCTCTCATGATGTTGCTAGTTTTGCATTTTGAAGCTAGTTTTAGGCTTGTTTGGAAGTTGGGAGTTCACGGGTTTGAGAATAGGAAGGTGTTAAGGAAAAAGATGAAAAAGGGATACATATTTCTAGTGGTTAAATCTTGATAAGAAAAAGCTCAAGCAAAGAAAAAAAAGCCCTAGAGGCCAAATGCATAAAAGAAATATTTTTAGAAAGCTATCTAAGGAAAGAAAAAGAGCTAATATTTATGACCATAACACTAGCTTTAAGCAAAGTTTAAGAAATTTCCCTAAGAAAAGAAAGTGTTTTATGAAGTTCTTGTGGGTTTAAGCTTGGCGTGAATAGCCTTGTTGAATTGGTAGTTTCTAGAGGGTGAGTGAGCTTGGAAAATATAAAAAAGATTGAGAGAGGGATTAGGATCATTGTTAGTATACTTGGGTAGATGTCAGTCTAGTCATGTATGCATGCATTGCCTTTTACTTTTAGCATTATGTATAAGTTCAAACATTTTTGAGAGAAACCATTGCTTGGAATACCCATTTGAATGAGATCATTTTTATCTCATATCTTTAACCCTTGCCAAATGTATTCGGTTTTAAAAAGTACAAGTGTGATTCGCGGTTTTAACTCTTAATGAATGTTAAAGGTTTTGATTCTTGGATTGCTTGAAATAAACAAGTCATGATTTGAATTTCAATATGTAATGATTATGGCTAAGTCCTTTTGAGTAAATGCTTGTGTACTGCATCCTAGAACTGAGAACAAGGACCTTTGAATTGATACATTTGAAAAACACTTTTGGATTTGAGTCCCCGTTTTTAATCATCTCTTCCTGGCTTGAATTTTGTTTGCTTGAGGGCAAGCAAAAGGCAAGTTTGGGGGAGTTGATATACTCATATTTTCTATATATTTATCATACATTTATAATAAGTTTTCATCCATATTTCATTTATAACTAAGTATAATCTTAGTATTTAATCATTTATAGGATTTAGAACATTTGCATTAGCATTTGCATTTTCTTTTGTATATATGCATCATTTCAGGTTATTCTATGGATTTGGCGACCAATTTCGTTAAACTGAAAGATCAGCTCGTATGAAGGGTTTTAATTGCGATTTAGCCTTGAAGTTCTTCATGAAAGTCTTAGGAAATTGTGTTAGCTTTCATTGGGCGGTGATTTCAAGTCAAACTGTGCAGTAGTGCAAAAGATACAGATCGATCAATCCATGCACCCGAACCAAAAGATATCATTTGCAAGTTGCTCAAAAAAAGTGTTTATGCTTTAGTAAAAGTGGGATTAGATAGGTCCCTTGTCCCTTGCCCCTTGTCTCTTGCCCCTTAACCCCTCTTTTTAGGCCAAGAGGCATATTTAAAACTCTATATAAAGAGTATGTGTGTGCTTGTAATAAATCATTCAGTTTTTCATTCAAGTTTTCAATCAACTCTTCTTAGTCTAAATAAATCAAGAAAAACTCTTATTCTCTCTTTAAAGTCTTCTTAGTGTTCTTGTAAGTTTTCTCTAGTTCTTGAGCATTCTTAAATACTCTTAGTTTTTATTAGTTACTTATTGTTTTACTCTTTAAGAAAACTCTTTTATTTTTATTCTAATGTCAAATCTTTCTTCTTAATTCTCGTTTTACTCTTTAAGAAAACTCTTTTATTTTTATTCTAATGTCAAGTCTTTCTTCTTAATTCTCGTTTTACTCTTTGTGAAAACTCTTTTATTTTTATTATATATATCAAGTATTTTCTAGTATGAAGTCTTTCTTCTTGTTGAAAACCAATTATCTTCATTAGCTCTAAACTTATGTTTAAGAGAGGTTTGAACATGACTTGTGAGTAAACCACCAAGGTTTGGGGTTGGGATGATTAAGGGGGTTGAAAATTAGATTTTGGGTATTTTCTTGTTCTTCATCTAATTCTCTTCTTGGATTTGGGGGTTTTAAGGTCTAGAGATTCTCGATGGAGATCTCTTTAATCTAGGAATTTCCTTATCCTAACAGGACTTAGGAAATCCATTAAAACCAAATCCAAGAGACTAGCTCATCCTTTCCCATACACCATGGATGCTTAGGGAGCTAGTTAAGCCATATTTTAAGATCATAGCTTAATGTTTTTCACCTTATCTTTCCACTATACATCATGGGTTAGGAGGAAAGGGTGAAGAAAGGATTTACACCACACATCATGGGTAAATCTAATTTAGCTTCTTAAGGCTTAAAGATAGCACCTTAGTGTGTAAAAATATGTTTTCAAAACCCCAAGTTCGAATTTTCAACCTCCCTAAGAATGAATCCCAACTTTGAATCTATTTTTATTATTTGAATTAAAACTCTCCTTTAGTTTTGTGCTTGTTTATTTTCACTAAAATTCTCCTAGATAAGTTTAATTTTGCATTATGGTTTTCATA
The DNA here is from genome assembly GCA_020283515.1 of Alliaria petiolata. NCBI lineage: Eukaryota > Viridiplantae > Streptophyta > Magnoliopsida > Brassicales > Brassicaceae > Alliaria > Alliaria petiolata. The sequence goes on along the minus strand of JAHZTW010000006.1, from coordinate 18,638,762 downwards.
AATCTGTAAAATTTTGTTTTTAATATTTTTAGTAGTTAAAAATTGCTTAAAGTCTTTCCTTACTGTCTGGTTTGATTTCGTTAGTTGTTTTATTTTTAAAAATAATTTTTGTTTAATCTAGCTACTCACCATCAAATCTATTAATAAAACCGGTTTTAGATTTTGATTTTGTAAAACTGTTAGATCGATTGTTTAGTTGTTTAAAAGTAATCTATTAGTTGTATAACTCTTCAGTAGGGATTTTAAAATAGTTTTCATCTTTGTTTTACAGTTGCAAGTAGTTTTTAGAGAATTTCTCCCCATTTAACTCGAATCTGCTTAGCTTTACTTCAAGCTCTTGCATTCCTAATACCTTTCACACCCTGATTTGGATTGATGACCTGAAGTATTACAATGATATAGACAAGCTTTAGGTTTTGTTTAACCTGCTAAAAAGCTAGTTATCAAATGGCGCCGTTGCCAAACTCGGGTTATAAGTGAATTTATTGAGATTTGGAGCTTAGTATACTCTAAGTTTTATTTTTGTGTTTGATTACTAATTTTCCTATTTGTGTACTTGTGTTTTCAGGTATATGAACCTGCGGTCTAGAGGCGACAACAATCTATTCGCACCACTGGACAACATCCATCAACTTGGAAGCGCAAGACATAGGAGGGAAAGACTGCTACTAGATATCGAAGAGTGCCATCAAGAAGTGATGGCTGACCACGACCAGGTGGAGGATCCACCTCAACACGCTGCTGCTGGCAGAGGCATTGGACAGCCTTACCACCCTCAAAGGGCACCACGCATCATTGGCGCCGGTGATGCACCGAACACACACACCAATCGCTTCGGCATCACACCACCACCGGTGCAGAACAACTACTTCGAGATCAAGCCAGGATTTGTCTCGATGGTCCAAAACAACAAATTCCATGGCCTGGCTATGGAAGACCCATTGGAGCACTTGGACAACTTCGAGCAAGTGT
>JAHZTW010000006.1:18606232-18624770 GCA_020283515.1 Alliaria petiolata | reverse complement strand
GAATCTAGTACTAGGATTTTGACTAGGTTTTACTTTTATTTTTGTTACTGATTTAGTTTCTTATCTTTGGTTTCAGGTGCATGCCCAGTACCAGAAGCAACAAGGAAGAGGAACTAATCGCACTGAATCAGGAACTAGGTCGTCTCGAACGTACGAACCGCAAGTCTGCTCGAGCGTCGATCGACACAGAGAGCATCGATCGACACCCTACCTAAGTGTCGACCGAGACCGCTTGTATCGATCGACACCAGACGCAGACCGAGATAACAGAACCTGTGATCATGATACGCAACGAGGCATGCGACTTTGTTGACCTACAAGGCAATAGAAGGAACGCCCAAGGCCAGAGAATTGATGAGGCTGGCGCCATCATCATCGATCCAGCAATTCAAGCTTCAAGAACACTTGGCAAATACAACCGCCCAGACCAGTTCTATGCTAATAGAGCTGCGATCCGTCCTCCTGCATTTCAGAGGAATGACTTCGAGCTGAAGCCTGCTTACTTCACACTTGTGGGGCAGCATCCTTTCCATGGTCTTCCTAATGAGCATCCGATGGACCACATTGGGAGATTTGAGGACCTCGCATCAAGCATCAAGGCTAATGGAGTGTCCTATGATTATCTTTTCTGCAAGCTGTTCCCTTACTCGCTTACTGGAGAAGCATCATTCTGGCTGAAGCAGTTGGATCCAGGATCCTTGACAACTTGGGAAGACACAAAGAATGCGTTCTTATGCAATTTCTTTAACGACGCGAGATCAGAGGAGCTAAGGACGAAGATCACCACATTCTCCCAAGGACCCACTGAAGCATTAAAGACATATTGGGTGCGATTCAAGGCTTACCAGAGGGACTGCCCTCACCACGGTTTCAGCGAGCCGCAACTTATCGATATCTTTGACGGTTTCCAATCAGAAAAAGGAAAGAGAGCAAGTTTGAAGAAAGTATAAGTCTACCCCTGGACGAAAAATCCCCTTCTATAAATAGTTTTCAGGCATTGTTTAGCCTTATACCTTATCTTTTTTTTCCGTTTTTTTTGACTTAGAGAGAGATTGATCCTGTGCTTTTGGGGAGACAATTCTAACTCATCTGAGCCAGATTTCGAACCCCTATATCATTCTCTATTCTTTTATGTAATTTATTTCAGCCATGATTTGTGTTTGCATAATTATGTCTGAGTAGTTTGCTAGTTAGGTTAGGTTGATTAAGGGTTTGATGAAGAGTTTGTAGAATCACTAGAATTATTAGGGAAATCAATTGGATCTTCACCTTGATTTGTGCTTAACTTGATTCTCTAAATTGATCACTTAGAAATCAAACCTTAGGTTATTTAATAGATGGGAGAGCATTATTAGTAACTTGAACTAATCATAGGTGAGCAAAATATCTATTCGCAAAGAGATTTGGTTTAGATATTTTGTGAACAAATCGAATCTATTCTTATTGCTTGTCTTAATTGTTTAAATTCGCAAAGAGATTTGGGATTTAGGGATTTAGACGTAGATAACTTCTGCAACGAGAGTTGATTTATTTTAACTTAGAGTTTCGAGTTCTAGACGGTTCTTAATAAATCCCTAATAAACTTAGATTCTGCATTCTTGGATTCAACCTGGTAATTATCCTTGCCTAGCGCCTTAGTCTCCTGAGCTTTAATCCATCTAAATCTTGTTTACTTATTTCGCCTAGTTGCATTTAGTTACTTAATCATTATTCGACCTAGCATAATTCAAACCTAGAAAGCATAAGTTTAGCTTTCACTTCCCTTGGGATTCGATACCCCTTATAATTAAACTGCATTGCTGTGCACTTGCAGTAGTTGATTATTTAGGTAAAACCTGAGTCCTATCAAGTTTTGGTGACACAAGATTGGGAATCACTCCACAATCTTATAACAGACGGTGATCAAGAACTGATCAAAGAGGCTTGCGCGGAAGGGAATGAAGTCGGAATGGAGGTGGGAATGAGGCTGATTGACTCACTCAATCGGTGGGCTTGATTGACTCGCTCAATCTGTGGAGAACTAGGCTTGTTTGAATCGCACAAACAATCCCAATCCTATAATCTCAAGTATCAAATGAATCACTCAAATGAAACTTAAAGATAATGATTTTTAAACAAAGAAACGCTTTGAATAAAAAAGAAGAATAAACTTTTATATTTCTTAGATGATTGAGGGTGCCTTACAATGAGGGTCGTGGCTGAGCTTATATAGTGCTCATAAAAACATTAAACAAGAAAGAAAATCAAAGGCATTGAATAAAACAATATTTTGGCCATAATGAGCAAATCAGCCAAATAAGGGAACTCAGAATATCTTAAGTCTTGCCAACTTGGGCGTGAAGGAATGCTGTCTTGGGACGTCTAGGTTCATTGTATCAAGCCTCAGAACGCAGCAGCAAAGACAGGAAAGTAGACGTTGAGGTTTGAATGCTTCAAGTGTGAACATGCCCAAATAAGGTAAGTTGAGATGCAAGAGAATTCGCATAATCCTCTGAGTGCTGGAGCATTGTAGAACCTTTGGGGACGCTTCTGGGCCGTGGATAAGGTCTCTTGAATGCTTAGCTGTTTCTCCTGGCCGCCAAAGTCTCGTTTCTATCTCATTAAACTCGTGAGCTTCCAAATAAGGCAAGCTGAGACTCTTCCGGTTTAGAAGTTGGATAACTTTTAAACCATAATGAATTTCGGCATGAAACCAATTCGACGAGCTCCCTAGCTGAGTCAAGATTCCACACCAAGTCGTTTTGTAGCTTAATTCCTCCTGGTGCGGCAGGAAAGATCCAATTAGCGCACGTATATCCGATTCGGATAAGTTCGGCATCACCCAATTTGTAAGTTGGATAACTTCGTCATATGAGCTCGGCTTGAGCTGATTCCACTTCGGCACGATTCTCTGATGAGTGGAGTCTCCAAAACAATTGGAGTTGTTGCTTGGATCGTCTTGGTTCGGCCGGAATGACTCGATGAGTGATCGCATGTCTCCATCGGGTCCATTGGAGCTCTGAATGGGATTTAGACATGTGAACCAATTTGCCTCGTTAAAACCTTTCCTGAAAAACCCATTGGGATAAAACCAAGGATAAGGAAAAAGAGTACAAATGGTCACAACCCATTTGTAAGCCTTAGCTCCACGTTCATATGCAAGCTCGGCAACTTGTGCAACTTCGGCAACATGTTCTAGCATTGCTTCTTTTTGTTGAACTTCAGTGCTGGCCACGAGCATATTCTGCTCCATGGTTGATGACGTCCATGATCTTGTATCATTTGGGTGCCGTTGCCGGGGAAGTAATAGCTGCCTACGGAATCTAGTACTAGGATTTTGACTAGGTTTTACTTTTATTTTTGTTACTGATTTAGTTTCTTATCTTTGGTTTCAGGTGCATGCCCAGTACCAGAAGCAACAAGGAAGAGGAACTAATCGCACTGAACCAGGAACTAGGTCGTCTCGAACGTACGAACCGCAAGTCTGCTCGATCGTCGATCGACACAGAGAGCATCGATCGACACCCTACCTAAGTGTCGACCGACACCACTTGTATCGATCGACACCAGACGCAGACCGAGATGACAGAACCTGTGATCATGATACGCAATGAGGCATGCGACTTTGTTGACCTACAAGGCAATAGAAGGAACGCCCAAGGCCAGAGAATTGATGAGGCTGGTGCCATCATCATCGATCCAGCAATTAAAGCTTCAAGAACACTTAGCAAATACAACCGCCCAGACCAGTTCTATGCTAATAGAGCTGCGATCCGTCCTCCTGCATTTCAGAGGAATGACTTCGAGCTGAAGCCTGCTTACTTCACACTGGTGGGGCAGCATCCTTTCCATGGTCTTCCTAATGAGCATCCGATGGACCACATTGAGATATTTGAGGACCTCGCATCAAGCATCAAGGCTAATAGAGTGTCCTATGATTATCTTTTCTGCAAGCTGTTCCCTTACTCGCTTACTGGAGATGCATCATACTGGCTGAAGCAGTTGGATCCATGATTGACAACTTGGGAAGACACAAAGAATGCATTCTTATGCAATTTCTTTGACGACGCGAGATCAGAGGAGTTAAGGACGAAGATCACCACATTCTCCCAAGGACCCACTGAAGCATTCAAGGCATCTTTGGTGTGATTCAAGGCTTACCAAAGGGACTGCCCTCACCACGGTTTCAGCGAGCCGCAACTTATCGGTATTTTTTACCGAAGGATTGATTGGAGGTACCAGATGGCTCTAGACGCTGCGCGGTAGTGCTTATAGAGAATTTGGCCTCCTGTAACAGCACCAAGAACGCAGACTTTGAAAGGAGACAACAAGCTGGTGCAAATGGAGGAAGCCAAATTGCTGAGGTCAACAAGAAGCTGGATCTTTTGGTGGGCATGAAGCAGGTCCACTTTGCCAATGAAGTGGAGACACTTGAGCCTAGTGAAGGATGTGAAGAAGAGGATGTCAACTACATCAACGGAGGAGGCTTCCAAGGTCAAAGGTTTGGGAACCAGCAAGGGAACAGGAGCTTCAATGGGAACTATCAGAAGAGCTCCTTCACATGAAATCAGAACTCTTTTGGTTATACTCAAAAGCTCCCATTCCAGAACAACAACAGCGGTTACACAAGGAGCTATGGAAACTCTTCTTACCAGAAACCTCCAGCTCAAGACAACAAAATGGAGGCTATGCTAGAGCAGATCTTGGAAGGACAGCAGAAGGTGACAGTGAATTTCAATGGGAAGATTGATTCACTGTACCAGGACCTAAATGGAAAGATTGAGAGCATAAACTCTCACATGAAGAATATGGATGTTCAAGTTGCTCAAACTGCAGAAGTTGTTAACAGGCAAGAAGGATTCCTTCTAGGGAAGACTGATACTAATCCCAAACGCCATGTGAACGTTGTCACATTGAGGAGTGGAAAGCACCTTCAGCCTGTGCAGAAGAGAGGGTTTAGCACTGAAGAATTCGAGGAGTTAGAAGATGTTGAAGATGCTGCGGAGCCAGTGTCGATCGACACTACTGTGTGTCGATCGACACCCATGGAGATGAATGACAATTCCGACGAACCAGACGCGGAAGAATCAACTTCAGATGCAAGTGTCGATAGACACTCACCATGGACAACACCAGATGCAGCCAAGACCAAGATCGTTACTGAAGAAAGGATCTACAAACCGAAGATCCCTTTCCCCTTGATACGAAAGAAGTCTAAGAAGGATCTGCTTGACGCTAGATGCAAGGCTATCATGGATAGACTAGTGGTTGAAATCCCTTTGATGGATGCCATTAGAACTACTCCAGTGATAAAGAGATACTTGAAGTGGATGATGACAAGAACATGGATATAGAGGAAGGAGTGATGATGATATCAGAGCAAGTTAGTGCTGTTATTCAGAACAGACTTCCAGAGAAACTCTCCGATCCGGGAAGCTTTGTTCTAGATTGCTCCATCTTTTCAGACAAGTTTGGGAGATCTCTATGCGATTTAGGCTCAAGTGTCAACTTGATGCCTCTTTCAGTTGCTCTAAGGCTGGACATGACAGACTTCGAGGCCACAAAAATCTCCCTAGTCCTTGCTGATCATTCTGTCAGAATCCCTGAAGGTGTCTTAGAAGATGTTCCTATCAAAGTGGGAGATTGCTTGATTCCCACAGACTTTGTGGTATTAGCATATGATGAAGAACCCAAAGACCCTCTCATACTTGGTAGATCATTCTTGGCTACAGCTGGAGCAATCATTGGCGTGAGGAAGGGAAGGATCGCGCTGAACATTGGTGACTTGGTGATGAATTTCAACATGGAGAAGCTGATGAAGAGACCAACAATTGATGGACAGACCTTTTATGTCGATTCACTCACCAACCTTGCTGAGGATATTTTCAAAGAAGACCATCCTACAGACCCCTTGGAGCGAGCATTGACCACTTCTACAAAGGACGTTGAGAGCTTGGACGACGTAACTGCTGGATACGCGAAGATGATGGACGCAAGCGAGCAAGTCATGCAATTAGTCGCTCAGGAGGACTTGTGTCGATCAACACCAACGAGTGTCAATCGACACCCTGCGCGCACAAAGAGAGCAGCCACAGATGCCGATTGGAATGAGGCTAAGGCACCTAAAGTTGAGCTTAAACAGCTCCATGCCGGACTAAGGTACGCATTTTTTGGTCCTAATTCAACTTATCCTGTCATTGTAAATCCTTCCTTAAACAATGCAGAGCTCACTTTATTGCTAAGCAAGCTGCGCAAGTATCGTAAAGCTCTTGGCTATTCTCTTGATGATATTTCAGGTATCTCACCAGACTTGTGCATGCATCGGATTCACCTTGAGAATGAGACAAAGTCATCAATTGAACATCAAAGGAGGCTGAATCCGAACCTGAAGGAAGTAGTCAAGAAGGAGATCATGAAGCTTTTAGAAGCAGGGATCATCTATCCCATTTCAGACAGTGCTTGGGTCATTCAGGTTCATGTGGTTCCTAAGAAAGGAGGAGTCACAATAGTGAAGAACGAGAAGAATCAGCTGATTCCTACAAGGACTGTGACTGGACACAGGATGTGCATAGACTACAGGAAGCTGAATGCCGCGGCCAGAAAGGATCACTTTCCTTTGCCTTTCATCGACCAGATGCTGGAGAGATTGGTAAATCATCCCCACTACTGTTTCCTTGATGGCTATTCAGGGTTCTTCCAGATTCCTATCCATCAAGATGATCATGATAAGACCACGTTTACATGTCCTTATGGTACATTTGCATATCGCAGAATGCCATTTGGACTTTGTAATGCTCATGCGACCTTTCAGCGATGCATGATGTCCATCTTCACAAACATGATTGAGAAGTTTATGGAGGTCTTTATGGATGACTTTTCTGTTTATGGGTCATCCTTCAAAGACTGCCTGGACAACTTATGCGCGGTGTTGCAGCGGTGTGAAGAGAAGCACTTGGTCCTGAACTAGCAAAAGTGTCATTTCATGGTCACAGATGAGATTGTACTTGGACACAAGGTTTCTGCAAAAGGGATTGCAGTGGATCGCGCCAAGATTGAAGTGATGAGGACTTTGCAAGCACCTGATTCTGTGAAATCAGTGAGGAGTTTTCTGGGTCATGCTGGGTTCTACAGAAGATTCATCAAGGACTTCAGCAAGATTGCAAGACCACTCACTGCTCTTCTCTGCAAAGACGTGAAGTTCGAGTTCACTGCAGAATGTCTTTCAGCCTTTGAACAGATCAAGCAAGTCTTAGTGAGTGCTCCAATAGTTCAACCTCCAGACTGAGATTTGCCTTTCGAGGTGATGTGTGATGCCAGTGACTTCGCAGTAGGCGCGGTTTTGGGACAGAAGAAGGACAAGAAGCTTCACGCCATCTACTATGCCAGCAGAACGTTGGATGATGCTCAGAAGAATTATGCAACAACGGAGAAGGAATTGCTAGCTGTGGTCTTTGCCTTTGAGAAATTTCGCCAGTATCTTGTTGGCTCAAAGGTGATTGTTCACACAGATCATTCTGCATTGAAGTACTTGATGCAGAAGAAGGATGCAAAGCCAAGGTTGCTAAGATGGATTCTTCTTCTTCAAGAGTTTGACATAGAAATTAAGGACAAGAAAGGAGTTGAAAATGGAGTAGCTGATCATCTCTCAAGGATTAGAATTGAAGATGACGTGCCAATTGATGATTTTCTGCCTGAGGAGAATGTTTACCTTGTTGAGAGTCGTTTCCAAGCTGCATGTTCAGAGCAGATACGCACAGTGTCGATCATCACTGGGGTAGTGTCGATCGACACCCCGTCTGAAATCATGAAGAAGGGTCGCGATTCAACACTTCGAAGTTTGCCAACTTCACGAGTGTCGATCGACACCATCTGTGTCGATCGACACCAGGGATCATCCTAGGCTCGCAGGATCTTGGACGAAGTGTTTCGACAGCCAATATTTGCCGTTAATGCTGCGAATCGACCATGGTATACTGACATTGTGAACTTCCTTGCTGCAGACATTGAGCCTAAACATCTCAAGGGTTATGAGAAGAAGAAGTTCATGAGGGAACACAGAAGATACTATTGGGATGAGCCACACTTGTACAAGCATTGTCCAGACAATGTTTACAGAAGATGCATTGCAGAGAGTGAAGTTCGTGATGTACTGTTCCATTGTCATGGTTCTGAGTATCCTGGACATTTCGCAACCTTCAAGGCAGTATCCAAAGTTCTTCAAGCAGGCTTTTGGTGGCCTACTATGTTCAAGGATGCGCAGCTGTTTATCACTCAATGTGATGTTTGTCAAAGGAGAGGAAAGATCAGCAAGCGACATGAGATGCCACAGAACTTCATCCTTGAAGTTGAGGTCTTTGATTGTTGGGGCATTGATTTCATGGGACCTTTTCCTCCATCCTATGGAATGCAATACATCTTGGTGGCTGTAGATTATGTGTCTAGGTGGGTGGAAGCAATTGCTTCTAAGACCAACGATGCTGCGGTGGTTCTCAAGCTATTTCAGACCATCATTTTTCCAAGATTCAGAGTGCCTCGAATTGTTATTAGTGATGGTGGTTCTCACTTTATCAATAAGGTGTTTGACAAGCTGCTGAAGAAACATGGAGTTCAGCACCGCGTGGCTACTCCGTATCACCCCCAAACGAGTAGACAAGTCGAAGTCTCCAATACACAGATCAAGCAAATTATGAAGAAGACAGTGGAAAAAACAAGGAAGGATTGGGCTGCAAAGTTGGATGATGCACTTTGGGCCTACAGGACTGCCTACAAAACACCACTTGAGACTACACCTTTCTAGCTACTCTATGGCAAGGCTTGCCATCTTCCAGTGGAGTTTGAACACAAGGCATATTGGGCTATCAAGAAGATGAACTTCGACTTGAAGCCAGCTGCAGAAAGGCGCCTAATTCAGCTAAATGAGCTCGACAAATTGCGCCATCACGCCTATGAGAACTCAAAAATCTACAAGGAGCGCACCAAGGCTTATCATGACAAAAAGATTGTCTCCAGAAAATTCGAACCAAATGATTAGGTACTTCTGTATAACTCTCGTTTGCAATTGTTTCCTGGTAAATTGTGTTCACGTTGGTCAGGTCCTTTCACCATCAAAGTGGTCATACCATATGGAGCAATTGTCTTGACAAACTGCAAAGGAGAGGAGTTCATTGTGAATGGGCAGAGAGTGAAACACTATTGGGCTCAAGCCGAGATTCCAGAAGGACACATTGTGTCTTTGGATGATGCACCCAACGCGTAAACGCGAGAACAGTCAAGCTATTGACGTTAAACGAGCGCTGAGTGGGAGGCAACCCACTGTTATGTACGCTTTTCTTTACATTTTGTTTTAGTTTTACAAATTATTTTGGCTTTTGCATTAAAAAAAAAAAAAAAAAAAAAAAAAAAAAAGGAGGAGCGATCAAACTCAGTGTCGATCGACACCCATTGTGTCGATCGACACCAAGCGGGGATACGGGTAAGTTCTTCAAAACCCGACACTTTCTTCATTCTCTCATATTTTCCAAAACCGAAGCTTTTGAAAAAAAATTTCCCCAAATCCCAAATTTTCATTTCTTCACCAAATTGAGTGATTCAAAGCTCTAATCCGTGCGGATTCTCACCCTTTTTCATAATCCATAGTCAATTCATTCGATCTACCAAGGTATGTTCTTCAAATCTCTCAATTTCATTTTCGACCTAAGGTGAAAATTTCCGAATTCAACCTATTTAGCTTGATTTCTTTGTTGAATGATGCTTGTTTAGTGATGTAAGGATTTTTAAGCCTTAACTCAATCCTCAAACACACATGTCATTGTAGTATGTGAGGTGTCAATCCAGCCTAGGTGTTAAAGATACTAGGAATGCAAGAGCAAAATAAAGCTAAGTCAAATTCGAATTAAGCGGAAGAGATAAATCCTAAACAACTACTTGCAGCTATTCAAAAATTATGAAAACTATTTTAAAATCCTTACTGGGATGTTAACAAACCAGAAAACTACTTCTAGGAATTTAAAATGCAAAACTACTGATTTATAAAATTCCAAAACTAAAAGCAGATAAATAAGGCTATTTCTAGAAAAATGAAAAGAGCAAACTTTAAATCTAAAAGAGAAAGCTTTTAAAACTACTTATATGAAAAATAACAGATTCAAGGATGAGGTTAATGCTTAGGGAAGATAAAGGTTCTGTAGCATCCGTAACCAGTAATTATGATTTGGGTCGTTGTATATAAGTTTGGCACGATGGAGGTTCGTCATTTTGGTACGTAAGAACAGGACCGTGGTACGATCGTGGTATGTCTGCGGTACGTACGTAGTACGTACGTGGTACGAGGGTGGTACCATACCGTGGTACGTGTTAGCGCGTACGTGAGGTTAAGGGTCGTGACCAAGGGAAATTGTGGAAAAACGGCTAAGTGTTGAGAATGGGCCGTGGGCCTTAAGTTTGGCCGAAGAAAAATTGGAATTTTCCTAGTCGGAATAGGATTTCTCGAGTTTGGCCGAGCGGTTTGGGAAACTGCCGAGAGAAAAGGAAAGTTTGATCGGTTAGCCGAGAGAAACTTAAAACAAACCGAATCTAGCCGAGAGAAAAAGGAAAACACGCTAGGATAGGCGGTTTATCCCTAGGGTTTCACGTATTGATGTGTTCCTCCCAAGGATTGGCAATCTGAAGTTAAGGGGGATGAAAGGGAGAGAGCTTGCTAATGATCTGTGAAGAACATAAGCAAGAAAATGGGGCGAATTGGCTTTTGTAAAGGCTGAGGATTGTCTTTACTAAACCTTTGATGATCTACTTGATATTACACACAAGTAAAAGGGATTGTGGGTGAAGATAGAGATGAGGATAAAAGGGTGCTGTTTGATTCCACAAACAGCAGTTAGAACAGAGAGCTTGATTCCACAAACTACTACTGAACTGAAAAGGAATGCTTGATATAACCCACAAGCAAACCACTCTTGGACTCTAGATATGACTCACTAGGCGTCCAAAGAGAAAGAGAAATGAACTTATGAATTTTCTTATTACTCAGAAAGATAAGTTCCCTATTACAACAAGGAGGATACAACTTATATAGGAAAGAACATAGCATGGGCGTGGTAAAGGAACAAGTAAACTAAGGAAAAACAAGTCCCCATCATGTAGGGAACAAACTTACTGCCAAGGATGATGGGTAAAAGAAATGCTTCCTTTTGATGCAAGATGGGCAAGAGTGGGGCGTGGGAAGCAGAGGGAATATGTCTCAGCCTGACTTCTTGGTTTAAAGCATAAGTGAGGTGGAGAGCTGCTTCCTTGAATCAGAAAAGACTTGGGCCTTGGAGAGCTGCTTGTTTGAATCATAAAAACGTGTGGGCTTCTTCTTAGAGCTGCTTATCTTCTTTCTTTGATTCAGAAACACTTGGGCTTTGGAGAGCTGCTTCCTTGAAGCAGAAAAACGTGTGGGCTTCAAGAGAGCTGCTTAGCTTTGTTTTGATGATTCTTTAAGCCATATTCGCTTGGGCTTGAAAGAGCTTTGCCTCCTTGAATCCAGAAAACGTTTTTGGACCTTAACTGAGCTGCTTTGTTTGTTTCTTGAATCAGAAAAGCTTGGGCTTGAAAAGTGATGCTGGCCTGCTTGTTCACTTGATTCTTGAATCAAAACGTGGGCTTGGGGAAAGCTGCTTGGCTGCTTGTTTGCCCCCTTGAATCCAGAAACTGATTCCCCTTTTGTTTCCTTGTTTCCTTTGAACACTTTCATGGTTTTTACAAAAGAGAAAAGAAGAAGAACACGCTTTTAACCCCTCCTAAACTTGCTTGAGTTTCTTTGGAGTATAAGCGTTTATTGATGCTAACAAATGGGGAACAGATTAGTAGCTAGGCACCTCATTAAAAACCTCACCAGGAAAACCCATTGGGATAAAACCTGGCAAGGGAAAAAGAGTGTAACCTCTCTTACTATCCCATTTGTTAACCTACATTCCTTGAATAAGAACTAAGGTGCCTTGGTGAAGGACACCTTCTGGATGGAGTGTTTGACCGTGATTGTGGATGGTCTATGATCATATCAAAACGTCTTTGATCCGAATAACTCTGTCTCGAATGTGATCTCTTTCTTTGAAGCTTTTCCTTTCTCAAGAACCTCTCTCTTGAAACTAGTTTGTACTTCCTCTCTTGCAAGCCTTCTGGATGGAGCGCTTGATTGGTAGCATTGATGGTGTTATAGATGAGTCCTCCCCTATCTTGATTAGATAGCTTAGATCGTGAATGTATCATAGGCTTTTTATGGATGATCAATGCCTTCTTGTTTCTTAGTTCAGGTACTAGCTGTCCGTTAGATTCTTTTTTATGTTCCAAGCTCCAAGTCTCAGCCATTATCATATCACTCTCTCCCTCTTGAAAAGGATTTGACCTCAAATCCATTTTATCTGCAAGAGAATAGATCAAGTTAATACAACTGAAATCTGGAAGGGTTAGAAAAATACCTCCATTTTCGTTTAAGCTTGGTTGTGGCTTGTAGGCTGAATCTGGTGGCTCTTCTTTCATTGATATGAAGCAAATGACGCCTTGGAACTTCTTATGGTTCAGGTCAGGTGGTTTATCTTTGAACATCAAGGAAACAGTGATCCTTTTTCCATGCTCATACGGTTCATAATCAATTGGATTAGTGAGCTCTTGAGTCATTCCTGCCTTGGAGTTCTGATCCTGTCTCTTATTTAAATTCACATACACTGAAGAGAACACATCATATATGCGTTTGGAACAATCAAACAAGTCCTTAAGAGAATCAAAATGTCTAACACAGGCAGGTTTCAAAAAGTTTATATTAAGCTCATTCTCTTGGTCACAAATCAGAATGTGATTAGAAACCCAAAAATCTTTAACTAGCAAAGTTTTATCATAAAAATAATTAACCTTTGCAATCTTGTAAAAGCTTTGCTTAAAAACATTATCTTTGAAAGTTGGTTTGTAAACTTCACCAAAATCACAGAAAACGTTCTTCCTAGTTTTTGAAAAGGTTTTCTTCATTATAAACTTTGCTTTAGCTCTAAACAGCTCAAAAATGTTGTTAATCAAAGAGATTCTCAAAGCTGGATCAAATTCACGAATTTTAGCTCTTAGAAAACCTTTTTGTTGAAAGAGCTTTTCATGTGTATCCATTTCAAAAATTGAAATCATTTTATCAAAATTAAATTCTGATACACAAAATTCTTTCACACTTTCTAAACCAAAGCATTTTTCATTTTGAGCAGAAACTAATATCAACAAATTAGCCTCTATCCTAACCAAATCAATTTCCTTACAGTGCTCTTTTGAGTGGTCCTTAGGGAAGGACTTAGGAACTGACACAAGGTTGATTGGTAGCTCTTTTGTATTGCTTCTAATGTGCTGCTTTGGAGATGAGAGGTAGGCGCATGGTGATCTCTTCTTAGTTTGAGTAGAACATGGGAGTTCTTCTTCTAAGCCCTTATGCCTTTCCATAGAACCTGTACCTTTGTTAACACTTAAGGAAAAGAACAAGTGCATTATACTTGAAATAGAGATATCAAAAGCATAATTCCTGAAGCACTGATTTGTTATGAAATTATCCCAATAATAATTCAAATCTTGAGCTTCACTTACTTGTGTAATTCGCAGAATGCTTAGCAATGACTTAGCTTTAAAATTTTTCTTTTTCAAAACAAGATCAGCTGTAAATGGCTTAAGGACAGATTGATTATACTCATTGTCTTGATGTTTTGACAAAGTGTAAGCTCCTGGACGTCCCTCCTGCTTACCTATACCTATCTCAACTTCTTTTAACCAAGACAAGTGTTTTAAAACAATTAAAATATCAAGAGAAATATGAGACATCAAATTTGCACTTAGCTTGGATTTAACCATTGCGTGAATGAGTCCCTGCTCTAGTTTCAACTTCCATTTGTGGTTTGGTTCTGGATTGAACTCATGATCTAGTTCATCATTTGGAGATTTCATAACAGAAGTTATAAATTCACTTTGAATCTCCTTTTCTTGATCTGCTTGCTTCCATTGTTCTCCATTAGAACCTGTACCTGTTTCAACACTTTTGGGAAAGGACAAGTATATCATACTAGCATTTAAGATATTAAGAACAGATTTAACTTGGCTCTTTTTAGCACTTTTATTTTCCAGTCCTAAAGATGTGGAGATTTCTATTCTTTTTCTTGGACATTCTTTAGCAAGGTGACCACTGTTTTGACACTTATAACAAATTATTTCAAGTAAATTCAAAGTGTTAGAAGACTTAGCTTGCAGTTGTTGATCATGCGGTTTAAGTGCTGGTGTGCTTAATTCTGGCTGAGCTTTCTTTTCTGGATCATCTTTGAAACCTTTGTAGACAGATTGTGGCAGTGTAACTCGTGCCTTGGCTGACTCTTCTTCTTGGGATGTATGCTCTTTGGTAACACCGGTTATAGCTCTGTTTTGCACCTTTTTTTGGGCTGGACGAAATGTATTGAGTATTTCCTCCAAATCAACCTTCAGTTGATCAAGGCGTTGCTCTGGTGTTGTTGTTGGCTTGCAGAACGTTTCTTGGTTCAGAACTTCATTCCTTTTCATGATTTTTGAAACTCTGCTCTTCTGATTTGCTGGAGCATATTTTTTTCTTAGTAGTTCCCTAAGATCTTCCCAGGTTGTGATAGTTGGCTCCTTGTAGAACCAGCGATCATCTTCTTCTTGTAACCACCATTTATAAGCATCTCCCCTGAGTTGGCTAATTGCATACACCAGTCTCTTCTTTCTGTGGATGCGGTTGTAGTAAAGCCACTCATCAAGGTTTCTTTCCCACTTTAAGTAGTTTCTTTTCCCTGAAAATTTATAGAGTTGAAGTTCATTAGCTGATTTACAATTAAAATCAGGAGTTACCTCAGGTTTGAGTTTATATGGAGTTTGATAAATGGGGCTCCATTTTCTGGCTTGTGGTTTGGGATTCAGCTTTCCACGCCCTGGTCCTTCTAGATATCCTCCTTGGAAGTTGACATCTTCAGTCCATGTCACTTCACTGGAATTGTTTTCCTCACAGTCTTGTTCTCTCCATTCATCTCCTTCTTCTTCATACCACCTCTTCTGGTCTGGTGGTTTAGGCTCAGGTTTGTCTCTATCTGGTTCATAGCCATAGTCTTCTTGACTCTCAGAACATGGCTCGTCCATGTAGACATCTTGCTCATCATATACACTCTGATTAGAATAACTTTCTTGATCCCAAGTGTCTTCTTCATCCATATTGTTTTCCTAGAGCTTGTGGTTTCTTGCACAAATTCAACAAACTATTAAAAATACCACAGAAATTCAAACAAGCAAAGTAAACTTTAAACAGAACTGAAACACAAATTTTTATGGTTTTTTTTTAATAACAAAAGGAAAAATACAAACAGAGTGCAAAAGAAAGACAAAACTAAATTTCTTTTGGGTTTTTTTTTTATTTTGGATGGAGGATGCAAACAGACACAGCATGAACTAAACTGAAACAGAATGAACTCTATAAAATCCGATTTGAGCTAATAATGAAACAGAACAAAAGGTAGACAAAAGCAAAAGACCTGAAACAGATGCAGCAAAATTGGAATGAATGCTACAATTAACAACAAGTGATAGCAAGTAAAAACATATATGCAAATTCTTTTTGGGATTTTCGTTTTTAATTTTCAATATGAAAAACAGAGTGAAATATTTTTTTTTTGATTTATGAGATGATACAAGAAACAGAATTAAAAGATAGAATACTTAACTTGCAGATTGTAGCTCTGATACCACTTGATGTGATCCTCCCAAGGATTGGCAATCTGAAGTTAATGGGGATGAAAGGGAGAGAGCTTGCTAATGATCTGTGAAGAACATAAGCAAGAAAATGGGGCGAATTGGCTTTTGTAAAGGCTGCGGATTGTCTTTACTAAACCTTTGATGATCTACTTGATATTACACACAAGTAAAAGGGATTGTGGGTGAAGATAGAGATGAGGATAAAAGGGTGTTGTTTGATTCCACAAACAGCAGTTAGAACAGAGAGCTTGATTCCACAAACTACTACTGAACTGAAAAGGAATGCTTGATATAACCCACAAGCAAACCACTCTTGGACTCTAGATATGACTCACTAGGCGTCCAAAGAGAAAGAGAAATGAACTTATGAATTTTCTTATTACTCAGAAAGATAAGTTCCCTATTACAACAAGGAGGATACAACTTATATAGGAAAGAACATAGCATGGGCGTGGTAAAGAAACAAGTAAACTAAGGAAAAACAAGTCCCCATCATGTAGGGAACAAACTTACTGCCAAGGATGATGGGTAAAAGAAATGCTTCCTTTTGATGCAAGATGGGCAAGAGTGGGGCGTGGGAAGCAGAGGGAATATGTCTCAGCCTGACTTCTTGGTTTAAAGCATAAGTGAGGTGGAGAGCTGCTTCCTTGAATCAGAAAAGACTTGGGCCTTGGAGAGCTGCTTGTTTGAATCATAAAAACGTGTGGGCTTCTTCTTAGAGCTGCTTATCTTCTTTCTTTGATTCAGAAACACTTGGGCTTTGGAGAGCTGCTTCCTTGAAGCAGAAAAACGTGTGGGCTTCAAGAGAGCTGCTTAGCTTTGTTTCTTGAATCAGAAAAGCTTGGGCTTGAAAAGTGATGCTGGCCTGCTTGTTCACTTGATTCTTGAATCAAAACGTGGGCTTGGGGAAAGCTGCTTGGCTGCTTGTTTGCCCCCTTGAATCCAGAAACTGATTCCCCTTTTGTTTCCTTGTTTCCTTTGAACACTTTCATGGTTTTTACAAAAGAGAAAAGAAGAAGAACACGCTTTTAACCCCTCCTAAACTTGCTTGAGTTTCTTTGGAGTATAAGCGTTTATTGATGCTAACAAATGGGGAACAGATTAGTAGCTAGGCACCTCATTAAAAACCTCACCAGGAAAATCCATTGGGATAAAACCTGGCAAGGGAAAAAGAGTGTAACCTCTCTTACTATCCCATTTGTTAACCTACATTCCTTGAATAAGAACTAAGGTGCCTTGGTGAAGGACACCTTCTGGATGGAGTGTTTGACCGTGATTGTGGATGGTCTATGATCATATCAAAACGTCTTTGATCCGAATAACTCTGTCTCGAATGTGATCTCTTTCTTTGAAGCTTTTCCTTTCTCAAGAACCTCTCTCTTGAAACTAGTTTGTACTTCCTCTCTTGCAAGCCTTCTGGATGGAGCGCTTGATTGGTAGCATTGATGGTGTTATAGATGAGTCCTCCCCTATCTTGATTAGATAGCTTAGATCGTGAATGTATCATAGGCTTTTTATGGATGATCAATGCCTTCTTGTTTCTTAGTTCAGGTACTAGCTGTCCGTTAGATTCTTTTTTATGTTCCAAGCTCCAAGTCTCAGCCATTATCATATCACGTATATAAGGAGTTTTATGCGATTTTTCTCGGGCAGCCGCGCATTACTGGAGAGAAAAAGAGTTTTTCCCGAGAGATTGTGAGATCATCAAGAGATCAAGTTTTCCGTGAGAGTTCTGCGAATTCTGATCGAGAGATTCGATTGAAGAAAGGCGTTTTACCGAGGAAGGATCGAAGTTATCCGAAGGTTTTCGGATTGGATCGAGAGATAGTCGAGAGCACTTGATTCCGGCCGTTAGCTTCGGTAAGTGCTCGGATATCTTCGTTTGTGCTAAGTTTTTGTCGAGAGTTGTTCGACTAATCCGAGTGTTTTGGTCTGTTTCCGAGGGGATTCAGAGTTTGGTTCGAGGAAAAGTGTTCGGATCGTGAGATAGCCGATAGGGGATTGGATCTCGCGGTACGAGTCGTAACGATAGCCGAGGGAGCACGTTGGTGTCCGACTATCTTTGTTTTTGTTCGAGTTATCACCGAGTTTCCTTCGACTAAAACCGTTCGTTTGATTGTCTAAGGTGAGTGCGTGACTGTGGCTAGCATCTATGGATTGAAAGATTGCTAGGGATTTTGATATGTATTGATCGCTTGTGTAAGTAAGGTTTTATGCTTAGAAAGGTCAATGTTTATGTGATTGTGTTGCGGTTTGGGACCGTGAGATTAGGTGATTGTTTAGCTAGCTTGTGGCCGAGGCAGGATCGTTTTCTCTGGGTTAGGTGATGTGAGATTCAAACTAAGGAGGAAACCGAGTCCATAAGACTAGAGGGTCAGAGTTAGGCTAGATGGTCATGCGTATTGGTTGATTGATTTCTTGCTTGCTAAGTGTGTTGATATCATGTTAGAATTGTTAGCATGAAAGCGTGATTATTTGCTGGCTAAGGTGTTACGGGATGACCGTATTCACTAAGCATTTATGGTAATGCTTATGCCTCTCTTATGTGTTGAGTGTGCAGGTAAAGATGTTGTCCAGGACCGTTAGTTCTGAAGGCGGACTCGAAGGCAGTGAAGAAAGGAGTGGATTTAGGATTGGGCTTTGGGGGTTTATTTTATTTAGACTTGTTTCGGATTTTAGCTTTGGTGTTATTGATAACTTAATCGAATTTGGCTAAGTTAGTTTATGATTTTTGAACCTCGGTTTTATGTATTGGAATGTGGATTATTTATGCAATGAGAATGAATGTTCTTGAGAATCGAATTGTGTT
>JAHZTW010000006.1:18554625-18580690 GCA_020283515.1 Alliaria petiolata | reverse complement strand
TGAATCCGAATATCGACTCCAGTTCCCGAAATGACATTCGGTGAGTCTCGCTCCCAAACTTGAAGCGGATGTAACCGTCACCGTCTTCTTCTGGAGTCTCTTCTCCAAAGGCGTAGAAGGTTACCTCCAGCGTTGCAAGGAACTGGAAGGTTGCCTCGTCGTGAGACGCATAGGCGTTCTCCATGAATTTCTTCAGACCCATCACATTGAAAAGGATCTGGCAGTCTTCGTAGATGCCCAGCTCGGCCATTGTTTCCTCATGGGGGTAGCGTGTGGCCTTGAACTCCATTCGCCTGAATGTTGCACGAATATCGGCCAGTGTGGGTCGGGAGTTAGCACTCCTTCTTGCCGATGCACGCGTGGGTGAGAGCACTGTAGCAGCTCGACTGGAGCTTCCCACTGGTCTCTTTCCTTGTCTCTTTTCCGTCTGGTATTCCCCTAATCTCCCAAGAATAGCTCCGCTTCTTGTTGCTCCCACCATTCTACCTAAAAAAAAAACTCGCAAGTGTTTAAGTACAAAGAAAACAACAGAGGGAAAAGCTATCTTGCATGCATGTTTAAACCTTAAGGCTACTCTATTCATGACTAAAGAGACCCAAGCAAACATATTTGAATTATTACTAGATCGGGATAAATCCTAAATCGAGAAAGATAAATAATGTTTCTTATAAGTTGTTTCTCATAGATTCAGAATTTAGACAAGCATGCGTTAAGCAAAAGGTGGGAAAGGGGATCTACAGAATTTTAACATTTCAAAAGAGTTTAGCCGTGAAGCTATTCTTCAAAAATAGAAATGCCAAAATTCTAGAAAATCCTACAAAAAACCTAAGTGATTACGCAAAATTTGTTTTCCAAACGTTCCTCCATCAACTCTCAAGACCCTAATACAGTGAATCTAAACAATCCTAAGCAATGCTTAATCATATCGTTCTATAGCAAATTTTTACCTTAGCTCGATATTTGCAAAAATTCTTGGAAGGATGCACAGATTCGAGTTGCAAAATTAGAGGCTAAAGACAATTTTCTGGTGTTGAGAGTGATGGGAAATGAAAACAAGAGAGGCGTAAGTTTTTATAAAGAGGAGATATGGGGAAGAGAAGGGTTTGCCTAGGGTTTCTTGGTTTGGGGAATAGTTGTCGGTTAACCCCAACCAAGTATTCTTGCCTTATTCGAAAAAGTGGGCTATAAATTTGAGCGCTTTTCTCGGATTGGCCAAGTACAAATACCCTATTACCTGGACGGCCATATCGGGTTGACTCCGATATGGTGTGATTGACGTTTTGGATATCGGCTGGTCCCCGATATGTTACCCCGGTGAAGGTTGCCTAGCTTGGGCTTTGTTCTATATCGGCTACACACCGTTATGCCTGCTCGACATGAAATGCCCAGGGATAATATCGTGGTGTTAACCCGATATTAAATCCTGTTGTTGTGCTAGACAACTTCTCATAGGTTTTAGCTCCTCTTGTGTGCAAGTGTCCCCACCCTATCCTTCAAGGGGACCTGCAATCATTAAACTAGACTAGAAAAAGCATTAATATGTACATGGATAAGTTTGGGGTGCCTCCCAAGAGGCTTTGTTTTGAGTCACTTATCTTGACTTTTCTTGATCATCTTTTTAGTGTGAAAGGGGGAAACGAACACCCCTCGATCCTGTGGGAGGATCCTTACTTTCCTTGATCATCGCGATGAAATCAGCCAGAGATACATTGGAGGTTCCCTCTTTGCTCGCCTTATAACCCTTTTGATTGGTCAAATCGGTGTCTCTTATCACCTTAAGGTAAGCAAAGGGTCTAACCTTTCCCTTGCATTTCAGTTTGTATCTCATCTCACCATTGACAGAGAGAACAGGTTTGAGAGTCATACCTTCCAGAAGATCACCGAGGGTTGGTCCTTGCACGTAGGATTTCTTACAAGTTATCACTTCTTTTGGTTCTTCTCGGGCTTCTTCTGGTTGTCCCTTGAATATCGCATTGAGACAGACCCCATCAAAGCTAGCTCCATCGTAGCATATTTCCAAGTATGGATCTTTGGTCTTCTTAATCGTCTTCTTGAGCACAAGGGAGTATGCATGTTCCTTCTCATTGATTCTCTTTCCTTTGGTGTCAAAGTGCATTACCAAGCTTCCAGTAAGTCTCAGCTCTACCTTGCCGCTTTTGCAATCAAACATGCAACCGGCAGAGGCTAGGAACGGTCTTCCCAACAGGAGAGTTTCCTTGACATCTTGGTCCATTTCTATCACCAGGAAGTCGCTTGGCAGTAGCACGTTTCCAATCATGAGAGGTAGGTCCAGCAGCTTCCCAACAGTCTTTCTTTCGCTCCCATCGGCCAGTGATAACGGCTTCTTGCAATCGGTATAAGTGTTGTAGCCGAGACGCTTAGCCGTGGCTAGACTCATCACGTTGATGCTTGCCCCGAGATCACACAAACAGTTATCAAAGGTGATTCCTCCGAGTGTGCATGGCAGAGTGAACGACCCTGGATCTTCGAGCTTCTTCACTACTAAGGCTTCTTCCTTAGGTTTCTCTTCACGAGCTGCTGCATTCCTCCCTATTGTTGCCATTGCATCAGCATAGAGCTTGTCCTTCAAAGCTATTAGGAAATCTGGAACGGTCTTGGTCTCGTCGGCATTGTTGACGAGATCTTCAACTTTCTTCAATGTTTCGATTAATTCGGCCTCTTGTTCCTCTATGAGACGCTTCTTATGCATCTGGGGTATGGCATTGGCAGTTTGTAGACTCGCAGGAATGGTGCTTTCTCTTCAGGGATCGCCAAATTTTTAGAACTCCCTCCCCTTCTTAGGACGTCGATGTCTGCATCGACTTGAGCCCGTTTTGGAGAAGTAATTTCGAGTAGATCCCGTTTTTCCTCGTCGAAAGTGGTGATCATTTGGCAATGCTCCTTTTGATTCATGACGGATTTTCCAGGAAGGTTGCTTGTTTGGCTTGTAGATGCAATGCCTTTGTTGTTTTCAAGTATCTTGACACGAGCGGTCAAAGCTTTAATCTTCCCGGATAGTTCCGTGTGGACACCATCAATCTTGTTATGCACTTCAGCAAAACGTTTGTGTATATCCGCCTGGATATGTGTTTGACCTTGGAGAAGTTGCTTAAGAGTGCCTTCCAAGTCGAAACCAGCTTGAGCAGGTGGGTTGCCTTGTTGTTAATGGAAGCCAGGAGGTGCACCGGCTTGTTGTCGTGGCGGGTAGCCGTTTTGATTCTGGAACCGCAGTACAAAGCCTTGTTGATTCGTGTACGGCACGAATTGTTTTGCTCCTCCTCCTTGTTGTTGAAGGTAGGTCTGGTCTTGTGGATTTGCGACGTTCGTGCTTCGGTAGGAATGGTTGTTGTTGGGTCTCCAATTGTTATACCCTCCTTGAGCGTTGATGTAGTTAACATCTTCATGCTGAACGTCCTCCCCTTCTTGTACTTGAAAGTGAGTTCTTCCACGAAGTGTACTTCTTTTTGCGTTTGGACAAGTAGTAACTTGTCAAACTTCTCGTTGAGCTCTTTGATCACTTTCCGGCTTCCATCCACTTCTTCTTTGGAGCCAAGGTTGGATCTGTCATAGTCTTCGTGGTAAGAAGAGTCACTCTGAGCTAAGTTTTCAACCAACTCGAGACCGTCTTCAACGTCTTTCGCTAGGAAATTTCCATTGCTCGCCGTATCGAGCAGCATCCGAATCTTGGAAATGACACCTCCGTATAGTGTACTGAGGAGTGATTCTTGGCTGAATCCGTGGTGAGGGCACTGAGTGGTGTAACTCTTGAATCGCTACCATGCTTCACCAAAAGTCTCGTTGGATTTCTGAGTGAAACCACTGATTTCGTTTCTCAATCGGGCTGTCCTCGATGTGGAGAAGAACTTTGTCAGAAAAGCCTTCTGGCAATCTGCCCACGAGGTAATGGATCCGTGGGGCAGAGTCTTTTCCTATGTGTGTGCTTTGTCTCCCAGTGAGAAGGGAAACAAACGCAGCTTGAATCCATCTTCGCTTACTCCGTTGATCTTGGTCATGGCGCACACACGATCGAACTGGTCGAGATGGTCAAGTGGGTCTTCCAAGGGCAGACCGAAGAATCGGTTGTTCTGCACCATGGAGATGAGACCACTTTTGATCTCGAAGTTGTTGTTATGCATTCGTGGTGGCTGGATACCGTGTCAGCTTGCGATCGATATCGGTGCATCTCCTGCACCGATTTGCCTCACAGCTCTTGGAGCAGCTGCAACACCAGCCTGTCCTTGAGCGCCTTGTACGCCTTGTGGACCTTGTGGTCCTTGTGGTCCTTGGTGGCCTTGTGCAGCGGCTGCGCCCGCAGCTCCTTGAGCACCTTGTTGGTTTTCCATCGTCACACGGTTTGCAGTTTCGGCTTGTTCCCGATTTCGTCTAGCTGATCTTTCGAGCAGGTGAATATCGTCTATTGGGGGAACAAGGTTTGTTGTACCGTGTGAATGTAGGTTCTTGTACCTGTTTCAACACAGAGATATACGAGTAAAAATGTTAAATGACTGGAAAAATTGAAACTTGTCCTTATAACGACCTAGTACCGAAATGACTAAACTTCCCCCAAACGGCAACGGCGCCAATTGACAAATAGGATTTTTGCTTCCTTTTAGGAATGTCCCAACACTATCAACCGAAAGCAGTACAGTGTGTGGGGTATCAAACCATTTTGGGAGTGTTAGTAAACAGATCGGTCATATCGGTGTCATAAGTCAAGCTCGAAATAGATAAAGGTTGAGACTTTACTACTAAAAATGACTAAAGGATTGATCTTGTGTCACTCAAGACTATAAATAAGTGAACTTTAAAGATGCTAAGCAGGAAATAGATATTTAAACGGTAAAAATATAAGCTTTCAAGGTAAAGGAAGGATCTTGATGAGTATCATGAACTAGGTGACTCTCGGTTACGCTTTATCAAGCTAAAGCTCTTGGATCACATCAAGACTTGGTCTTTTGATGGTGATTCTTAGGTAAAGGGATCCTCAAATCGTTTAGCCCATGACGTTTGGGTCTAAACTCTTTGAATCTCTATCACCATAGACTAGCTCTCGCATAGCGGTACAATAGAAGAAACAAGCATCTACAACGTCCATATTGAACCGTAAAACTCTTAGACAGATGGTTAGTCTTAGCCTAAGAAATCAAACTCTTGTTCATGGATCCGGCTAAGCAAGCACGTGGTGTTCGTGTCAAACCGCCTGTGGACTTTAGGCTAGATGGCCAGACTAGACTAAGCTTTGGGAATGATAACAAGAAAGAATCTAACTTTATGTTTTAGCTAAGCAAGAAATATAAACCCGAGAGTCCCTTGGTCCTTTCAACCCTTCAAAATCCTAAAAAGACTACTCACGCTCCATTTGGGAAACCTCAAGATCCATAAGGATAAGAATGTTACTCATGGATTGCAAGATAGTCGAAAATAAGAAAAGAAAGAAACTTTCTTGAAATATACTAAGCAATAATACTTAAAACTTCAAGATTGCATAAAAATCAAAGCTTTGAACAAGCTTCAATGGGGGAAATACAAAAGTGGTTCTCGGTTTGAAAGAGAAGACAGAAAAATAAAAGTAGAAAACGTGATAGAAGGATAAGAGTGGAGAGTAGGTATTTATACACAAAAGTGGAAAAACATAAAACGTTGGGACCACTTTCGGGTTCAAGTCGTTGTGAGCAAGCCGATATGCTATCTCTTCTGATTCTTCGGGCAGTCTCCATATCGGGCAAGGGTTTCGGGATCTTGTCGTGAAGGCTCGCCTTCCTTGTTACTCAAATCGGATACTTCCCGTTGCCTTACTCTGATATCCGTCTTAATGGCATTCTCTTGCTGGATCTTCGCTCTGAGGTGTTCCTTTCGAGACAATGAGAATGATGGTCTCGGATCGACACCACTATAGTGTCCATCGACACCACTATAGTGTCGATCGACACCATGCGCAGACGAAGGTAAGTCTTCTAACTGGTCTTTTCTGTTGTTTCTAATCCTTCTTTTAGCCAACTTCGGGCTTGATAACACTGGGGACAGTGTTGTTTAAGTCTGGGGGAGGTGATTACTGACTTTGTGTTTTGTTTTGAGAGTCTGTCTTGAGTCAAAAATTTTGAAATTTTTTGTTTTATTGAGTCAAAATAAGTTGGAACTTTCAGTTTTTCTAGGAACTAACCGCAGGAAGTTGACACTTGAAAGAACCATTGCTATAAGAGTTGATCGCAGGTCTTACTAAGTAGAAAGCTGCAAGTGGAATCAATCTAACTGGGAGAGTTCAGGTCCCCTTATAAGAACTAGGTATGCGCAGAACTTGATTCCTCTTTCAGTCTGAACAAATAGGCAATTACAGTCTCTCCTTGATCTTCCATTGAGAAAAGAAAAGAAAGAAAAAGAGTCTAAGTCTGGGAATAGTGCAAAGAACCTCATGAGTATGTCTCCTAACAAGGAACAATACTAGTGAGTGCTCTTGAACCCGTCTCCTCACAAAGAACACAAGTAGAGAGTAGCACTATTTCCCAAGATTTCAAAAGAAAAGAAGAGTCAATAAAAAGATCTTAGAACACCCTGAAAATGGGCAGCAGTTGACTAAGGGAAGAGAAAATAGGAGAGCTGTATGAAGAATGTCTTGTTCAGGCACTAAGGAAGGGCAAAGAATCTGTAAAGTTATGTGGCAATACCACTGTTTGAGTTCGAAATCTTACCAAGGAAAGGATCTGGATTCAAACTGGGAGATTGCTAAGCTTGTGGTAAGTACGCTGAACTTTCCTAAGGTTGGCTCTATATCATGTGGATTCAAGAAGTGTTAACGAGTTGTGGCGTTCTGAAGAGATACTTGAAAGTTTCTGTTTTCAAACTTCTAATTCATTCTAAGTTTATGTTTTGCTTGAGGGCAAGCAAAGGCTAAGTCTGGGGGAGTTGATATATCATGGTTTTTACCCATTTTTGGACCATGATATAAGTCTTTTTATAGAGTCTTTTGGTATTTTTAGAGTTCTATTAGAGTCTTTGCAGGTTGAACTACGTTTGGAGCATAATTAGAGATTATGAAACTTTTTGGAGCATTTTGGAGAAGCATCCGAAGTGATGAAGTCATCTGGTGTTTAGCCACCAACTATTGTTCTTATTTTCTGTTTTGAGACTTAGAGAGAGATTTTTAGAGATATTTTGGAGAGAAGAATTAGACTCCTTCAGAGCTGATTTGGAACTCCTTTGTTTCTATTGATTTCTTTTATGCAATCTTATTTATTCATGATGTTTTCTTCATTCACCATGTCTTTGTAGTTTGCTAGTTAGGTTTAGGGTTTTTCAAAGTTGATTGATGAATTGTTAGGTCGAATTAAATTGTTAGGATAAAATCATTAGAGTTCTTCATCTGGATTTGTGTTTAATGTTGATTTTAGCTGCATGACCTAGAATCTGATCTTAGAATAATTAATAGATGTGAGAGTATTATTGATTGCCTGAACTAATGTTAGATGAGCAAAATACCTTTTCGCAAAGAGATTTGGTTTAGGGATTTTGTGAACAATCGAACCTGAACTTTAATGCTTGTCTGAATTGATAGGATTTGCAAAGAGATTTGGAATTCTAGGGTTTAGACATAGAAAGTCTTCGCAGCAAGAGTTTGTTGATTTTATTGTTCGTTTCGAGTTTAAGAACGGATCTTCATTATTCCTAACATTCTGTCTAGACCTGCAATTTAGATCACCTGAGAATTTCCCTGAACCTAGCGTTTCGTCTCCTGAACTTTAATCCAGCTAAAATTTGATTTATTTACTTGTTTAATTGCTTAGTTTTAATTTCATATAATCCGACCTAGCATAATCTGAACTTAAAAACCTTAGTGTAGCATCTACTTCCCTTGGGATTTCGATACCCCTTATACTACGATTGCATTTGATGTGCACTTGCAGTAGTTTTATAAGGGTAAAACCTGAGCTCTATCAAAGAACTCGGGCATCAAGCAAATGAACCGAGATCGAGCTAAGGATCGAGTCAGGCAGGTCAATCTTGAGAAGATCGACCACAAGATCGAGTCACGAGGCCATTCCAAGGAAGAAGATCGAGGTCAGAGATCGACCAAGATGATCGAGCGCGAGCACGGACGCGGAAGAAGAACGAGTGCTAGATCGATCTCAAGACTCTATCATCCAAAGAACGAGTAGACAATCGACAGAGGCACCCTATCTCTCCGATTGGAAAGACTAGGCGATCGAGCAAAGGAAGACATTCTACCCCCAAGATCGAGCTAGAGATCGACGACCGAGGTCGATCTCTAACCTTATCCAGACAGCTCACATTTTGGAGCTTAGTTAGGGGACCATTTCCCTTTTGGTATAAAAGGTCATTGACCTTTTTTGGCAAAGGATCCGAAAACTTAAGTTTTGTCTCCTCCTTCTTTGAGCAAAACCTCCATTGTTAGTCCTTTAAGCTTTTCTAGTTTATGTAAACCTTAATCTCTTCATTAATCTTAAGTACTTGTCTTAAATCTCTCGCTTAATCGTTTAATCATGTTTAGCTTTCTCTCTTTTATGTTTTCAAGCGTTTTAATCATGCATAGTGAGTAGTAATCTTTTGGGTTTTCGGGTTGCGGTGATTAAGGGGTTTAAAAGTTTAAGCTTTGGTCTTTTTCTTGTTCTTAAAACCATTCTCTTCTTGGATTTGTGCGTTTAAGGCCTAGAGGATCTCGAGAGAGACATCTTTGATCCAGGGATTTCCTTCTCCTAGACATCTTTAAAATTAGTAGTCGTCGCTTTTAAATCCTTAGAAACTACTTTCTAGTTGTTTAACCCCTTGGCCGGGATTTTAAAATAGTTTTTAAGTTTAGTAGATTGCCATAAGTAGTTTATTTCGAATTATTCACCATTTAAAGCGAATCTGCTTAGCTTTACCAAAAGTTCTTGTATTCTTGATATCCTTTCAAACCTCCCAAGTTGGATTGACCCTTAAGTATTGCAATGACATGAGCATGCTAAGGCTTTGACAAACACACCAAAAACGTGTTATCACGTCGCTCGTGCGGCAAGGCACCGGACGATTCCCGAGCCCATTTGAAGCCCAACTTAAACTCGCAACCGTCTTATGCAAGGCAAGACCTAAATGACGTCTAAGGGGACATGAAGACCTATATATACTCGATGTTTAGGGTTTCTTTTAGGGAGAGTTCGAAGTTTTTTACAAGTTCTTTTACGGTTTCTTTGTTTTAGTTTCGACGACCGCAGATCTCGCTCTCTCTCGATCTCCATCCTTGTTCTTCGAGGGAGATCGATTTCTGTTGAAACCTTTCTTACTTCTTATTGATTTATACAAATATGCATTCATCAATCTCGTTTTCTATCCCTTCTTTTATGTCTGAGTAGTTTATTTTCGTTGGGTATTCTTTAAGGGGATCTATGGGGAATTTCATTAATTGTTCTTGAACCGGCTATTTAGACTGTAGATTAGGATTTTCTTTCTTATTAAACATCTTCTTATTCCATGATTCTAGCGGCATGAACTAGAGTATGATTTTAGGATCTTTGAAAACAACTAACGGACTGAATTTCATATCCGAACCTAGTTTGGTGGAGCGAACGCTTCTGGGATGCTCACGCATACCTATGAAGACGACGTGAACGTTTATAATCCTGATTTATACTGCGTGTTTTCTTAGGCCGTGGGATACGAGAGTATACCTGCGCACTTTGCATAACATGTTATAAACTTCGAACTCCCTAAAAAAAAACCCTAAACATCGAGTATATATAGGTCTTCAAATCCCCTTGCGCGTCATTTAGGTCTTGGCTTGCATAAGACGGATGCGGGTTTAAGTCGGGCTTCAAATGGGCTCGGGAATCGTCAGGTGCCTGGCCGAACGAGCGAGGGCTCGTGGCGCGGCCACTGGTCGTCTGGTCAGGCTGTGGCGCGGCCAGGTTGCTCTTCCAGATGCTTGAAGGACCTTCTTGCTTCTTTCATAAGTTGAGATCCAACCGTGGAATTGGACTCAAATCACATGGAGGTGAAAGACAGCTGATAAGGCTACCTTGTCTCCAAATATGAGCTTGATCTTGTGGTGGGAAGGTCTTCATCTGATGTTAAACTTATGTACTCGAGCACTCATTCCGGGAATGTCCATTTTGCTCCAAAATATGCGTCTTTTGCTAAGATTACCTGAAAAGAGTCTTTAACAACCAAATACTCGAAATCTAGTGTTTATGCATTAAAACCTTGGTGAAATGTTTAATAAAGCACTCACTTATGATAGTAAAAATTGGTAAAATATGCATGTTATTATTTTCTCGGATTAGCCAAGTCAAAACCCCAATTACCTGGTTGACCATATCGGCTTGGTCCCGATATGGCTGACTATCATTTTGGATTTCGGCTTGGTCCCGATATGGCTGACTATCATTTTGGATTTCGGCTTGTCTGCCCGATATTGAAACCCGATAAAAACTGTCTGGCTTGGACTTCGTTCCATATCGGCTACACTGCATTGTGCCTGCTCGATATGGAATGTCATGTGGTGTCACTCTAGAGATTAAAAATTTCTCTGTTGGAACGATGCACTCGCAGTGTTCAACTTAATAAACCTTGCTTCTAAACCGGTGAGAATGGTCATTAAGGTTCCTTGTTCGAAGCGACTTGTACCTAGCAAAGTTCATAGTTTTCGGCTAAAAGTAAAAAAAGTTTTGACTCTATAAAATGACTCGATAAATTATGAAAGTATGCATAAGACTCATCAAATAAAAGCATAGTTAGTAATATTAGAAACCCCCAGACTTAAATCAAACTATCCCCATTTTGGTTAAATCGAGTTGAGGTGAAAAAGATAGGTAAATTCAAGTACAAGCTTGTGAAGACTTACTTGAAAGTGGCGATGGGTGGATGGGCGTGTGGTATGGTTGAGTTAAGGACTTAATTATTCTCCTTATGTCTCTTCTTAGAATCATTTTTAATTGAACTAAAGAAATCGAAAACTTAGCTCGAAAAGAAATGTGATGTGCGGTTCAGCTTCATTGCTTCGTTTGGTGGTGGTGGGCGTGTGGTGGTGATGGATGGTGGTAGTGGTAGGCGTTTGTTGGTGATGATTAGCTCTCCTTGTGAAGAACAAATACATAGGTAATTTTGAATGATTCTGTAATTTTGCACAAATTTACGATCACAAATGTTTGTGTGTCATACACTGGAAATTAACAGTGATCAGATTCATATTTCTGTACAAACGGTCGGTTGGAAAAAAGCGGTGTGAATGGATGATGATGCGGTTTTTTCCACTTGTAAAGAAAGTCTGTAACCTGAGTTTGTGACGGCATTTTTATTATCTTTAATGCGTTTTTCAACTCTCGTTGGTTGTGTCTGCCTGTAATCGACTTCCACCTTATATGATTATAAATATGTATTTATATACAAATTTATAAATATTTAAAAAGAAAGTTTTAAATCGTTATAAATAACTAGGAGAGAATCCGCGCGATGCGCGAATTTTATTTTAAATTAAGTTTTAAAATATTTTTTTTTTAAATCTATATTTTGACTATTATTTTTTTAAGAATTTAAATTTTTTACTTTTTTTCTTGATGATCTGTGCTATTTCTTTCATATATTATTTTATGAATTTTTATTTATTCTTTAATTTTCATACTCTTCTTATTTATCTATATCTTAATATTATAATAATTTTTATTTTTTCAGTTTATCATTTTGAAGATTTATTTTACATATCTTGCATTAAATCCATGTTTTTACATGTTTTCTCATGTTTTAAAATTTTGTATATTTTTGTATCTATTTTTCTTTTTCTCTATTTTTTTCTATTTCTCTAATTTTTTTTATATAATTTTTTATCTTCTCGATATTTTATTGAATATTTTGTTGTGTCTTAAGATTTTATATGTTGCAGTTAACTTCTCAATTTATTCTATATCATATTTTTTGCACTTATACCAAGTTTATTTACCGTAATTTAATTGAAAATAAGGATTAAATCGCTCATAAAATATAATGATATTTTCATAATTATGTATTATATAATATTAATATATTTCTTAAATTTAAAAATTAAATTAAAATTTCATCTACTTATAATATTCTTTAAATTGTTGAAATCAAATTTAGTGGTTTTATGTATAGTTAATTGTACATGTATTAATATGGATTTATGTTAGTTGACGTTTTTTAAAAAAATAATTAATTTTTTCAATTTATCATTTTGAGGATTTATTTATTTCTGTGTTAGGACATAATTTTATAATTGATATACATATAAATTTAAAAAGTGGTTCTAATTTAATATGTAAAATATATAGACAATATCATAAGTTTTTAGAGAGTGTTGTGAAAGAGTACCCATGACATAATGGGAAATAACGGTCTTCTTTTATTGAGAGGATTATGAGTTTAAATCCGCATGAATGCGAATAAGAGAATAAATATATTTTGTTTGATTCAGATTTAATATAAATAAAATAAGTTTTTTGAAAATTAAATAATAAAGTACATGTGGCATACTCTGAGATGCTGAAGTGGCAGGTCATGTAGACAGCTATTAAGCTTTCATATAGTAGAAAATAAGGACACTCAAAAATATAATGATATATTTAAAATTATGTATTATATAAGATTTATTTATTTATTTATTTTTAAATTAAATTAGAATTTTATCTACTTATATTAATTTTTAAATAGTTGTATTCAAATTTAGTGGGTTTTATGTATAGTTAATTGTACATATGTTAATATTTATTTATGTTACTTAATGTTTTTTAAAAAAAAATGAATTTATCATTTTGAAGTTTTTTTGTATTTATACGTTTGAGGCATAAGTCTATAATTAATATACATATAATTTTTTAAAAAAATGCTTATAATTTAATATGTAAAACATAAAGACAATATCATACGTTTTTAAAGAGGGTTGTCAAAGAGTGTCTATGGCAGAATGAGAAAAATGGTCTTCTTTAATTGAGAGGGTTATGGGTTCGAATCCCCATGAATGCAAATGGTTTTGATTTAATTCAAATAAAACTATTTTTAAAAAATAAATGAGGAAGTGCCACGTGACACTCTCTCACGTGATGATGTGGCGGAAGCAGGAGAGAGCACTTATGCTTTCATATAGTAGATTATTGGGATTTAAACATAGAACTAGGGATTATTCCGCGCTACGCGCATATTTGTTTGTATACATGTTTCAAATTTGATATGCAGTACAATTTTTTTTTGTTTTCTTACAATATTTACAAATAATTATTAGATATGAAGGAAGAAGAGGGGAACCTTTTTCAATAATAAGTGTACTATCACAAAAATTTTCTTGAACTATTACTATATTACATGTTTTTTTACATGTGATTTAGATGTATTGAATATTTGGACGAAATATATTTAATAATTTTAAGTTTGAAGATTATTGACCACTGATGATAGGCAATTTTTGGCGATGAGAAATATGACACCTAGGGTGGGCAAAAAACCGTAACCGAAAAAACCAAAGCATAACCGAAAAAGTGATATGGTTTGATTATGGTTAAACCTAAAAAACTATTTGGTTATTATTTTTTAAAAGTTTTGGTTTAGGTTTGGTTTGGTTAAAAACCGTCAAACGGAATGGTTTTTTTGGTTTCATAACTAAATTTTATATAATTTATATTTTCTTAGTTCAGTTTATGTCCGTATTTTATTAGTAGGCTTAATTATCTTTATAATTTACTAAATCTTAAACTCATAAATTTAAATATAATATTTTAAGAAATATTTACATATAAATATTTAAAATATAATATTTACAAATACAAACTATGAATATAAATATTTGTTTTTTAGTTTTTGGCTTTTACAGACTTGGTTTTATTGATGATTTATATTTATTTCTTATGATTTGGATTTTATTCTTTTAACTTTTTGTTTTGTTTCATTCATATCTATTATTACTATTCATATTCATAGTTTGAATCAAAGATTCAAAGTTTTTCGAAATAATATAATTCCGAAAAAACTGAAACCGAACCATACCAAACCGAAGCAAGTTACATATGGGTTTTATATGGTTTTAATTTTTATAAAACCGAAAAACCGAAAATCGAAGAAAACCGAACCATACCAAACCGAAATATATATATGGTTTTTATATGGCCTGAATTTTTATAAAATCGATAAATCATAAAACCTAATAAAACCGAATCG
Source organism: Alliaria petiolata (assembly GCA_020283515.1). Classification (NCBI taxonomy): domain Eukaryota; kingdom Viridiplantae; phylum Streptophyta; class Magnoliopsida; order Brassicales; family Brassicaceae; genus Alliaria; species Alliaria petiolata. Next base: position 18,566,542 of record JAHZTW010000006.1, on the reverse strand, counting down.
AAAGCAAACCGAAAACCGAAGTGCCCACGACACCTACCATTAAATTTTTATTTACATTTTCGATTTTTGTGGTTGAGTCTTATATTTTATTTGTTTTAATGCTCTTGATTTCTTCTATGGAAAAATGAAGGAAAAAACGGATAACAATTAATCTCATCAACTCCTGCTCATGGTTGGGTTGTCTAGCTGAAACTCCCTAATCCTCTTTTTGGTTCCAAATTCCCCTCTACTCTCTGAGCCCGTGGACCTTGCCTTGCCTCTTATCTTCGTCCGTTGCATATTTGGCTCCGCTTTGAAGTACAATCACAATGTGATGAAGCCCAATGTCCATCAATTCATGTGAACTGTAAGCATTTCTTCGTGGAGGTGGTATATCTTATTCCAACAATTTATAGAACATGAGTGAATTCAGAGCATAAATTGAACAGACGCTTCATATGGAAAGGGTGAAGAAGCTTGATTCACGGGGAGAATATCAATAGAAAATGAAGTCAAAATTTTATTTTGTTTGTTACGTTCCGTTTGTCTCGAAGTTCATAGCCAAACTGAAAAATGAATAAAAACAAAAAGTAATCGGCAAAGAATCTTTACAAATTTACAATGCAACAATGTGTTGTATGTCGAACCGGTCAAAATATCTTAAGAAAATTAGACATGAAAGTACGTGTATCAAAGCAGAGGTGGTATATAATTTATTTATGCATTTCTTAGTTAACTTTAAAACATTATATTTAAAGCTGTATACCACATATAATTCCATAATGATCAATATCAATTATGCTCTGTTTGTGCTTGTACACTCCATATTAGCTTAAGTTAAATGTAAGTTGATAATGTCAGATCTATAACCGCTAACGACTACTCCAAACATAGCTTCAATTAATCTTTTAAGTCCATTTTAAACAACATTAAAATAATCTTAGTGGTACCACCAACTTAAAGCATTGTTTGATTATATTATTCAGTAGTTCCGCATTAATAAGTTGAACCATAAGCTCTTAAATCTTATTCACAAAAACACACCACAATTATACTGATGAAGAGAAGTCTCTAATCAAAATAAATTAAGAGATCATACAGCCCACATCAGGAGTATTTTAACTAAACTCAATGCATACTATATGAGTGTTTAATACAAAGATTTTTATTTTAGTAAACCAATTATGTAGCATGTTTCTGTGTGATGTAGAAAAAATAATCCATGATGAGTTGCCATGGTCATATAAAATTCATATATATACATATTTTTCATTAATGGCCCACGCAATAATCGCCCTAAATTCCATCACACCCGAAATCACACTGAATCAATTTTTTTACATCAAGTTCACATTTTAAAAATCTTTGCAAATATTATTACCCAAAAGTTTGGACATAATTCTGAGAGCATAAGGTGGGAATTTAAACCAATAGTTGTTCATGCCACAAATGTTCTCTACATTTGAAGTAGCTATATTATCTCTGGAAAGACTGGCTCGTTCTTTGTTGCCTTGTCCAATCATAACTCTTCTCCCCAGTTAGTCCACTATTACAGATAGTAACTTCACTAAACTTTGACTTGTTTTTTCTTCTCTCCTAATATCCTAAAATGGATCGGAGATTTAGAGTTGTTGCATATAGTGAGAAGAGAATTGTAAAAGTAAACAATGCCATTTAGCGTACACAGTTTTTGATTATAAAGTATCGATTAGTATACTCAATGGAATCATTATACAACCAAGGAAAAATAAGCAATGGAGAAGAAGCTTACCTAAGGAAGAAGGGAGCTTCAAATTGTTTTGTAAGAGAGATCTCTCGAAATCAGATGCCTTATTTTATTGTTGAAGATGAACCTAATAAACATCTCTTCCTCGATGGTGACCGTGTATCTTACCTCTCAAGCACATAGCAAAGGATAATATGAAATAATGGGAGGAGTTCATTCAAAAAGCAGTTTTCAAGCGAGATGTAGAAGATATAATGGTTCCGGATTAAATTACGGAGTCTCTTGCGTACGAATCTGCTGGGCGTAGATATTTCAACCATCAAAATCATTGATTTTAAATTTTGGGAAGAAACCATTTATAATGGACATGAAGTACATGGTCTCTGGTCGCTGCTTGAGTCCCCCATCTCCACATCGTTAAATCATCTCTGTAATCCCAAAAGAAGAAGCATTCATGTGCCTGAAAAGTTGAATTGAAACCATGTCGTCATATAGGGAGGATGACTAATCCCTAGATGAAAAGGGGATACTAACTTATCGTTGCCGAGTGAAGACCTACATCTCTTTCATAAGCTAAGTGGCTGACGATTCGAGTGCTCTGACGATGAGCGTTTAGTGGAGGAAGGAGAAGCGTCAAGTTGAGATCGTGAAAATGTTTGTGAAGCAGAAAGTGTTTTAGATATGTTTAGGCAATTCTTTATGGCTGACGTGGCATCTTCTGGGAGAAGTAAAAAATGCTAATGTGGCTGGTCTATGCAGCCCTAAATAGTCCCTTTCATTTAGTTATACTAGATGAGTATCCGCGCTACGCGCGGATTTTTTCTCAAATATATCATTTTTATTTTAGCTATATTAGTTTAAGATGTTAATAATTGTTGAAGCAAACCACATTTTTAAATTACAATACTTCCTCTATGCCATGGAATCATAAGGATATGGATTTTCTTAATCGACTAATTATTATGCTTTTTATTTAATTTCCTTGCAAAGATGGTAACATCTGTCTTTGAGTTTTTTTAAGAAAACGCCAATCACAGTAAGTACTTGCTGCAAATACAGTCATGAAAATGCAATAAACTCAACAACCAAAAACAAAATATCTGTTATTTCTTTTTAAGAGAGATTATGCTAGTAACATAGATGTATAAACATCTTTCATTGAATTTCAGTAACGTATTACATTCTATGAACTTTGACTGTTGAACCTATCATTTTCCTGTATATTATTTTAGATAAACCTCTAAACCAAACGATAAAATTGAAAGATAAAAAAGGTCAGAAGAAGGGAAGATAAAACTAACATGATATTAATCAAAATTCTTAAGCTAAAACATTAGTACGGTTTCTATTAGCTAATACTCAAAAGAAACAATCATTTGGAGAATTTTCATCTAAAAAGAAAGAAAAAAACAATCATTTGGAGAAGCCACTCCATAACCATCATATGTTGATTCGGCCCTTGGTGTAGGTAACAATTTTCTCTTCGAGAGGTCTTGTTTCCATTGGATCGGACTAAGATGACATGTGCGGTCCAACTAATAATCTTTTTTGGTCTAAGCCCCTAATAAAATATAGAGCAAACCAATGAACAAATTTTATAAATAGTGGTAGATGGAAACAATATGACGATTAATCCTCTACGATAATTTTAAAACTCTATTAGTCAATGTCTGGATGTTGAAAATTAAACCACAACATATATTGTCAACCTAAAACACAGGACATGACTTTTTGTGAGATAGACAAACCTGGCAATAAGAGTTGAAGGTAGTGAACCAATCATCTGAAGAGGTATTCACCTCATACCATGACGTTACTCTAACCACAATCTAACTCCAATAAATATCACACCATGTAAGCTCCATAAAAGATCTCATATGCTTAGCTTGTGATCCTCCTCTGCTTTTAAACTGCAAAGAATATATATAGTAAAAGGATAGTAACCACCAGATCGATGCTTGATGGCTTTCTCCTGCATTTATAGGCAAAACAAAATTTAGAGGAGCTTCAAGGACTTCGTACCAAAATGGCTAATTACGAAAACCAGAGACAATGATGATTATACAGATAAAACCATTTGCAGAATCGTTGTCATTCAGACAAAGTGCATAGCCCTCTTGAAATTGAAAACAAAACGACTCGAGTTTTCCCACATATGTATTTCCCCTCCTCTACTCCAAACAGTAAGTTTTGTAGAAAGTGAGTCTTCTAAGTTGTGAATAGTCCAAGTATAAAACCTGGTTATAACATAATGATAAGATTACCTCTGCTTTGTCTTCTTCAGTTGTTTTCACTCATAGCTTTGACGATACGTTATACAGAAAAGAAGATCCATTTTCAGTGGAATAGGAGGGCTGCCAAACTCGCCTCATAGTAGGGTTGAGGTTGAAGGAAATTTTCAACTACAAAGCAACTGCTAAGTTAATATGTATCAAGTCCAAGAGAATTATAGTTACCTTGATTGGCAAATTGGACACCAAATATTCAGACCAGCCAGTTGATATGTTTCCGCATTTGGCATACATATCAACCTTCAAGGAACTCATACTTGGCAATCTCTCAATCCCTGACCCCGACACCAATTACACACAATTATCGAGAAATATAATTTTCAGGCCCACCACTCGGAACAATATCACCTTTGATGTAATCATATCTTTGCAACAAAAACGAATATTTGCAGAATAGAAAATTATACAGGAAAACGCTAGTAATATCTATGAAACAAACAGTCGATTCGTAGCTATTCACTAACAAAAATAAAACAGATAATGCATGGAAAAATCATGTATAATACAAAAAGAAGGACGAAACAGTCTATAATTTGGGGAGAAAGGGAAAGAGACCTTCAGGTTGGAAAGAGCTTTGAGTAGGAATGATATTGAATGTTTGATAGTGCTACTTCCTATATACCCACATGAAAATCTTCAGATTGGTGCGCATATTTCTCGGATTCGATCTGGTTCTGGTCTTCGAGTACCTGATTGGTTTATTTACTTGATTTTTTTAAAAACAGATTTTCAACTAAACGGAATAATATACCTTTAGAGACTCTTCAGACAATCAGCTTGCGTTACCACAGTTTGGTACTTCGGTCTGTTTCAAGTAAACACCGAGTCAAAAGCTATAAAATCTCAGGCAACAAAATATATAAAAGTAACAAATTTGGATTGACAATGACGGAAACCAATATATCATATATGTTAACTTCGGCATTACCTAGAGAGCGTGCCTCGTACATCTTATTGTCAACTTCCATCATCACTTTCTCTAGTTGCTTATTGGCAGAGGTCAGTGGCATCCATGCTTCGTGGCAGTCATTTGTCTTATGTTGGTATCGTTCAGAAAGCTCTTCTATCTTCTTCTCATACTTCTCATGAGCTTTTGCTCGCATAAGCCTCTTCTGCTCACAAACATCGACATAAAAGAAGAAACTCAGGTAATCCATTATGCTTACATTTTTAGGAAATAAGAGACAGCATGATAGTTAAACAGTACCCGAGCGGGAGAAATCTCCATTTCAGCAGCACAATTCCCACACTTAATATAATCTTGTGATGTCCTTAGAACTGTACAGGAATGTAAAGAATGAGTTAAATTTTCTGAAATTCCCTATTAAAATCTTAAATAAAACAAAGCACAAGAGAAGAGCATTACCTGAAACATGTGGTGCTTTCCTAAGACAAATCCCACAAATCACTGGACTCCCATATATTCCTTCGAACCTTACCCTTATCAATCCATCCTCCATTACAATGACCCTTAAGTCAACCAACATAACTGGCCTGTTTGCGCCAACAACCGAGAAGATATCGAATTCAGATAAGACCTGAAAACACCATCTTCCAGCTGGTCCACTTGCCTTCTCGTCTAAAAACATAGACATTGAACGTCTGTATCCCTTTAGGTCCATTGGTGTTAATAATCTCCGCGAAATGGGAATCGATAAAGTATTCTCCCGGGAGAAGATTGTTTAGCCTGTAGCAAAAGTTCCCTACACGAGCTGACTAGTAAATGAATGGGTAGTCTCCTGCTTCGACTATAGACTCGTTTGTTCTCCGCACGTCCCCTCCTTCCAAAATATGTGTCTCTGAGGATATTCAAGTCAGAGTCTAATACATTCAAATCAACTCCTCCAGCATTGATGAACATAATGGTCTCATCTGCTAACAAACAACAAAAAGAATGCCTCAATACATAAATAAGCATAATTTGAAGTTTTGGGTTCACTAAATTATCAGAGAAACCTATTTTTATTTGTGGATCAAAATTGAACATAAACAGAATATTTCCGGCATATATAGAGTGAATTCCAGACGTATAAGGCTCGATCCTGTGGAAATTAGGCAAAACGCACAGCAAACCCTAGAGATTCAGATCCAAAACCTGAGATTCCATTAAGCGAGATTGAAATGCAGCATAAAAACCCAAGATCAAGGGAAACACAATCGATTTTGTAAATTAATATTCGGAAGTGAGAGGATCAAATCTGTGCGATTAGCTCTTGTGAAACCAGTGGGAAGTGGGAAGGAGTCTTGAATTCGGATCACACAACATGGAATCCGCAAAAGAGTCTATTAGGATATAGATGACTTAGAGATAAGTTCTACTTAGCGATCAAGAGGGTGTTTAACCATCTATGATGTGTAGTCTTAGTTGTTGTACATATGAATTTAAATTTTTATAAAGAATATGAATCATTCATTTAAAATGATTTTAAAACACTTTTAAATTCTAATAAAAACTTTAAATGTGATTTTTAAATGGGGTTCTTATATCTCCAAGAAACTCAAACAAGTGAATCCGTGATTTTTCGACAGGGGTGTTTAATAACCCACAATGTGTTTTCATAGTTGTACATATGAATTTAATTGTTTACAGAGAATACAAATTAGTCATTTAAAAATGAATTTAAAATACTTTTAAATCCTTATAAGATCTTTAAAAATGGGCTTTTATATACCCAGGAAGCTCGAACCAATGAACCTTTGATTTTTCAAGAAAGGTGTTTAACAACTCATGCTGTGTTATCTTAGTTGTTATACGTATGAATATAATTGTTTATAGAGAATACAAATTAGTCATTTAAAAATGATTTTAAAACACTTTTAAATCCTTATAAAAATTCTAAAAATGAGTTTTAAAATAGACTTTTATATACCCAGAAAGCTCGAACTAGTGAACCCTTGATTTTTCAAAAAGAGTGTTTAACCAAATATATATAAATAAATTTGTATATAAATCAATTTTTATAAATTTTAAAGACCTTTTTCAATTTTTTTTATAAATGAATAATTAATATTCTCTATAAACAAATAAATTCTGATATACAACAATTAGAGTGTGGTTTGGTGGTTAAATGCCTCTTTAAAAATGTTCACTAGTTCAAATAGTTCAAATATCATTTAGATTTTACAAAGATTTAAAAACCTCTTTTTAAATCTTTATAAATACTAATACAGAATCATTATAAACATATAAATCCCCTATATATTAATTGAGAAACATTTTTAGAGAGTAGCCTTACTTTTTGAACTATTTACAGTGGTGCCATTTTGCTGATGTGTCACCACCACACTTATTCTCTCATTATTTTAATACAAATTTCCTTTTTTGATTATACTAATTACATTATATGGTTTTAACCATTTCTTACTTTTAACTACTTTTAATATGTCCATAAAATTATGTTTTAAGTTTCTGATTTTTTAAAATCGAATTTTCTATTATGTGATGATTTATGATATAATAAAATATAATTTATACACAATTTATTATATACACAATACTATTTTTTTTCTTAGGCAGAAAAATATGATTATAATAAAAAGACTTATATATGTGTGGAAAAATATGTTTACAATAAAAAGACTTAGATATGTGTGATTTCAATACAAAAAATTAGAAAATTATAAAAAATTAAAACGATTTTTTTTGAAATATTTACAATGGTGTCATTTTGCTGATGTGTCACCACAACACTTATTCTCCCATTTTTTAATACAAATTTCCTTTTTTTATTAGACTAATTACATTATATGTCTTTATCAATTTATTACTTTTAATATAACCTGAAAATTATGTTTTAATTTTTAGATTTTTTAAAATCGAATTTTAGGTTATGTGATGATTTATAATATACATCATATTACACAACACCTTTCTTAAAATGAATAAAACAATAGTTTTTAAAAATATTATTTAATGAAATATAATTTATACACAATACGTTTTTTTTGCTTACGCAGAAAATATGTTTACAATAAAAAAGACTTTGATATGTTTGATTTCAATAAAAAAGTAAGAAAATTAAAATAAATTAAAACAGATTTTCTATGTTACAATTAAAAATACTACGATATGTGTGATTTTAATATATAAAAAGATTAGACTAAAATATTTTACTATAGTTTAATTTTTAAATTATACAAAACTAAATAAATAATAAATTATTTATCCTGCGCAGGTTATCATCTAGTTCTTATATTGAACAATTAGATGTAGTTTAGTGGTTATAAGTCTCTGCAATTCTCTGGAATCATTAGTATAACTATCATTTAGTTTTTATAAAGGTTTAAAACCCTCTTTTTAAATCTTTATAAATAAATAATACATCATTATGATAAAATCCAACAATCTTTATAAGTCCCTTAGACCTAGCTTACTCTAGCTGCTTCTTAAGGTCGGATATTTCCAGTCCCTAGCATGTTGCTTCGTCAAGATAGTACGGAACCTAAGCTGGAAAATGACAATGAAAAGATAGACAAATTAAAAAAAAACAAGATCTCCATAATGATTAGACAAAACATACCAGATTCTTATAATACTCAAATGTAATCACATTTCTAATCTTTTATAGAGTTTTGTGTCGATATGACAAAATAAAACTAAAGCAATATTGAAATATCTCATGGTCTCTCAATGAGTCAGTAGTACATAGTAAATTCAACAGCAAAAAAAGATTCTTGTTTCAATTTTCATCCTCCACCAACATATTGATAGATACAGCATATCGATGAAGCCAAGTCACAATTTTGATCTCCAAGACTAGAGAAGCCTCCATCAAAGATAGAGAGAACAGATAATGTGATATTGTTCAGAAGTTCTATTGATGCAACCGTGAATCTCTGATCCTACAATGGTGTAATCCAACAATGGTGTTCTTAAGCTAATTAGGCTCAAAGGTGATCCAATAAATGTAGGCAAAGACAAAGAAACGGATGCAAAGATACATTACTCGTCATAATTATAGACTTATAGTAGTAGACAGAGTACCATTTTTATAATACCCTGCTTGTTGACGGTAGCTTTTGAGTTCGGTTCACACAGGACCAGCAAGCTCCTTTCTTGGTTTTAGATTTTGATCTGAGCTTTTATTCGCTGCATATTCTCTTTGTTCAGTCCTGTCTCTAACATGAAAGCCCTTCCAGGTTGATTCTTGTGGCTTTCACTACTACTAACATCAAAACTCTTAACTCCCATTAAGTGAATTCCTCCAATCACTTCATCTAATGTAAGAGATGTTTAACCACATTCAAGGATATCTCGCAGCGGATGAAACTGCTTAGCAAGTGACATAAGAAATAATATAGCCTCGTACTTCTACATTGGCTACATCAGCAACAATTTGATACAAGATAAAAAAGTAACCTCGATCTTATTTAATTAAAATTCACCAACAAGCTGTGCATAAATTGATTCAAGAGTGTCTCGCTCAGTCTTTCACACAACAACCATATTACCAAATCGATAAAACTTTCTATAGCAGATACGCATCAGAACGTGAAATGCAAGTACCTTGTTCTACTTCTCCTCCAATCTCACAGTTGCACATAGGTTTGCGCTACATCAACATGTCCTGAATCTATGGTTTTAATCCATTGAAGAGTAAAAGAAACAGTATAGCCTCCTACTTCTACATTGGTTACATAAGCAACAATCTGATACAAGATCAAAGAAGTAACCTCAAATCTTATTCAAAAGCAATTCACCAAACAAGCTGTGCAGAGATTGATTCAAGAGTGTCTCGCCCATTCTAGACTATTCGATAACGAACAATCCTCCGGAGTTCGAATTTCACTATCGTTCCCGAGATTCGCAGGTTCAGAACATTTACCGTAGGGTTTCTTGTTCGCCGATCTTGATCCTTCCCGTTGCTGCGCTGCTTGTAGCGACAACATCTTCAGTGTATCGCTTCCAATTTCGCCTCCATGGAATTGAGTCGTGATTCAACTCGTACGAGAAGCGAATGAAAGTTGTCTGCGATTCTTTCACTCCGATGGATAATCATTCAATTTGCTTCTGTGAATCCCGCCAAAAAATCCTCCATTTTCTTCAAATCAATGTTCTCTTCTACGGAGGATGAGTTTGGAAGAGCCGGAGCGAGCCGAGAAAACTCCCAGAAGAGGGCTAATCCGGGGAATCGAACATGGAAAGTGAATCGCCAGCGAGGTTTGAGGATCGGTGAGAAGGAGAATCTATGAGCGGTGGTGAAGAGGAACCATTCGGATCCGACGAGGTGGTCGGAAGGCAAGGAGGCGGGGGGAAGACGGAGCCATGAGTCGGAGAGAGGATCGAAGGCGAATGACTTGTTGTGTAAGGAGGAGGTGTTGTGGATTCCGAAGAGGAAGAGCCATGGGGAAGAGGAGGAAGAAGGGGAAGAAGGAAAAAAGATGATGGTCGAGTGCTCAAACTAAAGGGTATTAAAGACAATTTACATCATTAAATGATGATATATATGGTTAAATGAAAAGTGGTGGTATTATTGAAAATGACATTGTCAAAAGTGGTAGTTTGGACAAATTCTCAACTAAGAATGAGAAGTTTAGGGCATTTTGAAACTTAAAAAATTTGTGTTATAAGGTTTTGGTTTTAGTAAATAACTCATAAACTCTCAAACTAATAAATAACTCATAAAGTTTTAGAAGTTTTTGGTTACAAGAAAAAGTAATAACTATCGAACAAAAAAAAAATTGATAACTAAAAAATAAAATGGTCGGCAACCACACATTTAGTCTCTAACCCTATTCTCTCTCAACCTCTCTTTTCTTTTCTCTCCCTCTCGATCCCTCTCACTCTAACTCTTGTCCCTCTCGTTCCCTCTCCTCTCCCTCTCGAACACTCTTCGTCTCTCTCTATCTCTCACCGCCGAGAAGTCACCGCCGCTGCTCTACATCTCTGCCGCCGCTGCACTCCATCTCTGACGCCACTGCTCTCACTTCCCCCAGATCTCTTTTTGTGATGGCTAGCCGTGGAAGAGGGAGGAGAGGAAGGGTTGCTAGAAATGCCCCAAGAGCATACGTTCCCACTACTCCAGTTGATTCGCAGATGTTGAATCGAACAAGTCCCCTTGGTCTTCCCAGCCAGTATAACTTCACTCCGGCAAACCATGAATCCCACGAGTCTCAGCAAAGTCTTGTCCCGATCTTCCAGCCTCCAACGGGTCCTGGAGTCAGAGACTATGCACCTCCGACAAATCTTTTCCAGACCGCGAGCCAAGCTGGACATTCTGCATCTCAACAACCTCCACCCTCTACATCTCAATAACCTCGAGCCTCTGCGACGAATCATCCTGGACATTCAACGCCTCACATTTCTCAAGCGCCAAACTCACACGAGGAAGAAGATGAGGAAGACTCTTTAAGGGAACCAACTCTCCCAGAAGATGTGCTTGCTGCTTTACAGGAGCTGCTTCTAGAGCTAGGCCGTGAGCTATATACCACTGTCCTCTCTCCCACATTCGAGCCTGGAACCACTTGGTAAGTAAACATCGCTCTAAGAGATTTGATGCAATTTGGTTTGGTTGGGTTGATAATATGTGGTTTGGTTGATGTAATTTGGTTTGGTTGGGTTGATAATATGTGGTTTGGTTGATGCAATTTAGTTTGGTTGATGCAATGGAGTTATAGAACTTCTTTAATTTGGTTGATGCAATGAAGTTATAGAAAATTTGATAATTTGGTTTGGTTGATGCGACATTATTTAGAGGATGCAATGAAGTTATAGGAAATTTGATAATTTGGTTTGGTTGATGCAATGGAGAAAATTTGACGGGGCATATTACAATTTGTAGGTTTGGAAAAGACAAAGGCGCACTGACCCGGAAGATTACAAAGGTTTTTACAAATAAGTTTGACGGGGCATATTACAGTTGGAGTTGTGTGCCTTTTCCAAGAAGAGAAAGATACTTCCTGGAATTCGCAGTAAACTCTC
>JAHZTW010000006.1:18522016-18550771 GCA_020283515.1 Alliaria petiolata | reverse complement strand
GTCAAATTTACCCTAAAGCAACTCTCTCAAATTAAGAGATCAGTTGTAGTACTTAGGGATCGAATCCACAGAGAAGGGATAGTCACACATCAGTTTTCTAATTTCGAATTAAGCTAAGAAATAATATGGAATTAAAAGACAGAAAGCAATTAAACGATTTAGATTCAGGAGACGAAACGCTAGGTTTAGGAAAATTCTCAGGTGAATCCTTATTGTAGATCTAGACAGAATGTTAGAAATTATGAAGAACCATTCTTGAACTTGAATCACTAATGTAAAATCAACCAACTCTCGCTGCGAAGATTATCTATGTCTAAACCCTAGAATTCCAAATCTCTTTGCAAATTCTAACAATTCAAACAAGCATTAAAGTTCATGTTCAATTGTTCACAAAACCCTAAACCAAATCTCTTTGCGAATAGGTATTTTGCTCATCTAACATTAGTTCAGGCAATCAATAATACTCTCGCATCTATTAATTAAACTAAGATCAGATTCTAGGTTATGAAGTTAGAATAAGCACTAAACACAAATCCAGATGAAGAACTCTAATGATTTTATCCTAACAATTGAATTCGACCTAACAATTCGTCAATCACCCTTCAAAAACCCTAAACCTAACTAGCAAACTACTCAGACATGATTAATGAAACAGAAATCATTATTTGAATAGAAAACATAAAAGAAATCAATAGAAGAAAATAAAGGAGTTCCAAATCAGCTCTAAAGGAGTCTGATTTTTCTCTCCAAAAACCCTAAACTTCTATGATTCTTAAAGTATGAGATTGTGCCTAAACAAAGGCTTTGACAACTATATTTATAGGCCTAGGTTCGCATCTTCAATTCCTTGGAAGATTAGGAAAAGTCTTGGATATTTCTTTTTCTTCAAAAACTGGAAACTTCACGCTTCTGGAAATTGGAAATCCTGACATCATCACTTCGGATGCTTCTCCAAAGTGCTCCAAAAAGTTCCATAATCTCTAATTATGCTCCAAACGTAGATAAACCCGCAAAGACTCTAATAGGACTCTAAAAATACCAAAAGACTCTATAAAAAGACTTATATCATGGTCCAAAAATGGGTAAAAACCATAATATATCACACAGAAGAAGCCAAAACAAAGAATACAAACTCATATGCAGCTCCAATGTCTGACTGTAATGGGCTTGGTCCTCACAAGCACATATCAGGGCAGAAGTCCTACTTACAAGTCGAACAAGCATTAAAGTTCATGTTCAATTGTTCACAAAACCCTAAACCAAATCTCTTTGCGAATAGGTATTTTGCTCATCTAACATTAGTTCAGGCAATCAATAATACTCTCGCATCTATTAATTAACCTAAGATCAGATTCTAGGTCATGAAGCTAAAATCAGCATTAAACACAAATCCAGATGAAGAACTCTAATGATTTTATCCTAACAATTTAATTCGACCTAACAATTCATCAATCACCCTTGAAAAACCCTAAACCTAACTAGCAAACTACTCAGACATGATTAATGAAACAGAAATCATTATTTGAATAGAAAGCATAAAAGAAATCAATAAAAAAAATAAAGGAGTTCCAAATCAGCTCTAAAGGAGTGATTTTTCTCTCCAAAAACCCTAAACTTCTATGATTCTTAAAGTATGAGATTGTGCCTAAACAATGGCTTTGACAACTATATTTATAGGCTTAGGTTCGCATTTTCAATTCCTTGAAAGATTAGGAAAAGTCTTGGAGATTTCCTTTTCTTCAAAAACTGGAAACTTCACGCTTCTGCAAATTGGAAATCCTGGTGTCGATCGACACCACATGACATCATCACTTCGGATGCTTCTCCAAAGTGCTCCAAAAAGTTCCATAATCTCTAATTATGCTCCAAACGTAGATAAACCTGCAAAGACTCTAATAGGACTCTAAAAATACCAAAAGACACTATAAAAAGACTTATATCATGGTCCAAAAATGGGTAAAAACCATGATATATCAACTCCCCCAGACTTAGCCTTTGCTTGCCCTCAAGCAAAACAGAAACTTAGAATGAAGTAGAATTTTGAAAACAAAAACTTTCGAGTATCTCTTCAGAACGCCACAACTCGTTAACACTCTTGAATCCACATGCTATAGAGCCAACCTTAGGAAAGTTCAGTGTACTTACCACAAGCTTAGCAATCTCCCAGTTTGAATCCAGATCCTTTCCTTGGTAAACATTTCGAACTCTAACAATGGTAATGCTACAGAACTTTAGAGATTCTTTTCCTTTCCTTAGTGCCTGAACAAGACATTCTCATACAGCTCCCCTATTCTCTCTTCCCTTAGTCAACTTCTGCCCATTTTCAGGGTGTTCTAAGATCTTTTCGTTGACTCTTCTTATTCTTTTGGGATCTCTGGAAATAGTGCTACTCTCTACTTGTGTTCCTTGTGAGGAGACGTGTTCAAGAGCATCACTAATATTGTTCCTTGTGAAGAGACAGGCTCATGACAAAGGCACTATTCCCAGACTTAGACTCTTTTTTCTTTCTTTTCTATTCTCAAGGGAAGATCAAGGAGAGACTGCAATTGCCTATCTGTTCGGACTGAAAGAGGAATCAAGTTCTGCGAATACCTAGTTCTTATAAGGAGATCTGAACTCGCCTTGTTAGACTGATTCCACTTGCAGCTTTCTACTTAATAAGACCTGCAATCAGCTACTATAGCAATGGTTCTTCAAGTGTTAACATTCTGTGGTTAGTCCCTAGAAAAACTGAAAGTTCCAACTGATTTTGACTCAATAAAACAGACTCTCAAAACAAAACACAAAGTCAGTAATCACCTCCCACAGACTTAAACAACACTGTCCCTAGTGTTATCAAGCCCGAAGTTGGCTAAAAGAACGATTAGAAACAACCGAAAAGACCAGATAGAAGACTTACCTTCGTCTGCGCGTGGTGTCGATCGACACTAGGTGGTGTCGATCGAGACTGGTCTGTGTCGAGTCCAATGTCATCTTTTTTCAACTGACTGAAACTAGGACTTAGTAAAATCAAAACTAAATGTAAATAAAAACCGTACCTAACAGTGGGTTGCCTCCCACTCAGCGCTCTTTTTCAGTCATTAGCTTGACTGTGTCGGGGTTCAGACGTCTGGTGGATCAGAGGGTGGCATCGAATGATTCCCAGACGAATGTCTTCTCATACATGGTGGTGTATAAGCAGTAGGTGCATGAAAATGACCAAGGAAATGAGGAACAGCAGCAGGGTGGGCCTTGAGGTCGGGTGGGACACTTCGTTTTCCTGCAGCATCATCAAAAGAAACACCAAGCCCTCTACGAGAATCTCGTGGCTTTCATAAGTGTGAAACACCTTTTAAACCTTTGATATTCTTATTGACAATATCAGGAGGTTTGGAATTGATTCCAGGAAGTGCGTACCTGTGAGGTTTCTGTGCTGTAGGACGTGGAGGCATCTGTTTGACCACATGCGATGGAATTGCATCATTGGAAACAGCTTCTGGTGTGATCCGCGTAGGATGTCGATCGACACTAGTAGTGTCGATTGACACCACATCTTCAGTTCAAATTTCTGCACTTTTTCTGCAATTCAGCTCCGCAATCCTTGCCTCCATGATGAAAACGTCTTCCTCCATCAACTTGGCATTGATTAGACCTTCATCTTCTCTGCTCATAGTCTTGAAGAGATGATTATTTCCACCCCAGTATTCAATCTCAACAACTTTCTCAGAATTCTCAGCTAATGCCTCTTGAACAACCAGTTTGTTCACTTTCTCTTTAGAATCCAACTCCTTGACATTCCCAGTATTAGTGTCGTCTGAATGCTCCATGATTGGGTCTTGATCCATGGGCGACTCTACTGAAAACGATTGACCATCGATGGTGGAAGGTCCCCTTAACTTGTCCATGTCAAAATTCATGACAACATCACCCAAGTCAAGCTCTATTTTCCCTTTCCTCACATCAATAATGGCACGAGCTGAAGGCAAAAATGATCTTCCCAAAATAAGAGGATCTGTAGGTTCTTCATCATACTTCAAACCCACAAAGTCTGTGGGAATAATGCAGCCTTCAATCTTCAAAGGAACATCTTCTAGAACACCTTCTGGAATTCTCTTAGATCGATCAGCTAGGATAAGAGAGATTCTTCTTGGCTTGAAATCAGTCATTCCAAGTCTAACAGCAACAGAGTATGGTATCAAGTTGATACTTGAGCCTAGATCACAGAGAGAACGAGGAAACCTTCATGTTTAGATTGAGCAATCTAGCACAAAGTTCTCTGGATCGGGTAACTTCTCTGGAATCCTCCTCTGAATCACAACACTGACTTGTTCAGAAACTCTCACCTTCTTCTTCTTCCTTGGAACTATGTTCAAGAGAATTGCATTCATGTCTCTGGTAAGCAATGCTCCTTCCTCAGGACACACACCATTGACAACCATTCTCTTGACATATCTTCTTAATGCAGGTGAAAGTTGGACTGCATCAACTAGGGGTAGATCAACCATCAGCTTACTCATCATCTCCTTGCATCTAGCTTCCTCTCTCTCCTGTTTAGATCTTCTGGGAGGAAGGGGATAGGGTATTTTTGGTTTGTACACCCTTTCTTCTGCAACCTTTGTTATTGTGAGCTGTTCTGGTGAAGTCCGTGTAGAGCGTCGATCGACACCCTCCTGGTGTCGATCGACGCTCGCCTTTGGTGTCGAGTCCTCCGTGTCGAGTTTGCTTGTTTCGTCTGGTTTCTCCTTGGGTGTCGAACGACACATAGTAGTGTCGATCGACACTGGCTCCGCAACATCTTCTACATCTTCAAGCTCCTCGAATTCTTTAGCATTTATACCCCTTTTCAGCTTTGTTTGAAGGCTTCTTTCACTCTGGATTGTGATGGCATTCACGTGGTGTCTCGGATTAGTATCAGTTTTTCCTGGAAGGAAACCTTCTTGCCTACGAACAGCTTCTGCAGTTTGAGCAACTTGAGTATCCAATTTCTTGACATGGTTGTTCAGAGATTTGAATTTCCCATTCAAGTCTTGGTACATGGCGTCCATCTTTCCAGTCACATCTTGATATAATGTGTCAATCTTCCCATTAAAGCTCACTGTCATCTTCTGTTGCCCTTCTAAAAGCTGTTCTATCATAGACTCCATCTTATTGTCTTGTGCAGGAGGCTTCTGGTAAGATGAATTTCCAGAGCTTCTCTGGAAGTTGTTGTTCTGAAAAGTCTTCTGGTAAGAAGAACCATAGCCCTGCTGATTGCCAAACCTTTGACCTTGAAATCCAGCACCATTGATGTAATTGACTTCTTCTTGCTCTGGCTCAAAGGTCTCCACCTCATTAGCAAAGTGAACTTGCTTCTTCCCCACCAAAAGATCCAGCTTCCTGTTAACCTCAGCTATTTGGCTTCCTCCATTTGCACCAGCTTGTTGTCTTCTTTCAAAGTCTGCGTTTTTGGTGCTGTTACAAGAGGCCAAATTCTCTATGAGCACCAATGCGTCATCTGGGTATCTGGTGTTGAAGTTGCCATTGCTTGCTGCGTCTAAAGCCATATGGGATCGCCAATCGATCCCTCGGTAAAAGATACCGATAAATTGCGGCTCGCTGAAACCATCATGTGGGCAGTCCCTCTAGTACGATCTGAATCTTACCCAAGAAGCTTTGAATGCTTCTCTGGGTCCTTGAGAAAATGCAGTGATCTTCATCCTCAGCTCTTCACTTCTTGCATCATCAAAGAAGTTGCATAAGAGTGCATTCTTTGTTTCTTCCCAAGTAGTTAAGGATCCTGGATTAAGCTGCTTCAGCCAATATGATGCATCTCCAGCAAGCGAGTGAGAGAACAGCTTGCAGAAGAGATAATCATAAGACACTCCATTAGCCTTGATGCTTGACGCGAGGTCCTCAAATCTATCAATGTGGTCCATCGGATGCTCATTAGGAAGTCCATGAAAAGGATGCTGAGCCACCAACGTGAAGTAAGCAGGCTTGAGCTCGAAGTCATTCCTCTGGAATGCAGGAGGATGGATCGCAGCTCTATTAGCATAGAACTGGTCTAGGCGGTTGTACTCGCCAAGTGTTCTTACACGTCCAACGTCTGCAGGGGCGATTTGTATGGCTGGTTTGATGATGACTGCGCCAGCCTCATCAATTCTCTGACCTTGGGTGTTCCTTCCGTTCCTTCTGTGCCCTTCTGCATCAACCAAGTTGCCTTCAGCGTCTCGGGTTAGAACCAAAATATCTGGCATCGCGTTGTGCGACTGGTGTCGATCGATGCCAATGGTGTCGATCGACACTCGGGTAGATGCGCGGTTCCTGCGTTCGAGACGACCTAGTTCTTGGTTTAACGCGATTAGTTCCTTGTCCTTGTTGCTCCTGGTATTGCGATTAAGCATACACCTGAAAACAAGAATAAGAAACTAAAATTAGTAACCAAAAACAAAAATTAAAAACCTAGACAAAATTCTAATACTAGAAATCTGTAGGCAACTAATCTCCTTCCCCGGCAACGGCGCCAAAATTTGATATGGGTCAAATTTACCCTAAGCAACTCTCTCAAATTAAGAGATCAGTTGTAGTACTTAGGGATCGAATCCACAGAGAAGGGATAGTCACACAGCAGTTTTCTAAATTCGAATTAAGCTAAGAAGAAAGATGGAATTTAAAACACAGAAAGCAATTAAAAACGGTGTAAGTTCAGGAGACGAAACGCTAGGTTCAGGGAAATTCTCAGGTGATCTAAATTGCAGGTCTAGACAGGATGTTAGGAAATATGAAGATCTGTTCTCGAACTCGAATCACTAATGTAAAATCAACCAACTCTCGCTGCGAAGATTATCTATGTCTAAACCCTAGAATTCCAAATCTCTTTGCAAATTCTAACAATTCAAACAAGCATTAAAGTTCAGGTTCGATTGTTCACAAAACCCTAAACCAAATCTCTTTGCGAATAGGTATTTTGCTCATCTAACATTAGTTCAGGCAATCAATAATACTCTCGCATCTATTAATTAACCTAAGATCAGATTCTAGGTCGCGAAGCTAGAATAAGCATTAAATACAAATCCAAATGAAGAACTCTAATGATTTTATCCTAACAATTGAATTCGACCTAACAATTCGTCAATCACCCTTCAAAAACCCTAAACCTAACTAGCAAACTACTCAGACATGATCAATGAAACAGAAATCATTATTTGAATAGAAAGCATAAAAGAAATCAATAGAAGAAAATAAAGGAGTTCCAAATCAGCTCTAAAGGAGTCTGATTTTTCTCTCCAAAAACCCTAAACTTCTATGATTCTTAAAGTATGAGATTGTGCCTAAACAACGGCTTTGACAACTATATTTATAGGCCTAGGTTCGCATCTTCAATTCCTTGAAAGATTAGGAAAAGTCTTGGATATTTCTTTTTCTTCAAAAACTGGAAACTTCACGCTTCTGGAAATTGGAAATCCTGACATCATCACTTCGGATGCTTCTCCAAAGTGCTCCAAAAAGTTCCATAATCTCTAATTATGCTCCAAACGTAGATAAACCCGCAAAGACTCTAATAGGACTCTAAAAATACCAAAAGACTATATAAAAAGACTTATATCATGGTCCAAAAATGGGTAAAAACCATGATATATCACACAGAAGAAGCCAAAACAAAGAATACAAACTCATATGCAGCTCCAATGTCTGACTGTAATGGGCTTGGTCCTCACAAGCACATATCGGGGCAGAAGTCCTACTTACAAGTCGAACAAGAGATTGTAAGTTACATCAGGACATACACTTTGAGATGATAAGTTATATTAGGACACACACATATTTCCTCTATCATTTTT
The DNA here is from genome assembly GCA_020283515.1 of Alliaria petiolata. NCBI lineage: Eukaryota > Viridiplantae > Streptophyta > Magnoliopsida > Brassicales > Brassicaceae > Alliaria > Alliaria petiolata. The sequence goes on along the minus strand of JAHZTW010000006.1, from coordinate 18,542,972 downwards.
CATTGTTTTAACATTTGAGGAAGTGGAATTGGGAAGACCACCGAGTATTGGTGAAGTTTTCATCAGGACTCATACGAAAAAGATGAGTCTTTTATCGAAAGCGCAGGAAGTTCATGAGGCATATAAGAAGAAGAAGGAAGCTAAGTTGGCTGAACTCTAAAATGACAAGTCTTCGGACGGTACTTCGCGTCGATCACAGCTATCTCTAGAGGAGGATAACGAGCTCTTTCTTCAGGTAAAAAGCTTATTTGTGTTTGGTTCTTTTTTTTTTGTCAAACTCTGATGTTTGTTTGCTTCTTTATGTTTGGTTTTTTCTGTTAAGGACTAATACTCTTTGTTTTGTTTATGCAGTCTACTTTCATAAACGATAAGCCTAGGAAGCTACATCAACGGGAAGCGGATGTACCCAGGAAGCTCTTCTTCTTACACAAGCCTGCAACAACAACTTGAGGAAGCTAACCGCAAAATAGAAGAACAAGCATCTCTACAAGCACAGCGTGAAGCAGAGATTTTGCGGGTTGGAGCTGAGCAACAAGCAGAGATCAAGCACTTGACAATAGTAAAGAACTACTTGACTGCAACTGACCCGGATTTTCTTGCCTTTCTTGCCTCTCAATCCAAAGATCCTGCTACTGATGATGGTACAATATAGGTTCTTTATCTTTCTCTCCTTCTGAACTTGAAAACTTTTGAACATATTTTGGAGTTTGCCTTTATGTATGATTAAACATTTGTGTTGTTTTTGTTAAACTTTTATGTATGTGTTTTAAATATCTGAATGTTTTAAAGCATTTTCAGATAATGAATTCGTAATTACAGGCACGAACCACTATTCGTAAAAACAGGCACGAACAATCGGACAATTTTGATGCTCAAATTAATCGAACGTAGTCGCTACATACACTCGCTAAATGTTACGACTAATTATAATCAGTCGCTATTTAGTCGCCACACAGTCGCAACACATAGCGACTAATTTTCAAGGACAACTCCTCAAAAAGTTCATCATTGAGTTTATCCAATGTGTCTACCCAAAATATCTTCCCTCCTATGGTAGGCTTCTTAATTACATCTTTTATATCGAACTTGAGAATGATGTCTTTCCCTAGATTCAGCTCGATCTTTCCGTTCTTGACATCGATCACTGCCCCTGCTGTAGCTAGGAACGGTCTACCAAGGATCAAAGGATCCCTCAGTTCTTCATCCATTTCGAAGACCACAAAATCGGTTGGCACGTCGATATCACCAATCCGGATAGGAATGTCTTCAAGCAAACCCTTTAGTAATTTCACTGATCGGTCTGCTAGTATCAACGATATTCGGCTTGGCTTGTAGGTTGTGAAGCCGAGCCTCTTAGTTATTGACAGTGGCATGAGGCTTACACTTGCTCCTATATCACAAAGGCAATTGTCGAACGTGAGCGGACCGATCGAACACGGGAGAGTGAAACTCCCCGGGTCTTCTAACTTGTTTGGCACCACCTTCTTCTGTATGATGGTGTTGCACTCGTGCGTTAAGACCACCATGCCTTGATGTTCTCCCGTTGTACCTTCTCTTCAGGGTTGACTAAGACACTTAGCACTCTTCTGGTCACTAGCATCTCACCAGTGTCAGGGTACTCAATCTCGTCACTTTTCTCACTAGCATCATCATCTTGTTCATCTTGAGACTCATAGTCTCCACTAGGCGTGAGAATCATCACTCGCTGGTTTGGGCAATCTCTAGCCATGTGTCTTCTGCCTTGACACTTTAAACATGTTATATATCACGAGTTCTTTGATTAGTACTAGGGAAATTACCTTGCTCTGATCGGTTGAACTTTGGAGCTTCAGTGTTTTTCCCTTTGAATCTTGAATCAATCTCCACGACTTTGCCTTTGTCTAGCGGTCTAGAACTGCTTGATGCCCATGGTTGAGTTGTTTTGTTACGGCTGGTTTTAGTTATCTTGCGTTTAATCTGCTGCTCCACTTGTACAGAAAGATGCAACAGCTCGTGCATTCCACTGTATTGGAGTCTCTCCACCTTTCTTGCAATTCTCTCTTGCAAGCCGTCTATGAATTGAGCCATTAAGCCTTCCTCGGATTCTTCTAACTCCAGTGAGTTCATTAACTTCTCAAAGTACTCATCTACGCTCCTGGTTCCCTGAGATAACTTGCGAAAACGTTTCTGCAAATCTCTATGATAGTGTTCAGGGACATACCTTTGTCATAGGAGGAACTTCATGTCACTCCATGTAGCTTCTGGTCCAAAACGTTGCCTTCTCCTCTCGGCTACGCTCCTGTCCCACCATGAGAGTGCATTTTCAGTGAGGTTTGATGCTGCCACAACCATTTTCTTGCGCTCCACGTACCCATAACACTCAAAGATGTGCTCTAGCCGTCTCCCCCAATCCAGGTATACTTCTGGATTTGATTTTCCTGCAAAAGTAGGAGGTGTTAGTTTAAGCTTATGATTCTATTCACGAAAATCTACTTCTCTTGCTGGGTTTCTCCTTAGAGGATCTTGTCTCCTCTGGTGACGGTGAATGAGAGGGTCATGAACATCATCTTCTAAGTCCGACATTTCTTCTTCATGGCCGTTCTGATGCACAGGTTCTCCTCTGACCGGGGCTCTCCTCGGTGGAGCCTCCATCCGGTCACTCCTACCTCCAAACTCTTGGCGCATAGTGCCCATTTGTTGGCCCATGTTTCTCAGCTCCTCTCTCAAGGCTGCCATCATTTGTACCATGACGTCTTGGGGAACTCCTTCTCCATCAGTCATGGTGCTTGTAGTGTTCTTAAAACCTTGCAAGACTTAACAAACAGATCAAAGTACCACAGAAAACAAGACTTAAACAAAACATAAAAAACTAGCTTATTCAAACAATCAAGCGGATGCACCAATTGCTTAAACTGAACTAATTAAACAGCAACAACTTGAAACAAACTTTTTATGCTTTTCTTTTTGATTACTAAATGAAACAAAGGCAAACGGAAACAACTTCTTATGATTTTAAGGCTTATAAAACGGAACTAAAACAACAGAAATAAAAAAAGCTAGCAACTTAACAATCGGTAACTCTTTTTGGGGGTTTTACGGTTTAATGAAAGTAAATAAACAAAACGAGCAAGCAAAACAGATTCAATTCTTTTGGGATTTTTTTTATGATTAAGCAGAAACTAAACAACCTAATGAAACAAACAAGAACAAATTTTATGGGTTTTCTGATGAAGAAACAAAGCAGAAACACAAGGCAAAACAGAAACAAATATGAATGAATCGAAAAGGATAGGGTAAGAAAAACCAAAGGTGGAACCTTTGGCTCTGATACCAGATGATATAAGACTCGGTGTTGAGCCTTTGGCCGGCGGAAGATGGGATCTATAAGCTGGCTTTCACGCTCTCTCTTACAGATCAATGGATGGAGATGGTATAACAAGGCTTGAATCCACAAGACTTGAGCCAAGATGGTGTCAAACAAGCTGGGTTTCACGCTCTCTCTTTTTGGACGATCAACGGGGAAGTGATGGTGGATCGAATGGCACCACAGAGGGATGAGGTATCTCTGATGATATAAGCATGGATGCTTATACATCAGGAGCTAACAAAGAGAGGAACCGTGGAGCTAGAGATGATGGAGCTAAGCTTGAAGCTGAGGGAGAAGGAGACTTTGTAGTTGTGTCTGAAGAAGCTAAAGAGCTAAGGAGAACACACCACCGGTCATTACACTCAGGAGAGCCCCCTGATCGAGCTACACCAAGTCAGAAACAACTCAGAACTGAAGAAGAAGGTCTTAAACCGAAGAAGAGACCAAAAGAGCTATTTAAGGAAAGTCCAAACATATGTTATAAAAACATTTCATTCAACCCACTCTCATCATCTATGGAGGCTAAGGAGATCCACAAACCGTCCTTGGTTCAATCCCAGCCCACATTTAACCAAGAACATCCATCCAATCCACCAAAACCACCAAACTATCCAAAAGAAGCATCTGCCGAGCTATATAAGGAAACTGTGTATAGATGTCTCTACCTAAGGCATTATATTTGACCTCCTCTCTGTCCACTGAAGCCTACACGAGCCTTACCACACCATAACAAGTCAAGATCGCCTCCTATTTAAAGCCAAACGGCTATGAACATTAAAGCCTAACGGCTAGGAGAACGGAGTCAAGAACAAATCCCATATTTGTTGCTTTCATTTACTTTAGTTACCGTTTATTTCATCTGTCCTGAGCAATATAAAAGCTCATCTACCTTGTATTCTCAATTCACCAAGTTATTAATAAATAAAGTTTATTTTTGTTTCAAAAAAATCTCTCTTTGCAATCAAAGTTATTCCTGCGTTTTTACTAAGTTCTTTTGAGGGATTCAGAGAGCTTGTGAGGCGTGTAGAATCTAGTTGTTCTTGTGAGGATTAGCCCTTAAAGAACTAGAGTCTAAACTCTTAGTACTTGGAGTTCAAGTGCAACTTGTTTTTCAATCATCATAACCATTCATCCATCAATTTCAGCTTCCAAGTGACGATTTCAAAGGCATCTCTACGTGGAGCATTTCCAGTCTTGTGTCATTGGTATCAGAGATAAAAGCTCCTATCCCAGGTGTTTTCTACTCCTTTTTCAAGTTTTGTATTTTTTTTCATTCATAAAACTCAAAAACAAAAAAAAATTCATTGCTTCTGTTTTGCTTAATTTGATTCTGTTATTGTTGTTTTCATTCTTAAAAATAATAAAAAAAGAGATTTTCGTTTCTGCCATTGTTGTTGAGTTTCTACATTTGTTCTTGTTTCATTCCTCATAAACTCAAAAGAAAGAAGAAGAAAACATTTGCGTTTTGAATCTCTTAGTCAATTTTGCTGGTTCCAAAAACGTGTTTCTGTTCTATATTAGGCAAGAGTATTTGTGGCCATTCCATCTTTGTTATTTGCGTGTTTAATACCGTTTCCATCTTTGTCATTTCCGTAAACTGTCTAGGTTCATTACACGAGCTCCTTGTTGACATTTGCATTATTCACTAGACATTTGCATCCATATTTGCGGTCCTTTGAATCCATATTTTCATTTACATTCATTTGAATTTTCTTATTTGAGCATTTTGCATTCCCTAAAAAAAAACAGAACAGTTGCTGATTGCTTAACCTTGTATTTTGCTATCATTTAAACACCTCTCTGATTTGTTTGTTTGAATTGCAAGGTACAATGGAAGATATGCCACCAGCAGACCCTATACAAGCCATGATGGCAATGATGCAGACCCAATTCGCTGCCCTGACTGAAAACATCACTGCATTGAGAGAAGAGACCAACACCAGGATTCAAAGGCTAGAGAATCTTGAACGCCCCCCTCCTCTCTTGCCAAGAAGAAATATCAATGGTGTTTCCCCTGATGCAAACCGAGAAGGAGATCCTCCTGATATACAGCCACCACTGCCAGCACCAAAACTTGTACAACAAGCTTAAGAAATCCTAAACGGAAGGAACAATGAGAGAAACAGGCCATACAATGAAGATAGAAACTTAGCAACAGAATTGAAGCTGCTTGCACCAACTTTTGCTAGAAAGCTTGATCCCGAAGCCTATCTAGAATGGGAAAGAAGGATGGAGCATCTATTTGAATACTATGCCTATACAGAGCCTAAGAAGATTGCTCTTGCCATAGCTAGTCTCACTGACCATCCTTTAGCTTGGTGGGACAGAGAAGTAGCTGAAAAGAGGAGGCTCAGATATCCACAAATCACCAGATGGAGTGACATGAAATTCGAGCTAAACAGAAGGTATGTGCCTCCACACTATCATAGAGATTTACTAAAACGGTTTAGATCTCTATTTCAGGGTTCTAGGAGTGTGGAAGAATACTATGAAGAATGATCTTCTAAGGAGCCAGATAGCTCTAGAAGAAACAGAGGAGAGTCCTTGATGTCCCAATTCATGGATGGACTTCAAGACCGAATTCAGAGAAAGGTGGAGATGCAGCCTTACCACTCACTGCCAGAACTCTTGCATCTAGTTGTTCAAAGAGAAAAGAAAATAAAGAAGAAAACTACTAGGAACCGTTCCAGTAACAACAATGCAGCTTGGAATCAACAAGCTCAACAAACTCAACAGCAGCAGCAGCCAGTCCCCACGCTATTCATAGATAAAAGAAAAGGACTTGCAATAGAATCACGTTTCAAATCCCATACCCCAGAGCAAGGTAAGTCTAGTAATTCAACTAGACATCATGACATTATTTGTTTTAAATGTCAAGGCAGGGGTCATGTTTTAAGAGAATGTCCAAGCAAGAGGATAATGATTCTTAGACAAGATGGTGGATATGATTCACAAGATGAGGATATGGCTGAAGAATCAGAAGAAGAAGTAACTATATATGCTGAAGAAGGCGAGTTACTGGTCATTCAAAGAGCTCTAAACTCTCAGCCAGTTTTGGAAGATTTGGAGCAAAGAGACAATATCTTTCATTCCAGATGCCATTCAGAACAAGGTATGTCATTTGATAATTGGCAGTGGTTCTTGTGCTAATATTGCTAGCATTTGTTTAGTAGAGAAGCTGGGGCTTAAAGCTAAACCACATCCAAGACCATACAAGCTTAGATGGCTTAATGACAAAGAAGAGCTCAAAGTATCCAAACAAGTCGAGATCCCCCTGTCCATTGGCCAGTATAAGGATCAAATCTTATGTGATGTGGCGCCAATGCAAGTTGGGCATGTACTGCTTGGAAGGCCATGACAATATGACCGAAATGTTGCACACAATGGGCGCACAAATGAGTATTCCTTCTCATTTAACCACTGTAAGTTTATTCTTGCTCCTTTACCACAAAAAGATGTTAGAGTTTTACAAAACAGAGCTAAGGAAAAGGCTAGCTATTTTGCTATTCAAGAGTTTTTAAACTTTGTTCCATCAGATATAATGCACTTGCCTTTGCCAAAATATTGTTTTGCAGGTTTTAAAGAACAAGAGATCAAAGTCCAGAAGCATAACATGAGCAACACTGGTGAAAACGTGATGTATAAGGCTGAAAATATGATGTATCACAAGGAGAAGCCGCCCTTACAGAAGTTTAAATCCACACTGGAGCTTGAGAAAGCCAAAAATATTCCATTCATTCAGCTACTTGAGCATCTACTAGCTAATCACCAAGGTAAGCTCTTGAACTCTAAACATTGTCCAAACACTAACTTAGGGTTTGATGCAGATTTCACAGTTTTGAGGACAAAAACTCTTCAAGAGGGAGAGTATGATATAAACATGGATGCTTATACATCATGAGCTAACAAAGAGAGGAACCGTGGAGCTAGAGATGATGGAGCTAAGCTCGAAGTTGAGGGAGAAGGAGACTTTGTAGCTGTGACTGAAGAAGCTAAAGAGCTAAGGAGAACAGACCACCGCTCATTACACTCAGGAGAGCCCTCTGATCGAGCTACACCAAGCCAGAAACAACTCAGAACTGAAGAAGAAGGTCTTAAACCAAAGAAGAGACCAAATGAGCTATTTAAGGAAAGTCCGAACATATGTTATAAAAACATATCATTCGACCCACCCTCATCATCTATGGAAGCAAAGGAGATTCACAAACCGTCCTTGGTTCAATCCCAACCCACATTTAACCAAGAACATCCATCCAATCCACCAAAATCACCAAACCATCCAAAAGAAGCATATGCCGAGCTATATAAGGAAACCGTGTATAAATGTCTACCTAAGGCATTATATTTGACCTCCTCTCTGTCCACTGAAGCCTACACGAGCCTTACCACACCAGAACAAGTCAAGATCGCCTCCCATTTAAAGCCAAACGGCTAGGAACATTAAAGCCTAACGGCTAGGAGAACGGAGTCAAGAACAAATCCCATATTTGTTGCTCTCATTTACTTTAGTTACCGTTTATTTCATCTGTCCTGAGCAATATAAAAGCTCGTCTATCTTGTATTCTCAATTCACCAAGTTATTAATCAAGAAAGTTTATTTTTGTTTCAAAAAAATCTCTCTTTGCAATCAAAGTTGTTCATGCGTTTTTACTAAATTCTTTTGAGGGATTCAGAGAGCTTGTGAGGCGTGTAGAATCTAGTTGTTCTTGTGAGGATTAGCCCTTAAAGAACTAGAGTTTAAACTCTTAGTACTTGGAGTTCAAGTGCAACTTGTTTTTCAATCATCATAACCATTTATCCATCAACTTCAGCTTCCAACTTTAATTGATTTGTTGATTTTGACAAGAACAGATCTTAAAGCAGATCGAGATTTCTTCCTTCGACCATGGCAAATCGATAAGTTGAAACAATCGACTATAGGAGTAGTTCGAGATTCCTCCCTTCGACCATTGCAAATCAAAATTCTTCCCTTCGGCATGAAAGAATGAGATGATCGAATCAAAAAATTATTATAGAAAATTATAAAATGATGTCTTTCCGACAACGAAAAGGAGCCGTTGCAAATCAAAATTGCTAGTTTGGTTTGAGACTAGTTGGCAACATAGAGAATATTTTTCCGACAACGAAAAGGAGCCGAAAAGGAGAATTTTCTATAATAATTTTTTGATTCGATCATCTCATTCTTTCATGCCGAAGGGAAGAATTTTGATTTGCCATGGTCGAAGGGAGGAATCTCAAACTACTCTTATAGTCGGTTGTTTCAATTTATCGATTTGCCATGGTTGAAGAAAGGAATCTCGATCTGCTTTAAGATCTGTTCTTGTCAAAATCATCAAATCAATTAAAAGGTATTCCCAGACATTTTTCCCTATGTGGTTTATGTGATTGTTTGATTTCTTAATAGTTGTTCGTTAATCCTCGTTTATCAGGTGGATCTGTTATGATATTTATTTTGCTTTCCAGATTTTGGATCCCACTTGATGTATATTGCATAGTTTCCAAAAAGCCCAGAACTTAGATCTCAACAATGGCGGCGACAAGTGAGAAACAACAACACAAGGATGCGGTGGTGAATCAAAAGTTCACGATGGGGTGGACATAGAATCGTGGACATGAAGTGATGAACATTGAGTTGTGGACATAAAGTGGTGGACATTGATTCGTGGACAACAATTCTCCAAAAGAACCTGGCTTGACGATTCTTTTTTGAATTTTTTCTCGATGAAGCACACTTGTGTTTTGATGAAGGTTAAGATGGAATGGAATTTTGGTCGGGGCGACACATTCATATTGAATTCTTGGACATTAAATGGTGGACATGGAGTCGTGAACAAGCATTTGTAGACATGAAGTGATGGTAGACTTAATAGTATATCATATGGACAGTTTGTAATACAATGATCAAATTTTGCTTTCGATCTTGTTTTCAGTGTAGTGTTCTTCGTGGAAGACTTAATGGTAGATCATATGGACAGTTTGTAATACAATGATAAAATTTTGCTTTCCAATCTTGTTTTCTATTGCAGCTCTACATATCACTACGCATATATTTTAGATCAGTTTTTTTTATCTCATAAAATCCAATATATTTGGAGATCTTTTAGTTTGAGAATATTTGGAGATTTTTTTAGTTAGATGGATACGTTCACATGGATAGTAACAAGTGGATACAATACATGCTCATGACTATTTTTGTAACGACCCACATGTTAATTGTGCAAAGCTTCACCTAATCACCTAATCACCTACTTACCAACTTACCAACCAAAAACATATTTTCCTCTCACATTTCCTCCTCCCCATTTTCCTATAAAAGGAGAAGTTCTCCTTCATTGTTTTCCACACCAAAAACCAATCAACACTTCTTCTCTCAAACACAAATCTTCTACTTATTATTTTAAAGCCTTGTGCGCTAAGAACCTTGCAACTCCAAGGCAACCGTTAGCTTCTAGACGTCGAGACGAAGCCGCGGCCACCGAAATCGGCCGAATCCGACGCTGCACGCGCCCGCACGCGCCCCCGGAAGTTGGCGCGTGAACTTCACGCGCCTCACGCGCCGCCGCCAACCACCGCCCTCCGCCGTCGCCGTCGCCGGTAAGCCGCCGTCTTCCCTCGCCGCCGATCACCGCCGACCGCCGCCGCCGGTGACCGTCGCCGGAGAATCGCCATGGCCGGTTCGGTCTGGTTCGGTTCGGTTTAGGCTGGTTTGATTCGGTCGGATCCGGTTCGGGTAATCGGGTCGGGTCGGTTATCGGATCGGGTTATCGGGTCGAGTTATCGGGTGGTTTATCGGGTCGGGTCCGGTTTGGTTCGGGTCTGGGTTAACCAGGTCTAACCAGTTTAAACCGTTGACTTTGACTTTGACTTTGACCGTTGACTTTGACCGTTGACTTTGACTAAACCGTTTTCCGTCGTTCGAAAGCCGTTCTCACTCGGTTTTTCGTTCTAATTTCAAATTTGACGACCGTTTAAGCATTCGGAGCTCAGATCAATCAGATATCTGCACTTTGCCAAGGTGAGGGGGATTCCGATCAATTCCTCTTACACTGCGTATCATGATAGAAGTGTCTAGGGAGTTCGTTCATACCTATGTGTATCTATAAGCATACACATAGTTGTCGTGATCTATATACATACGTAAAACTATATCTATATATTGTAATGGTTGATGAGTGTTACACCTATATCTATGCTTAGGTTGCTGAGAACGAATATGGTTATGTGATGTTTGAGGATTGTTTGCGGGTGTATGTATTCCGTGGGGATATGCAATGTGCGGGTTGGGAGGTATGAGTTTTAGGATGAGGCTTGAGGCCTGTGTGTGCGGTCGGTGTAAGGCCTGTTGGGATGACGATTTCCTAGCAGGGTTGCATCGTTTTTCTTGTTGGATCACGCGGGTACCGATTGAGGTGGCGTCAGATCCATCGCTGGAGGGGGCAAGCAGCGAGCCCAAAGATAGTGGTGCGGACACTGATTTCCGTATAGGGGCGTGAACGCGCAGGTACCGATTGAGGTGGTGCGGGTCATGGTAGACCATGTGGGGTATAGGGACGTGAACGCGCGGTGACCGATTGAGGTGGCGCGGGTCACGTGGTAGTCACAGTATTTATTGATTGCTTATGCTTTACTGGATGTTCTAGCTAGGTACTTTTGTTATGATATGTGTTGTTTGATGGTGGTTGATCGTAGTTTCTCTCACTGAGCATCAGTCGAGATGCTCACCCCTCATTCTTTTTCCTTTTCAGGTGAGCCTGAGGAAGTGCAAGAGTAAAAGTCTCGGTTTGGTGCAACGTTTCGGGTTTCGGGGTGGCTTTTGTATTGTTAAAATAATTTATGTTTTAAATAATGATTGTATGTTTTTATTCGATATTTCGGTTGATAAACATGATTTGGAATGTGTGCGGATTTTAACGGATTTAATAATAAATGGAGTGTTTTGTAATAATTTAAATAACTTGAGGTATAAGTTAGGGTTCGTGGCACGCCGTTCTCGAGAGAGGATGAGACGGGTGTTACAATTTTTCCATACATGCTCATGATCACGTCCATATGTTCGTGACCACGTGGATAAATCTCTAATCTGGATAATGAATAATTAATGAGCAATTTCCCAATTTCCCAATCTGGATAATGAATAATCAAACTGCAATTACAGTGCACGCAACGCCGCCACTACGTCCGATTGAGTGTAGTCTGGTTTCAGATTTTTGATCGATGTTTCCAAATTGAGATTCGAGTGGAGTTCGAGTTCGAATCCGGGTAGGGGGGTCTGTGATTCTGACGGATGCGATGGAGACGAAGATGAGATGGAAGAGAAAGATAGAGATAGATATCTCATGGCATAGGAAATACACGGCGGAGATAAGTTTTACGGAGGAGAGGAGAATGAGGTGTCGGAAGGTCGCCGACATCGGATCAGTGGCAACGGAACAAAAATTCAATTTCGTAGCTTAAAGTTCACCGGTGAGGCAATAAGAAAGAGAGAAATAAAATTTTGATTTCACGGTGAAACAAAATAGAAAAGAAGATAAAAAATAAAATAAAAAACAAATTTTTTTATTAAGGGCAAAAAAAGAATTTCAACTACACAAAACACCTCTAAAGTGCCTTAATTTCAGAAAGTGCCTATTTTGTAATCTAAAATGGTAAAAGTGCTTCTAAGTGTAAAAAACTATTTATGTTTACGTTTTTAATGTGAAGATATTTTGATTGTAATCTTGAGTTTTATATAAACTTCTTGGACAAATTTATTAATGGGTTTTTTTATATTCTTTGAATACTTAGTAAAAAAATTGTACGGTATCCATGAAACTTTGATAATCACCAAACAATTTACTTATTTCTTTCTATGTTCTTCAATTATTAATCAAATAAAAATATTTGGAGATTGTTCGTGAAGATTGAAACACAAAATTGAGAATGGATTTAGTTAACACCATTATGAAAGAATTTATCATTTATATGAAGGAGAACATGTAGTACATCCACCTAGTATTTCATAAACCGAAAAAAATCTATAAACCAGCTCCAATTATTTTGTTTAGCTTTAGAAAATTGTTGATTATATTACAATAAAAATATCAAAAGGGGACCTCAAGTGAGTCGTCCCATGCTTCAGCACTTCCATTAGAAGCATCTTCGACGTCTTCTTCCATAGATAGCCTAATGTATTCTCTATGAGCAAAACGATCCCACTCAGTCCATGTAGGATTTGCGCGCTCCTATATATGTATTAGGAATCAATAAAAGAGCAATGAATATCTTTGTAAGTACATATCTAATTAGAAAGGAGTTTCAATTGTGTAAATATATACCTGGCGGATGAGGAAGGGATCGCGCGTTTCAAAGGCCATAAACTTGTTAAGGTTGAAAAGTATATTGAAAACATTTCCGGAAAGTTTAGAACCCTTCAAATCATTCAGACAAATGTACCCTTCGTCTTCGGGTTTGACCATATCGAATAATTGGCATAGAATATCCTCAAACAGCACCGCCTCTTGCGCCATGCATTCCATTCTATGCAACTGCTCCTCGTAAAAGAATTGCAGCTCGTTCCTTGTCAAAACTCCATTTGCATCCAAATCTATGCACTTGAACCTATATCATCAACATTAATATCATAACATAGCTCTTACCAAATAACACCTACACATACGAAAAGTTTCACTCTCACCAATACTCAAGGCTAGGTTCTGATGACTTGTCTTCTTCAGCCAAAATGAAATAAACAAAATCCTCATAACCCATCTTTCCTTCGGTTTTGCTAGTAAACTTCCTTGGCACCTATATAAGAAGACATATATAGTGACAATAACATTCGAAAGACTAGTAGATAAAAGGAAGATCCGGAATAGCGAACCTGAGAAAAGATTCGGTCGACAATCCTGTAGGTGAGAGCATGGTTACTATATCGGATGAGATTCTCTTTGTCGATTAAGAAATCATGATCTGTATCGAGCTCCCAGAACTTGCAGTATATGACATAAAAATGTTCATACGAAAAGTACCTGAAAAAACCGTAGAGAGTCAGAATTGAAGGCATAAATTAGCACCAATTACAATATTACTAATAAATCTTGAGCCACCTACCTCAACACCTTATTGATATCGTCTTCTTCATCAGCATGTTGCATTGCGTCAACTAAATTTCCTCGCTTAAGCTCTCTCAGGGTAAGATGTCCATTCCCACTCCTATTTATGTAGTAATATATTCTGTATATTACAGTTTCAGCTGTTTCCAAAGATTTCCACAAACATTACAATGGATCTTATATAATCAAATTTTACATTTGACAAACCACTTTTTAGAAATTTTCTATCTAATATGAAGCACATCTTCTTATATTTTCAGCAATATTATTATTTGAAAAATAAGAAATTGTATAAAGTTTTGGACTAACCATATCTATCCTGAAACTCAGGTGTGCCTTGTAAGAATTCTAGACCAGGGTGTGTAGCCAATAGTTCTTGGAGCACAGGCTTAAAATCATCCTGTCATAAAATTCCACCAAGAAGTTGAGAATTCTTGTATATATTTCAATAAAGAATAGTTGCTACATAAAAATGAAGAAGATATAACTATATCATCTAATTATGTAGCCAAAAGAAAATTAGTGCAGCTTGGAAAAACCACCTGGACAAGGTACTTGTTATCTGGTTGCTTCAGTATTGTAAATATTTGAGTTGTTATCTCCTTTGTCAACATATTTCCATTAACCCAATAATCAATGAAGGCTTCTCTGTAAAGAACAAAATTCATGGCTTAGTATATTATGATCTAATGAACTAATATATATTCTTAGCACTTTTTCGCAACAACAAACTCCGTAGCAAATTAAACCATGGATTGAAAAATGTGAAAAAAAATTGCAAACCTTTTCACAAAACCAGTGTTATTGGTATCGACTTTCTTGAAAATAGAGGTGGAAAAAAAAGATGGAACCTTGCAGATCTCAGTAGTGACCAATTTAAATTCTGAGAAAATAAAAAGAGAGACAATGTTAGTCACTAAATATTAGACATGAAGATCTCTAAAAGAGAAACTAACCAAACATCAAACCTTGCAGTTGCAAACCATCCTCATGGCCATGGAAAAGACTATTGATCTTAGCTATACACTGCTCTTTTTGGTCGTTTGGTGGTGGGCGACCATCTTCAAAGTAAAACTATAAATACATAATAGAAAAGTTTTAGCACAAAAAAAAATGCAGAGATTATAGCGGTAAGAGATGGCAGTCAGAAGCCGAAAGAGATGGCAATACGATAAGAAAATGGTGGTACCACCTCTCGTTACAGCATCACTAAATGGTTACATAAATAGAATAACGTTAGCCCAAACAAATGCAGAGATTATAGCCGTATGGGATTTTTGGTAGTACGAGATAGCGGTAAGAGATAGCAGTGCGATACTACCATTTCATGTCATTACAACCTCATTGAATGGTTACACAGGAGGTGGTAGAGCCTTACCAATCAAAGCCTAGAAAATATATAATTAGAAGGTGGATCAAAATGTAGACCTGAGGAATGAGTTCTTTAACATGGTCAGAAACTACTTTGAGAGGAGAGCTAAGATTAGAAAGTCCAGTCCTTTGTCTAGTGATCCGTGGCGAACCGGTCGAGTTCCTCGGAGAAAGAGGCGGGCCATTGCGTGCCGGAAACATTGAAGCCAAAGGACTATTAGAACCCGAATTTGTAGCCGAAGAAGAGCCTCCACATACAACATTCAATGCAACTCCTGATTTGACATCATTTACCAAAGACCCAACCTATAATAAAAATAATATCTCCAATTTTACACACATTCATATTTCTCTAGAATTCACAGGTTATCTCAAGAAATTCAAAACATTTTACCAAACGATTGGTTTCAGGAAGCGTAAGCCATTGATCGAAGAGCTTCTTGACGAAATCTTGATTCGATTTCATTGACATTGGTGATGTCTCCGGTAACTGTAACAGCTCTATATCCAGCGTTAGAGACTCCATCGCCTTGGATTGGATCTTGCTTCGAATTTGATCAATTCTCAAAACAAAAATTTCTTGGTGGAGAAAGTGAGATTGTTTTATATACATTCATACATGTGTACTAGTGTGTATATCAAGAAAAGAAAATTAGATCCGTCCGATCCTGGAGGAGATTAGCTGCAAATTTCAGGGTAGATGGAGAGAGAGAAGGGAAACACATTTATTAACGTTTTCTTAGTCAAAAAACTATAATTAGTAAACTGTTGAAAAACACATACAGTAAATACTTTTCCCAAAAATCAACATTAGTGTAAGCTACTACTAATTAACGGTTGACACGTTCCCTACCCAGAAGAAGCATTCAACATTTGCTATCAAAACTGAGTTATTTAGTCAACTGGCAATAATTCTGAACATAAATTAGCAAAAAAGCAATTATGTGATAATTAGTTTATTTTTAATGGTTTTATTATTTATTTAATTACTATAGTTATATGAGATATGTATTTCATGGTTTCGTAACATGCTTCTTATATAAAAAATTTAGACTAAACAACATAATTTATTTTTTAAAAACAGATAAATTATATATATTTAAAATTTTTAACATTAAAACACCATATAATATCTAATTTAAAACAGTTCAAGCATGAAAAAAAAATACAGAATACAAATAATCACAAAGCTTAAATAAATTTAATGTTTTACATAAAAACTTGAAAAGGATAAAATAAAATTAAACAAAAGCTTTTTTTAACCATTTTTATGTAAGGAGACAATATAAATTTATTTAGAGTGTTTGACTCATTTTTAGAGGTTTATATGGCGGATTAACAATCTTTAAAATTAATTTTATGTTAATATAGATAAATTAAATAGCATTATACCGAAAAAATATGTTTTACTTTATAAATTAGAATATATAAAAGATAAATTCGTCAAAAAACAAGTTCGCCTTAACGAAATTTTCTCCCATACACGTTTATCAAGGTGTCGTGCCTCCGCTCTGCTCCGACCAAGATTTCCCTCCGCCAGATCTCCGCCTCCGCCGCACGCCTCTCCCCCTGATCTCTTCATCTCTCCGTCCTTGCTTACCTTTCGCATGTGCCTGATCTCGCCGGCATCATAATCTCTCTTCTCCCCTCCTCCACCGTGATGGCTAATCGACAACGAGTTTTTGCGTTTGCTCCGGCCAGCATGCTGCGTTCGGCAGATCGGAGCTCGGACACCGCTCAGCCTCCGGTGGTGACTACCTCGCCTCAGCTTACTTGTCCCAAGATGACGGAGCCTCCGGATCCGCCGGATCCACCAGACTCCTCCCCTTCCGATGACTATGCTTCCTTTCGCCACCATGGATTCCGGCCTGCTGCTGATGCCAGATCCTCCTGAACCACCATATCCACTTGTCTTTCCTTCTATCATCAGCATTTCCTTCTCCCATGTTCCCTCTGCCATCTTCAGTCCCTTCCCATTTTTTTCTGATCTAGATCTGGATTTTCCAGCAATCTCTATATCTAGGTCGCATATGGCTTCTTCAACTTTTGTTGTTGTGTGCAGATCTTTCGCGTCTTTGCGAGCCTTTACAAATGTGTCAAGAGCGTATCAAATTTGTTTTTCAGATCTGCTATATTTCCCTATCTGAGTTTCTCTCGATCAGATATGATGTTTACATCTTGCTTTCCTCTCCTCTAATCACTATGAGTCATGTGTACTCTAGAACTAAGATGGATTTAGGATTTGCTAGTTCCTTTTGTGGAATTTGTGAACATCTCTGTCGCTTCTCTTTTATGAAGCTATCAAAAGTGGTGGTATTTTATAGTGATCCCGTATATTGTTGGTCTTGGCTTGATTTGGAAATCTTTAGGGAATTTTACTCCTTTATGGAGTTGTTCGATATTTCCTTTTTTCTATTAGGTGGGAAAAGTTCTTTTGCAGAAAAGGAGTTGAGCAAGAGTTTTGGCCATTCAGAATATGAATTCAATGTCCTCGTCCAATGTCTTTTTGCTAACCGCTTTTGGGACCTCACTTTGTTTCGGTCCAAGTCCATTAAATACTCCCAATCATCTCCGCATTTGCTGCTTCAAGAAGCCCTTGCTCTTCAGTTGGCGCTCAAGGATTCATTCTCCACAGATTTTACCTTGCTACAAATATTTTCGGACTCATATGTCCTAATTATCTCCCTCTTGATGGGAACAGATTTGAACGAGATAGCACACTTGCGAAACCTTGTTATTCTCTTCTTCTCCATCCATGTTTATGTTATCTTTCTTTCGGCATTATGTGTTGCGGTTGTTCTAGCTATTGCAGTTTTTTTAAATGTTTTTCCTCTTTACCCTCTTTCCTCTTTATTACATCATTGTTATTTCTCTAGCTATTGAGAAAGAATCCACTTGATCAAAAAAGAAAGGTGAATTCGTCTAAAAACATTGTTTGTTATTACATCATTGTTATTTCTCTAGTTAATCTTTTAAATTATTCCGATTTGAGTAATCAAAAAACATTGTTTGTTATTACATCATTGTTATTTCTCTAGTTAATCTTTTAAATTATTCCGATTTGAGTAATCATCAATACTATAATAACACAAGTCAACTGATTGCTCTTTAAATGTCATCAAATTTAGATGTTCCAACTACTTGGCGTGATATATTTATATGACGCAGTCGGAAAACCTTAGGGATTAGCAAGCACTAAACCTAAATTGAATTCAAGTTCTCAAGCGATGAACTTGAAGAGAAAACTCTGGAAATCCACCAGATTAGAGAAAAGTTCTCTTCTTTGATTAATTAGATAATAAGCTGTCTTACAAATAACCTAAGATCTCTCTATTTATAGAGAAAAACCCCAAACATAAAAAGTAAATATTAAGAATAAAGAAAAAAACCATAATAAAAAAAAAGAAATAACATAATTATTGAAAAAAGAAAATTATTAAAAGTCTTCTAAATGTTTCTTGCATCAGACTCCTCCACTTCTGAAGAACTCGACCTCGAGTTCTCGTATGGATAAAGAACCCCATCTTGAAAGAATGACATTAGCATTATCATCGATCTTCTGGTATCTAGACAACTTGGGCATGAAACCATGAATCTTTGGAAGCTTCTTGAAGGTTTGGACGATCTCCAACTCAGCCTGATTGAATAAATCAAGAAGATTAGCCCTTTTAACATTAGTTGCTCGATTTGGTTCCAGATATGGAAAGTGTGAGCACAAGGGAATCCGTCTGGTTTTCTTCATGTTGATGCACTTGAATGACTTCTCAAGAGCCTCTAGATGATTGAAAAAGTCTCCTGGATGCCACAAATAAGCATGCATAGTTCCATTTATGAAAAATCCATAAATAGACATGTTTAGAGTCAACCGAGCTTGTAGGGCGGTTCTGGTCAGGTACAAACCAGAATGGATCGGGTCTTGGTTCTTTGTTGGTCCTTGATGGGTCAATAATAAAGGCCAAGTCGGCTCTCGGCTTAACTCCTCATGGTTCGGCCAGAATCCTTCAATATATGCACATATATCCATATCAGGCCATTGGAAGGATTGTAGGTTTGTGGGCTTGTATAGGCTCGTCCTTCTTGGGTCTTGATAACACTCATATTTTTCTCCTAAAACCTATTATTTCAAGATCGTTTATAAGTGTTTTAACCCGGGTTTTAACGATTTTAAAGTGATTTCCACGTTTCCTAGTCTTAAGAATCATTTCAGTGAAATTGGACAAAAAGGACGCATTTTGGAGCAAAACGGGAACTTCAAGGACAAGTGCTCGGAGCCATAAGTTCAGCATCAGATGACGACCTTCCCACCACAAGATCAAGCTCATATTTGGAGACAAGATAGCCCTTTCAGCTGTCTTTCACCACAAGGTGGTTTGAGTTCAATCCCACGGTTGGATCTCAAGTTACGAAGGAAGCAAAAAGTTCCGTCAGACACATCCTTAGAAGAAGGACGGCCGCGCCACAGATCCTCAGAAGACCAGTGGCCGCGCCATGCATGGTCGCTCGCACGGCCAGACCACTTCGGCCCGTCCCGAGCCCGTTTGCACTTATTTAACATTTCTCGAAGTTAAATCACGAAGCCCCCTTTCTGAAGTCAGGAGAGCCTATATAAAGGGACCTTAGGGTTTCACAAAGGGCGTGACCTCACAAATAGTTTTTCCAGAAACACTTTCACCCCGCAGAGAGAGAGAAAGAGAGAGAGTTCGACGACCCCCAGAGTTGAAGACCAAGAAAGAGAATTCTTCTGCAGCCGCCCACTCCTTCCTTCTCCTTTCATCTTTTGTTCTTATTTCTTTGTTTTTCAATACTTTAAGAAGATCTCTTCACTCGGTTTCGTTTGAAGAAGTTTTCTCACCTTGTTTCTTATTTAATAAAATTCGCACCTTTCTTATCTCAAAGATGTCTCTCGTTCCCATGAACGAGTAGTCATCTAGTTGGGTTTTAAAGGGGATTTTCAAAGGGGTTTAATAATGGATCGATTTCGCTAGGTTGATAGAGATAAAGTTTCTTCTAGGTATCTTCGTTTATGTCTTGCTCTTATTGCATGTTTGCTTCTCTGATCAATTACCAACTGATTCCAGGAAGACTAGATACACGAACATGTGGTCTATCGTCTGGATCTAGAGGTTAACGAGGGAATCACACCATAGGATGTTTAGGCATATCGACGGACCGCACCATGAGTGTTTACAAATAGGTGAATGATATGTATGCGCGGTTGTTTTGCATCGTGGGATGAGAAGTCATATCTGCAGTGTAGGACAAACGTGGGTGGCTGACAAGCAAGGTTTTTCAACCTTTTTAGCAATGTCCCAACAGCTATCAACCGAAGTAGTACAGCGTATGGGGTATCAAACCATTTTGGGAGCGTTAGTTAAACAAATCGTTCATATTGGTGTCATAAGTCAAGCTAAAAACAGATAAAGGTCAAGACTTTACTACCAAAAACGACTAAAAGGGGTTGATCTTGTGTCACTCAAGACCGAAAATAAGAAAACTTTAAAGACTCTAAGCAGGAAATAGATATATAAGCGGTAAAAAGATAAACTTTCAAGATAAAGGAAGGATCTTGATGAGTATCATGACCTAGGTGACTCTCGGTTTGACTTAACAAGCTAAAGCTTTTGGATCACATCAAGACTTGGTCTTTTGATGGAGATTATTAGGTAAAGGGATCCTCAAATCGTTTAGCCCATGATGTTTGGGTCTAAACTCTTTGAATCTCTATCACTATAGACTAGCTCTCGCATAGTGGTACAATAGAAGAAACAAGCATCTACGATGTCCCTATTGAACCGTAAGACCCTTAGACAGATGGTTAGTCTTAGCCTAAGAAATCGAACTCTTGTTCATAGATCCGGCTAAGCAAGCACGTGGTGTTCGTGTCAAGCCGCCTAAGGACTTTAGACTAGATGGCCAAACTAGACTAAGCTTTGGAAATGATAAACAAGAAAGAATCTAACTTTATGTTTTAGCTAAGCAAGAAATATAAATCCGAGAGTCCCTTGGTCCTTTTAACCCATCAAGTTCCTAATAAGACTACTCACAAGCCATTTGAGAAACCTCAAGATCCATAAGGATGAGAGAGTAACTCATAAGCCGTGAGATAATCGAATACAAGAAAAGGAAGAAGCTTTAAGAAAATAACACT
>JAHZTW010000006.1:18479188-18511059 GCA_020283515.1 Alliaria petiolata | reverse complement strand
TAGTTGATCAAGCTAGACTAAGCATTGAGAACAATAAACAAGAAAGGATTAAGATCATTAAATGCATAAGAATCAAGATCTATCACCATAAATCTCTCACACCCTAAGAACCACGAAATCTACTCTCTTTTCATGTGGTTAACCTCTAGATCCATAAGGAAATAAAAGTTAAGCATGATTAGAGAGAGATCAATGACAAGAAATAAAATAAAGACAAAGGCTTTACCAAGAAATGTTAAAGAACAAGTCTTGGTTAAGCATAAACCTAAAAGAAAAGTTATTGAACTCAAGAACAAAATAAAAGCTTAAACATAAATACTAATAATGCATAACCACGAAATCCTATGAAGGATATGTGGCTAAACAATATTAGAAGGCAAGAACAAGAACAAATAAATAAGAGAAGTGCAAAAACTGAATTAAAATAAAAAGTATTTACATGGTTCTTGAAAATAAAAAAAGAACTAAGCAAAAACTAAAATTGTCTAAGAGGAAAAGATGGAAGAGAGAGGGCTCGTGAGAAGGAGGCTAGACATTTATAGGAGAGCAAAAAAACCCTAGTGAGCCTTATCTTCACAAAAGGGATCCAATGCTGAAAGCGAATTTTGGACTCTTGTGCTCTTTTGGATTTATGCTGCAACGGTTTCACGTCGATATGGTACCCCATTTTGGCTCCAAGCTCTTATCTTCCTAGCAGAAGCTTCATCGGGCACAAGTCGTTATGATTGCCCGTTATACACTAGCTTGCCGAGCTGGCCAGACCGATGCCCACTGTTTCCTCCGTAACTTCTGAACCGCATATCATAATGACTTCATACTTCCACCAGACGAAAGCTAGCTCGATCCTATACAAATCGTATGCAGACATCAGAAGCTGAATCGAGACAGAAGCCCTTCTTCCGAGCTAATATTTCCACAACAGGTTGTCCATTTCGTTTTAGTTGATTGATCTGGAAGCAGACATCTTGCTTCATATCAGGATGAGGTCGTTGTGGCTGACCTTGGTGGCTGTAGATGTCTTCTCTTTTGCTCCTTCTTGCCTTGGCTGCTCATTAGTTCTTCTCTTAAACTCCATAGAACCTCCGCAAGCTCCAAAAGTATCTGCCAGGCACTCTAAACATGCAAAATATGCAATGCCTATCCTAAAACTAATATGAATGAAAATGGGACAAAAACTAATGAAAGAATGCAAAAAAGAGACCAAAACCTATACTAAATGTATGATAAAAAAATGTAAAATATGGAGATATCAACACCCCCAAACTTGCCTTTTTGCTTGTCCTCAAGAAAACAAAGACAAACAAGAGAGTGAGGTTTGAAAATGGGTGTTCAAATCCAAAATGCCATAAAAAGAGATCAAATCAACGTCCATGTTTAAAGTTCTAAGATTCAAATCAAATATATTCTACTCCAAAGTCTTAGCTCCACTCCACAAGCTTCACGTCGATATGGTACTCCGTTTTGGCTCCAAGCTCTTATCTTCCCAGCAGAAGCTTCATTGGGCACAAGTCGTTATGCTTGCCCGTTATACACTAGCTTGCCAGGCTGGCCAGACCGATGCTCACTGTTTCTTCAGTAACTTCTGAACCGCCTATCATAATTACTTTATACTTCCACCAGACGAAAGCTAGCTCGATCCTCTACAAATCGTATGAAGACATCAGAAGCTGAATCGAGCCAGAAGCCCTTCTTCCGAGCTGATATTTCCACAACGGGTTGTCCATTTCGATTTAGTTGATTGATCTGGAAGCAGACATCTTGCTTCATATCAGGATGAGGTCGTTGTGGCTGACTGTGGTGGCTGTAGAAGTCTTCTCCTTTGCTCCTTCTTGCATTACCTGCTCATTAGTTCTTCTCCCAAACTCCATAGAACCTCCGCAAGCTCCAAAAGTACCTGCCAGGCACTCCAAACATGCAAAATATGCAATGCCTATCCTAAAACTAATATGAATGAAAATGGGACAAAAACTAATGAATGAATGCATAAAAGAGACCAAAACCTATACTAAATGTATGCTAAAAAGATGTAAAATATGGAGATATCAACACCCCCAAACTTGCTTTTTTGCTTGTCCTCAAGCAAACAAAGACAAACAAGAGAGTGAGGTTTGAAAATGAGTGTTCAAATCCAAAATGCCATCAAAAGAGATCAAATCAACGTTTATGTTTAAAGTTCTAAGATGCAAATCAAATGTATTCTACTCCAAAGTCTTAGCTACACTCATCTCAAAACACAATGCACTTAATCTCAACCTACACACAAAATCAAATCATCATATCCCTTTAACATTTATTAAAGATCAAAGCCGTGAATCATGCTTATGTTCATTATTCCACTCATTTGGCTAAGGATAAGGTTCGCGAGCTAAAAGTGACCTCGAAGTAAAAGGGTTAAGTGTTTAGCAAGGATCACTCAATGAAAGGAATCTTCTTAATGCAAAATCCTAGGGGTAAAAATTAACCGATGCATACATGGATAAATTCTCATCTACCCAAGCACCTAATCACCTTCTACCTTAGTCTAAAACATATTCCCTTTCCTAAGCTATCCTTCTCTGAGTCATTTCGCCTTGTACCCGTTTTTACGCCTCGTTTCACCTTCTTTGGTCATGTCGGGGGACTTCTTCTTTTTTTGAGATCGGTTTCGGCTCTTCTTTGGCTCCTTTGGTGGCGTTCCTTTGTTTTCACCTTCGGTGTTGTTGGCCGGATAAGACTTTGCTGTTTGGCCTTCTTTTGCTTCTTTGGAAACGCCTTTTCTTCTTTGATTTCGAGCTTCTTTTGCAGCCGCCATCTCTTCGATTACATGTCCTCGTTTTGACCCCATTGAACCTTTCTTTCTATCTTCTCCTCCCTTAGATAAACATTCAAAACCCACCTTTCCTAAGCTACCCAAAGATATCGGCTAAGCATATCAGTGTCAAGCCGTTTTCCCTTATAAACCACCTAACCTATTGTTGACTCGAGTTATGAGCCAACGTCTACATGAGAATATAACCTTGTCAGCCTAAACCCAACACTTTTTGCCTAAGAAGATTCGAAAAATAATGCAAAGGCCTCACATATCTCTCATAAAAAGTGTTTTATGGTTTGAATCGACGGTTATGGTTTGGGTGTGGTAGGGTAGCTTGGACTAGCAGAGAGTGGTATAAAAGGGAAAAAGAAAGCCCAAATGAATATCCATGAGTTGAAAACAAAAACACAAGGATGATAATTATGAATCAATATTTACAGTTCAAGTATAATTAGGGAAAGGAATCAAATCAAGTGTGCTTCAGCAAAGAATTAAATTACAAAGTATATGGTCCAAGTGTGGTTCAACTTCAAATTCAAATTTATTCAAAATGCATCAAACAACTATGAAGAAGGGCGTTGATCTCATGACTTAAAATGATAATTTACAAGAAACTTCATCCTATGCAATTCTAGTGAATCCTATATGCTATGCAACTAGACTCAATCCTAGAATTTAAATACATCTAAAATGACTTAAAAAAAAAAATTATGCATGAGACTCAAGTATGCAAAAGGAAAATAAGAAAACAAAACACAAAGTCAAATGACCAAAACTCTCCCCCAAACTTAAATTACACAGTCCCTTGTGTAATAAAAGTTCAAGAGAAGGACACAAAACACCAAAAATATGCAAGGGGTAATGGCAGTCACAAGGAGTGGAGTAGGGTTTAGGGAGAAAGAAGACTTACATTGGATGGGCTGCATATCAAGGTATGGCCGTTGCAGCAGCTCGGTGTGGCTCCAATATCGGGCACAAACCGTTGCAACAGCCCGTTTTAGGTCCTTTGGTTCGTTTTGGTTATGGTTCACGACCTCCATGACCTTCTTGACTTGGATAAACATGAGACAGCCTCTCAAGTGCGCTTGTTTTGTGTCTCTAGCTTGACTCCCTCATTGAACCTAAAAGAAAACCAAAATAAAAAATCAGATTTGAAATAAATGCTTAGTCTAAGCAAGAACTCAATCTCAAATGCATTAAAACATTCCCAAGCGGCAACGGCGCCAATTGATGCAGAGGTTTATCAACCATTGGTCAATCCTCAAACACACATGTCATTGTAGTATTTGAGGTATCAATCTACTTGGGAAGCTAATGACACTTGAGATATAGAGAACTATGCTAAGCTAAGCTAATAAAGAATGTTTTGAAATCTAACAACCTAGATGATTACCAAAAGAAAAGAGCAAGCAAAATCTAACAACCTAAACAAAGACTAAGAAAAGAAAAGACAAAAGTGGTTCCTAGGATGAGATATTTGATATAATTGATGCACATGGGCGATCAATGATGACTTAAAACAACATCTAGACCTTGGGTCTTAGATGGTAATCCTTAGGCATATGGTTTCTAATCAAGACTAATCCATTTTCGTGATAGAAGTCACTTTACTAACTCATAACCTAGCTTGGCTCCCGCACAATGATACATGAGGATTAGCAAGCAAGAATACCCAACACTATAAAGTCGTAAGACTCTTAGACAGATAGTTCGTCTGAGCCTAGGAAAGATCAAACTCTTGTTTATGGGTTTGGCTAAGCAAGCACGTGGTGTACATGTCAAGCCGCCTATAGTCTTTAGAGTAGTTGATCAAGCTAGACTAAGCATTGAGAACAATAAACAATAAAGGATTAAGATCATTAAATGCATAAGAATCAAGATCTATCACCATAAATCTTTCACACCCTAATAACCACGAAATCTACTCTCCTTTCATGTGGTTAACCTCTAGATCCATGAGAAAATAAAAGTTAAGCATGATTAGAGAGAGATCAATGACAAGAAATAAAATAAAGGCAAAGGCTTTACCAATAAATGTTAAAGAACAAGTCTTGGTTAAGCATAAACCTAAAAGAAAAGTTCTTGAACTCAAGAACAAAATAAAAGCTTAAACATAAATACTAATAATGCCTAACCACGAAATCCTATGAAGGATATGTGGCTAAATAATATTAGAAGGCAAGAACATGAACAAATAAATAAGAGAAGTGCAAAAACTGAATTAAAATAAAAAGTATTTACATGGTTCTTAAAAATAAAAAAAGAACTAAGCAAAAACTAAAATTGTTTAAGAGGAAAAGAGGGAAGAGAGAGGGCTCGTGAGAAGGAGGCTAGACATTTATAGGAGAGCCAAAAAACCCTAGTGAGCCTTATCCTCACAAAAGGGATCCAATGCTAAAAGCAAATTTTTGACTCTTGTGCTGCAACGGCTTCAAGTCGATATAGTTCCCCGTTTTGGCTCCAAGCTCTTATCTTCCCAGCAGAAGCTTCATCGGGCACAAGTCGTTATGCTTGCCCGTTATACACTAGCTTGCCGAGCTGGCCAGACCGATGCTCACTGTTTCCTCAGTAACTTCTGAACCGCCTATTATAATGACTTCATACCTCCACCAGACGCAAGCTAGCTCGATCCTCTACAAATCGTATGAAGACATCACAAGCTGAATCGAGCCAGAAGCCCTTCTTCCGAACTGGTCCTTCCACATCGTGTTGTCCATTTCGGTTTATGATTGATCTGGAAGCAGACGTCTTGCTTCATACCAGGATGAGGTCGTTGTGGCTGACCGTGGTGGCTGTAGAAGTCGTCTTTTTCTCCTTCTTGTCGTGGCTGCTCATTAGTTCTTCTCCCAAACTCCATAGAACCTCTGCAAGCGCCAAAAGTACCTGCCAGGCACTCCAAACATGCAAAATATACAATGCATATCCTAAAACTAATATGAATGAAAATGAGATAAAAACTAATGAATGAATGCATAAAAGAGACCAAAACCTATACTAAATGTATGCTAAAAAGATGTAAAATATGGAGATATCAATGAGCCAGCTACTCAAAGGACAACAACGCAGTATCAATGCGTGTGAAACAGCAGGAGAAAGAGAAGAATCTAACCCGGGAGAAGATGGAGATGAATCCTACTCGCGCGCGAGAAGAAGAAGTTAACTTTATAGGAGGACATAATTCATATTCAAACCGAAACTTTAACAATGGATTCAACAACAACTTCAGGAACAACAACAACCTCTCATACCGAAATCCGAACATGGAGAACCCGCGAGATCAAGTCTATCTACCTCAAGGAAGACCCTTTCAGAACAAGTTCCAGAATGTGAACTACGGAAGCAACGGAGACTACCAGCCAAAGAAACCCTACAACTCTCATCTTGCGCCCTATAGCAACCAGCAAGGAGCCCTACAAGCTGCATCAAACGCACCGTACCCATCACGAGAGGACAAACTTGAAGGATTGATGCAACAACTGCTGTTGTCTCAACAAAAATCAGCCAAGGATCTCAACATCAAAGTAGATTGTATGTACAACAACCTGAATGGCAAGTTCTAATCCCTATCTTCCCATGTGAAGAAATTAGACATGCAAGTCTCACAAACTGCTGAAACCATTAAGAAACAAGCAAAAATCTTTCATGGAAAGGTAGAGGATAACCCAAAAGGATTCTGTAACGCGATCTCAGCAGTCACCGACGAAGCTAAGGAGCCAGAGTTAGCTATGGGAGAAAAGTGCAGATTCGTCCCACTTTTCCCAACAATAAAGAAAGGGACGGCCAATCCACCTTTTGACACTCCGGAGCACCGCGGATTCGAGAGGCTAAAGAAAGAAGAAGACACAGGCGCATTTACCTTCCCATGCTCAATCACGGGAATCAACTTCGAAGATTGTCTATGCGACACAGGAGACAATGTCAATGTCATGTCCACGACAATCCCTGAAAGGTTACGAATAACAACCTATTTCCTCTCACCTACGCAGCTAGTATTCGGAGTTTCGTCTAGGAAGAAAGCAAATGGCGTGGTCCACAACGTCCAACTCCTCGTCGGGTATAAGATAGTTCCTACGGATTTTCATGTTCTCGATATGGGGGAAGACAAAGAGAAGCCCTTGATACTTGGAAGACCCTTTGTGGCCACGGTAGGAGCAAGGATCGACCACGTAAGTAACTTCGTAGTCTTCCTACATATAAGCCAGAAAAGATACTACCCGAAGGAGCTAAATACTTCGCCACTGGAAACGAAGAGCCACTCGACTAAAAAGGAGAAGAAGGGTATGATATCAAGAGTAAGTAAGCTCCACTTGAGACCCTTCTCAAGGATTGAAATCATGATTCCTCCCGAGCTAGAAGAGATGGGGGAAGAAGAAGTGTCGAAAACGGTCGAGAAGACCAAGCAGGTGATCCTAGAAGCTAAAATTCTTGGGAATGGAAACGGAGTCACACTGCTGATACGGATACAAGGGGAAGCTTTAGGAGAAACAACTCCGGAAGCACTTTCCTCAACCGCCTAAGCTTAAAACAAAGTCGAGCTAAATGACTTAAACAAAAGCGCTTGGTGGGAGGCAACCCATCCGGTACGTGTTTTTAATTCCTTTCTTTCATTTCTAACCACTACCTTTTGCAACTTTCCTGTACTTAGGCATAAAATAATAAAAAAAAATAAAAAATAAAACATATATAAAAACTAAAAAAAACCCGAAAATATGAGGAGGAGCCTCGGAAGGAGGCTGACCGCACGAGCACCGGTCCGTGCCGCGGCGAGACAGACCATGGCCGCAGGACGGACCACGACCGCGCGGAGAGGAGGCACCTGGCTGCGGCCGCGACGGGGCATGGCGCGGCCAACGGTCGTCTGAACGACCAACCCGAAAAACTTGCGTTTTCCTCCCGAACCAAACTTCTCGCGTTTTGATACAGTCCCGCAACGAAAAATCATTCCCGTTGATGTAAGTTAGCGAATTTTATTGATTCGTAACCAACACGCAAGGTAAGTTCTCTCGTTTAAAAGTTTTAAAAATTAAAGGTTCTTTGGTGACAAAAACACCTTTTAAAGCAAAGGAAGAACTTTTAGAATCAAACCCTCTTTTCTTCTTCTCTTCCAAAAAATTTGGAGATTTTTGGGAGATTCTAGATTTTTCAAATCCGAACTGTTTTCAAAAATTATTTGGCTTAAGCTCATCTACTTTCAAAGAAGATAAAATTTCTAAAGTTCATTCATTCTCATCTACAAGTATAGTCTCTAATTTTACAAATCTCTAGAGAACTCAATTTTGAGATCTCTCTTGCTTGACTTGAAAATTGTCTAGGATGCTTAGATAATGGTAGAGAACCTTGGATTGATGATTTAGGTTGCCTAGATTTCGATTTTTGCAACCCAATTTCGAAAAAGTTGAAGTCTTTGAAAGTTAGAAATTAGAACATGTCCTAGAAATCGAATTTTGGTGATACTATTGGACAATTTGCTTAGTTTGGACTTGATTCATGCTAGGTATTACTTAAGAACCAAAGTTTGATGAGAATAAGTTGGCAAAATCGATTATTGGAAAGCTTTTGGTTTGGAAATACCAAATTCCGAAAATAGAGCATGAGTACCAAATTGATCTTGAGATTAATGCATAAACTCGATTTTTATTAGTCTTGGAAGCTCTCGATATATGTCTTGTATATCATTGCACTTGAGAATCATTGAGACACATCGAACTCACATGTTAGTCGAGTTTTTGTTTTGTTTTGCAAGGTACAATGAGCTACGACCGAAACTTCAAGGTGCGTTCGAAGAATAGAGAGCAACTAAGCTCTTCGAGGAGTTCTTCGCTTCAGCAAGAACACGAGACAGCGCTAGGAAACCCGAGTCTAGACACCACTCTAGGGAGCTATGTGGAGGAACAAAGAAGAAGGTTCCGCGGTTCATTGATAGCACGAACAAGCCGCAATGATTCGCCTCCACCCCAAGAGCCGACAAGAGAGCTGAACCCTTCTCCTCCTAAGCGCAAGGTCCGAAACTTTGGAGCACCAATGGACCCAAACACTGATTATTTGAAGGAGATGAAGAAGAAGGAGATAAGAACAACCTTCAAGATCGATTACTCCGCTTTAGACGCTTTGGGCATCACCGAGGATGTCACATGGTACTTGGACGAGTTAAGGCTCAGGACCTTCATGGAGATTGATCGACCCAACAAGGCGCTCGCGCAAAAGTTCTTATCTTCAGTTCAGTTGACCTATCGGAAAGGAAGGAAATCACATCCAAAAGACGGTACTCTCTATTTCACCATAGGCTCTAGGGATTATGAGATGAGCATCCCTAGACTCTGCGAGATATTTGGTTTTGGCTTGAGGAGCGAGACAAGCATTGAAGAAGAATGGAGTGCTGACATTTAGGGACTTATGGGCCGAGGCATCTACGACAAGGGAAGGCATCCTTCCGCTTTTCTTTCACACCAGGTCGTGCGTTTTATGCACCGCCTCATAGCACACTGACTTTACTCTCGCAGCAACCAATCATGCATTCTCATTCCAGAGCTCGTCCTACTCCAGTCCGCCTTTAGAGACGAGCCACTTTCAGCATGCCTTGGATGCATCATAGCAGAGAGACTCGTGCGAGTGAAGCACGATGTCACCGCACCTAGATGCGAGACTGCCTTCACGACTTACGGAGACATCATTACAGCGATCATGGAGGCCGCAGGAGTAGACACCAGCATAGAGGCACCCCTAGATGAGGCATGGTTTGAGTTGTCCCAGTCTCAGACGGACATGAACTTGACAGGCACAACCATGGACCCAGACAGGTTCTGATACCGTTACAGACTAGGGAAGGGAGATAACCACACGGTCCATTTACCATCTCCCACAGTAATGCGCCTTTCAGAGGGTTCCCCACACTGGATCCCGAACCATGAAGATTTTCGTACCGAGTTCTCACGTCTACCGCTTACCATTGAAGAGTATGTAGCCGCTAAGGCTAGGAGAGAGGCGATCCGTCAGAGGACCTACCACCACACCTTATCATCCTCAATGCGCAGTACCTCACGATATGCTGCACCGTCCACCTCGACTGATCTCGCGATCACCGCACTTCAGGAGCAGCCGGCACACCAGAACGAGATGCTTGAGAAGATGGCGCGACAGCTTCGAGAGAGAGGACATATAGATGGCGACCTTTAGACTTCGCGTCTCGGACGAAACTCTTTCTGCTTACGAGCCTGGTCACATCTATTCCACCCCTGTCCTTTACTTATGCTTTATTTTTATTTCTTTACTGTCATTTTAGACCCATCACCACTGGGGACAGCGTGATTTAAGTTTGGGGGGAGTCCGTACTAATGACTCTGCTTTGTTTTGATTTCATTTGAGTCTTCGTTTTTTTATTAGAACTAAGAATAATGTATCTCGATATATATGATATGGTTTTAGGGATTATAATGCAAAACCAAGGATGATATTCGACCAGTGTGCTTCTACGCTATTTTTAGTGACAAATCCTTCAAGCTTTAGTACTAGACTAGGCGGTTGCTAGAAAGCCGGCAATGCGAAATCCTGGAGAATACCGATCTATAGAGATATCAGGGGAAGGAATACACTAGCTCTATTTTTATTGGACTTTAAACTGACTTTTAATTTCCTTGTCAACAGATTTAAGCATTCAACGAAAAAGGCAGAACGTTCAGGACATCTTTTTCCATTTTTACATTCTCTTGTTGTTCCCGAACGGCCAACACATCAATAGTTGGTACCATACCCAAAACCCTTACCATCATTTCATACCTCACGCAACTCTCATGTTTTTACAATATGCAGATATGTGCAAAAACGCCGAAGAGGGAGGAACGACACGATTTCTAGTCACTAGAGAAAAAGGATCGAATGGTTAAGGAACGGAAGTGTTAGCAACAAAAGTAAGCGACTCATGCCTCGGAAAACTCGAAGGAATGGTAATATTCTCGTGATCCTTAAGACTCTTACATCAAGGCACTTCCCGTTTTATAAAAAAAAAAAGAGAAAGAAAAGAAAAGTAACTCGGATAAAGAACCCGAATTCCTTGGAGTTATGACGGTACTTATCCGCTTAAAAAGAGTTACAATAAAAAAAAAAAAAGAGAAAAAGAAACGGGAAGAAAATGTCTAAGAGCCTTAAGAGAATCGGAACATTCATAGAGGCAGAGTCTGGTCAATATGGTGAGGAGTTTTAGACGCCACCCAATCCGAACCAGAAGCAAGAAACCAAGTCTGGGGGTATGGCGATATCTAGGAGAACTCGCGGATGTGTACGTGCGAAGAGTGATTGGAAATCGTGGATCCCAACAGTTCCACCTTCTCCTGTTGTTTTGCATAATATCTCGCACCTTCCAGAGATTTATACGGTAACCCGAAACACTCTAAACCTCACCAATAAAGGCCTTTATGCACCTAACCTCATTGAACCTAGTTTAATATCCCTTGACAAGGATCACGCCAATCTTAATACTACTTAGAGAGCTAGTTGACTGAAACCTGAGATTTAGATAGTGAAAGCTTCATAAAGGACTAGTGTTGAAGGAACTATAGTGAGAATTTTCTAGGCTGAGCTTGGATAGACTTGTTCGATGACTTATAGTTTAGAAGGACGGTCGCTGAGTTTTTGCTAGTTCCTATATTTTCAAACCTCTCTCCCAGATTTTATCTGCGTTTTGTTTGAGGACAAACAAATGTTTAAGTCTGGGGGAGCTGATTACACTCATATTTTGCTCTTAAAACCTATTATTTCAAGATCGTTTATAAGTATTTTAACCCGGTTTTCAACGGTTTTAAAGTCATTTCCACGTTTCCTTGTCTTAAGAGTCATTTCAGGATAATTGGACAAAAAGGACGCATTTTGGAGCAAAACGGGAACTTCAAGGACAAGTGCTCGGAGCCATAAGTTCAGCATCAGATGACGACCTTCCCACCACAAGATCAAGCTCATATTTTGAGAAAAGATAGCCCTTTCAGCTGTCTTTCACCCCAAGGTGGTTTGAGTTCAATCCCACAGTTGGATCTCAAGTTACGAAGGAAGCAAGAAGGTAAGTCAGACACATCCTCAGAAGAAGGACGGCCGCGCCACAGATCCTCAGAAGACCAGTGGCCACGCCACGCCTGGTCGCTCGCGCGGCTAGACCACTCCGGCCCGTCCCGAGCCCGTTTGCACTTATTTAACATTTCCCGAGGTTAAATCACGAAGCCCACTTTATGAAGACTGGAGAGCCTATATAAAGGGACCTTAGGGTTTCACAAAGGGTGTGACCTCACAAATAGTTTTTCCAGAAACACTTTCACGCAGCAGAGAGAGAGAAATAGAGAGAGTTCGACGGCCCCCGGAGTTGATGACCTCGAAAGAGAATTCTTCTGCAGCCGCCCACTCCTTCTTCCTTCTCCTTTCATCTTTTGTTCTTAGTTCTTTGTTTTTCAATACTTTAAGAAGATCTCTTCACTCGGTTTCGTTTGAAGAAGTTTTCTCACCTTTTTTCTTATTCAATAAAATTAGCACCTTTCATATCTCAAAGATGTCTCTCGTTCCCATGAACGAATAGTCATCTAGTTGGGTTTTTAAGGGGGTTTTCAAAGGGGTTTAATCATGGATCAATTTCTCTAGGTTGATAGAGATAGAGTTTCTTCTAGGTATCTTAGTTTATGTCTTGCACTTATTGCATGTTTGCTTCTCTGATCAATTAGCAACTGATTCCAAGAAGACTAGATACACGAACGTGTGGTCTATCGTCTGGATCTAGAGGGTAACGAGCGGATCGCACCGTAGGATGTTTAGGCATATCGACGGACCGCACCGTGAGTGTTTAGAAATAGGTGAATGATATGTATGCGCGGTTATCTTGCATCGTGGGATGAGAAGTCATATCCGCAGTGTAGGACAAACGTAGGTGGCTAGATCCGCGAACGCGGGGTAGTTATAGTCGACTGTGTCAGCTTAATAACATAACCCATTAAATCATTTAGAACCTATCCTATTGCTTGTTAGATCCGATCCATGAACCCTGGAGAATACCCCTGAACCCAACACCTTTTATCTATTGATTTACAACCGTTTAATTCCTTTCTGCTGCTTGATATTACCTCTGCAAACCGTGACACAATACATCCCCAACTTCCTTTTTGGTTTAAAGAAGTTAGAAATCCTAGGACTTTCGCAAAACGACAATCTCTGTGGATTTGATCCCTTAATATACTACTGTGATTGTTGTGCACTTGCAGCTATCTTAGGGGTAAAACTTGAAGTAACAAACCCCACCGCATCAGGTCTCCATATGTATGGACTCTTGAGAGTCTGACAAAGACATGCCAAGGTGGCTTGGGGCGTGGTTAATTCATCTTGGGTTCGTGGGATTAAGCTTTTGGACAATATTTGATTCGGGTGGATCCGGTGGTTTGTCTTTGATGTTGTTGATCTTCTCATTATTTGGGCTGGTTCTTTGATGAGTATTTGGTGTATCCAGCAGGTAAGAAGCACGTGCCACTTTTTCTTCAACCTTTTGAATGGGCTTCGATTTGAGTATTTCATCATATCCTCCTTTTTCAAAAAGTTTTGTCCTCAAAACTTGTTCCAACGGTTTAGTGTTGTTGTTTGATTCTCGTTAGACATCTTGTGCTGGTTTCACGTTGTCAACTGCAAGTGATGGAAGACACTTGAACTCCTCTGGTGGGTCAGGTGGCATTGGTTCTTTGTCTTCGTGGTATGGTTCATCTAGTAAACCATTTTCTCCCCCCCCCCCCATCTTTTTTCAAGTTTGTGCCCCCTTTTGTTCACTGCACTATTTTCCTTTTAGCCTGCTGATTCGAAACTGTTTTGAGGTGTGTACCTCTTGAATGATATCTTGTAGAGAATCCGCTCATAGTCTTCTGGTAAGAATCGTTTTAAAACAATTTTATCCCACCACACAGCAGCAGTCTTTTGCAATCTGATTGCTACCATCTTAACTTGTTCATTCTCAGGGAGAACCATGACATCTAAGAATCTATTAACATTGATCTTCCAATCTAGAAACTCCTTTACTCTCATAGTTCCGTAGAACAATGGAATATGAGCCTTTACTTGATAATCATGATTTAACTGTCGATTTTCTTCATCAACTATCTCTTCTTCCACAAGTTTTTCATCATCAGAAATAGAATTTTTGACAATAATAGCACAGTTGTTTCCACCCCGTTGAAACCTAATTGGTTCCACAACACGATTGTTTCTACCATGTTGAACCCTAACAAGTTCTTCTCTATCTCTTTTCTGAATTTCGTTGGCCCTTATTTGTTCTCCTCCTCTGTCTATTTGCTGATTTTTCTTGTTGTTGGCGTTTCTGATCTCAGCCGCCAAAGTCTCCATCTGATGGGTCAAACCAGTTAGGTCCGTGGTAAAAGCCTCGGTAATACCCTGAAAGTCTGCTTTGGTCAATGATTGATCTTCCATAGCTAATCAAGCTTCGAAAAGAGAAGGAAAAGGCCTGCTCTGATACCACTTGACGTAGTCGGAAAACCCTAGGATTAGCAACCACTAAACCTAGATTGAATTCAAGTTCTCAAGCGATGAACTTGAAGAGAAAACTCTGGAAATCCACCAGATTAGAGAAAAGTTCTCTGCTTTGATTAATTAGATAATAAGCTGTCTTACAAATAACATAGGATCTCTCTATTTATAGAGAAAAACCCCAAACATAAAAAGTAAATATTAAGAATAAAGAAAAAAACCATAATAAAAAAAAGGAAATAACATAATTATTGAAAAAAGAAAATTATTAAAAGTCTTCTAAATATCTCCTGCATCATTATATGCGGCTCTTGGCCCTGTGTAACAGAATCATCACTCTTAATTAACTGCTCTTTAAGTGCCATAAACCTTAGACTGGTCAATTCTTCATATGTTCTTGAATGTTATGTCGTTGCTAGTCTTTGCCTTCTTCATTCATGACCTCTTTCAAACCTCTGAACTTATGGTGGGAAGCGATACAACTTAATTTCCAGTTCACTGAAAATCTGAAACTAACCTTTCTATCCCTTGTCTCAGTTAGTGTGAGATTCTGGTTTTGCGTGTACTCCTCATCATTTGAGTAACAACTCCTTCCCTCTATCCATTGAGCTAGATTCATTGCATCTACGAGGTTGCTAGGTTGGAATTGTCTTACCTACTCTTGCAAAAGATGTTTCAAACCCCTCACAAAGACATTCACCATGTATTTCTCAGGCATATGTATAAACTTTTTTCTAATAGCTTTGAAACCTTCTATAATCTAAAATAGAACCTTCTTGAAGTATACCTGAATACCTATTCTTTAGTGACCCTTCTCTGTGGCCACTATGTCTAAAGTTCTTAGGCAGCTTGACACGAACATCACGTGCTTGCTTAGCCGGATCTATGAACAAGAGTATGATCTCTTAGGCTAAGACTAACCATCTGTCTAAGGATCTTACGGTTCAATAGGGACGTTGCAGATGCTTGTTTCTTCTATTGTACCACTATGCGAGAGCTAGTCTATGGTGATAGAGATTCAAAGAGTTTAAACCCAAACATCATGGGCTAAATGATTTGAGGATCCCTTTACCTAAGAATCACCATCAAAAGACCAAGTCTTGATGTGATCCAAAAGCTTTAGCTTGTTAAGTCGAACCGAGAGTTACCTAGTTCATAATACTCATCAAGATCCTCCCTTTATCTTGAAAGTTTATCTTTTTACCGTTTAAATAGCTATTTCTTGCCTAGAGTCCTTAAAATTCTCTTACTTATGGTCTTGAGTGACACAAGATCAATCTTTTAGTCAATTTTAATAGTAAAGTCTTAATCTTTACCCGTTTTGAACTTGACTTATAACACCGATATGACCGTTATGTTCACTAACACTCCCAAAATGGTTTGATACCCCATACACTATACTACTCCGGTTGATAGCTATTGGGAAATTGCTAAAAAGGATGAAAACATTATTTGTCAATTGGCACAGTTGCCGATTTGGGAGATAGTTTAGTCATTTCGGTATTAGGTCGTTATAAGGACAAGTTTATATTTTCCAGTCATTTAACACTTTTACTCGCATATCTCTGTCTTGATAGGTATATGAACCTACGTTCACACGGTACAACGAACCTTGTTCCCCCAATAGACGATATCCACCTGCTCGAAAGATCAGCTAGACGAAATCGGGAACAGGCCGAAACGGTTAACCGTGCGACGATGGAAAACCAACAAGGTGCTCAAGGAGCTGCGGGCGCAGCTGGTTCACCAGGACAACAAGGCAACCAGGGACCACAAGGTCCACAAGGCGTACAAGGCGTTCGAGGACAGCCTGGTGTTGCAGCTGCTCCAAGAGCCGTGAGGCAAATCGGTGGCAGAGATCCACTGATAGCGACTACAAGCTGATACTAGTGCAGAACAACAACTTCGAGATCAAAAGTGGTCTCATCTCCATGATGCAGAATAACCGGTTCTTCGGTCTGCCCTTGGAAGACCCACTTGACCATCTCGACCAGTTCGATCGTGTGTGCGCCATGACCAAAATCAATGGAGTAAGCGAAGATGGATTCAAGCTGCGTTTGTTTCCCTTCTCACTGGGAGACAAATCACACGCATGGGAAAAGACACTGCCACACGGATCCATTACCTCGTGGGCAGACTGCAAGAAGGCATTCCTGACGAAGTTCTTTTCCACATCGAGGACAGCCCGATTGCAGAACGAAATCAGCGGTTTCACTCAAAAATCCAACGAGACTTTTGGCGAAGCATGGGAGAGATTCAAAGGCTACACCACTCAATGCCCTCACCATGGATTCAGCCAAGAATCACTCCTCAGTACACTATATCGGGGTGTCATTCCCAAGATTCGGATGCTGCTCGATACGGCTAGCAATGGAAATTTCCTAGCTAAAGACGTTGAAGACGGTCTTGAGTTAGTTGAAAACTTACCTCAGAGTGACTCTTCTTACCACGAAGACTACGACAGATCCAACCGTGGTTCCAAAGAAGAAGTGGAAGGAAGCCGGAAAGTGATCAAAGAACTCAATGAGAAGCTTGACAAGTTACTACTTTTCCAAACTCAAAAGGAGGAGGAGCAAAACAATTCGTGACCTACACGAATCAACAAGGCTTTGTACTGCGGTTCCAGAACCATAACGGCTATCCGCCACGACATCAAGCCGGTGCACCTCCTGGCTTCTCACAACAACAACAAGGAAACCCAAATGCTCATGCTGGATTTGATTTGGAAGGAACTCTGAAGCAACTTCTACAAGGTCAAACACATATCCAGGCGGATATGCACAAATGTTTTGCTGAAGTGCATAACAAGATTGATGGTGTCCACACGGAACTATCCGGGAAGATTGAAGACTTGACCGCTCGTGTCAAGACACTTGAAAACAACAAAGGCATTGCGTCTACAAGCCAAGCAAGCAACCTTCCTGGAAAATCCGTCATGAATCCAAAGGAGCATTGCCAAATGATCACCACTTTTGACGAGGAAAAACGGGATCTTCCCGATATCACTTCTACAAAACGGGCTCAAGTCGATGCGGACATCGACATTCTAAGAAGGGGAGGGAGTTCGAAAAATTCGGAAGCTTCTGAGGAAAAAGAACCCATTGATCCCCCAAAAGCACCATTCTTGCAAGTCTATAAACCGTCAATGCCATACCCCCAGAAGCATAAGAAACGTCTCATAGAGGAACAAGAGGCCGAACTAATTGAAACATTGAAGAAAGTTGAAGATCTCTTCAACAATACTGACGAAACCAAGCCTATTCCAGATTTTCTAGTAGCTTTGAAAGATAAGCTCTATGCTGATGCAATGGCAACAATAGGAAGAAATGCAGCAGCTCGTGAGGAGAAACCTAAGGAGGAACCCTTAGTAGTCAAGAAGCTCGAAGATCCAGGATCATTCACTCTACCATGCACACTCGGAGGAATTACTTTTGAAAACTGTCTATGTGACCTCGGAGCAAGCATCAACGTGATGAGTCTCGCCACTGCTAAGCGTCTCGGGTATGACACCTATACCGACTGCAAAAAGCCGTTATCACTGGCCGATGGAAGTGAAAGGAAAACTGTTGGGAAGCTGCTGGACCTACCCCTCATGATTGGGAACGTGCTACTGCCAAGCGACTTCCTGGTGATAGAAATGGACCAAGATGTCAAGGAAACTCTCCTGTTGGGAAGACCTTTACTAGACTCTGCCGGTTGCATGTTAGATTACAAAAGCGGAAAGGTAGAGCTGAGACTAACTGGAAGCTTGGTAATGCACTTTGACACCAAAGGGAAGAAAATCTATGAGAAGGAACATGCATACTCCCTTGTGCTCAAGAAGACAATTGAGAAGACCAAAGATCCATCCTTGGAAATATGCTACGATGTAGCTAGCTTCGATGGGGTCTGTCTCAATGCAATATTCGAAGGGCACCCAGGAGAAATCCAAGAAGAAACAAAAGAGGTGATCACTTGCAAGAAGTCCTACGTGAAAGGGCCGACTCTCGGAGATCTTCTGGAAGGTATGACTCTCAAACATGTTCTCTCTGCTGGAGGTGAGATGAGATACAAGCTGAGATGCAAGGGAAAAGTTAGACCCTTTGCTTACCTTAAGGTGATAAAAGACACCGATTTGACCAATCAAAAGGGTTCTAAGGCAAGCAAGGAGGGAACTTCCAATGTGTCTCTGGCTGATTTCATCACAATGATCAAGAAAAGTAAGGATCCTCCCACAGGATCGAGGGGTGTTCATTTCCCCCTTTCGCACTAAAAGATGACCAATAAAAGTCAAGCTAAGTGACTCAAAACAAAGCGCTCTTGGGAGGCACCCCAAGCTTATCCATGTACATATTAATGTTTTTCCTAGTTTAGTTTAATAATTTCAGGATCCCATGAAGGACAAGGTGAGGAGACTTACACACATGAGGAGCTAAAACCAAAAGAGAAGCTGTCTGGCTCAATAACGGGATGTAATATCGGGTTAACACCACGATATTCTCCCTATGTATTCTTCGTCGGGCAGGCACAACTGCGTGTAGCCGATATAGGACGAAGCCCAAGCTAGACAACCATCACAGTGGTCAAATATCGGGAACAAGCCGATATCCGTAACGCTAATCACATCATATCGAGGTCAACCCAATATGTCCGTCCAGGTAAAAGGGTGGCTAG
The DNA here is from genome assembly GCA_020283515.1 of Alliaria petiolata. Taxonomy (NCBI): domain Eukaryota; kingdom Viridiplantae; phylum Streptophyta; class Magnoliopsida; order Brassicales; family Brassicaceae; genus Alliaria; species Alliaria petiolata. The sequence goes on along the minus strand of JAHZTW010000006.1, from coordinate 18,492,122 downwards.
GCTTGGCCAATCCGAAAAAAGCGCTCAAATTATGGCCCACTTTTTCAGATAAGGCAGGAATACTTGGTTGGAGTTAACCGACAATTATTCTCCAAACCAAGAAACCCTAGTCAACCCTTCCTTTCCCCTTGTCTCCTTTTTCTTTATAAAAACCCTCGCCTCTCTCGTTTTCATTCTCCATCACTCTCAATCCTAGAAAATTGCTTTTGAGTTTTTATTTCGCAAAGTCGAGTTTGAGCTTTCATCCGAGGATTTTCGCATATCGATCTAAGATAAAATGCTAGTACATAGCGATACGATTGATAATCTCTTAGGATTGTTCAAATTCGCTGCATTAAGGATTGAGAGTAGATGGAGAATCGTTTTGGTAGGCAGATTTCGCGTAAAAGCTTCGGTTTTTTGTTTTGGTTTTTTCTGAATTTCGGCACATCTATTTGTGAGAATAGCTTCATGGTTAATCTCTTTTGAAGTGTCGAGATTCTAGAAGACCCTTTTCACCTTTTTGTTTAAACGCAAGCTTGTCTAAAATCTGGATTTGTGAAGAACAACTATTTATTCTTCACGATTTAGACTCTTCCCCGATCTGCTAATACTCAAATTTGTTTGCTTGGGTCTCTTTAGTCATGAATAGAGTTGCCTAGGGTTTAAACATACATGCAAGACAGTCTCTGTCCTTAGAGCTTTTCCTTGTACTTACACACTTCCGAGTGTTTTTGATTGATAGGTACCATGGTAGGAGCAACAAGAAGCAGAGCAGTTCTGGGGAGATCAAGGGAATACCAAACGGAAAAGAGAGAAGGAAAGAGACCAGTTGGAGAATCCATCCGAGCGGCGATTGTACGTTCACCCACACGTGCATCGGGAAGAAGAAGTACAGGATCCCGACATACCCTTGCCAAAATGCGTGCAGCATTCAGGCGAATGGAGTTCAAGGCCACGCGCTATCCCCACGAGGAGACAATGGCCGAGCTAGGCATATACGAGGACTGCCATATCCTCTTCAACGCAATGGGCCTGAAGAAATTCATGGAAAACGCTTATGCGTCCCATGACGAAGCGACCTTCCAGTTCCTTGCAACACTGGAAGTAACATTCTACGCGTTTGGAGAGATCACTCAGGAGGAAGTCGGAGATGGGCACATTCGTTTTAAGTATGGAAACGATACTCACCGAATAACATTTCGGGAGCTGGAGTCGATATTCGGGTTCAGTCAAGGCGATATGCGCGAAATGTCCCTGAATATAGGAAGGGAGGAGCTGGAGGCACTGTGGATGCACATTGGGGTAGGGACGTACAAGCCAGGAGTGAACAAGAGCACCAGGATAAGGCCCCCAGCCTTGAGGTATGTGCAAAGAGCTATTGCACATACTTTTTTTGCAAGGAAGGAATGCGGAGCTGTCCTGACAAAGGAGCTGGAGATAATGGACGACGGCCTGGTGGAAATCATTCAAGAGACGCGGACTGAGTTTGAACTGAGGGGAAGCAGAAGGAGCACCGGGTTGATCACGTTATTGATGAAGGAGCTTCTCCACTACAAATCGTGGATGATATCCACACCAAGCGACATGCCTCATATAGGCTGTGGAGGAGTTGTGTCTGCTATCTTGAAAGGGGTTGGCATTGATCTCGAGGAGCCAACTCACGGAATCCGGTGGATAGACATTGCATATCTAAAGAAGTGCCAGTTTCTCGGGAAGCCATATCGGCATGGACACCGATATCAGTTCACCCGAGCATCAGGACAAGCTGCAGTACTATTCCTGCCAAACCCGTGGCTGACCACGATAAGGGAGCCAAGGAATTTGGGTTTCGACCCCCAAGATGAGCACGTCTTCCCATATGGAGCTGACTTCGATGAGGGTTACGAGGAAGAATATCGGGAAGAAGTCGATGCAGCTGCTGAAGAAGAAGATGAGGATGAAGACGCCTATGGTGACCCTACTGATGAGTTTGGATTTCCTCTCTATGGGGCGGATCGCTACCATTTTGATCCAATCACCAGTGGACCACACCGAACTCTCAAGGCGGCGCACGATAGGATCAATGTGCTGCAGCGGTACTGCAAGTGGCAAGACCGTTCGATTAGAAAGATAGTCTCCACGGTGAAGGGAATCAAGGGTCACGTGAAAGGCCTGAAGGGACAAATTAAGTCGCTCACCTCAAAACTGAATGGATTGACACCATCGCCACGGTATGAATCCGATATGTCTCCGGAGGAAGCCGAAAGGAATGAAGACGAGGAGTCCGATGAAGCAGACAGCCAAATGCTTCAAAGGAGGCATTCCTTCTCGTTCGAACTAAGGGAGCGCGAGCTGAATGATCCAGGAAGGCATTCCTACCAAGAGGACAGCATGTCGAGGAAGAGACGTGCGAGCCAATCCCCGATACCGGAATCAGACAACCCATCCTTCTCCACCAGTGAGGACACCACGTCCTCACATCACACTGAGCAGTAAGGTACCACTCCAAACCTTTGTACATAAGCATTTTTCTATTATTTTTCATTTTGCTTGAATTTTTGCATAATCATAAGATCATATTCTTCCTTTCTTCTATCACACAGAGACTGTGTGATTTAAGTTTGGGGGAGTATGTAGTACATGCATTCAAATAGATTAGACATCATGCATTCATGAAATTGCATAGAAAAACACAAAAAAATTGAAAATTTTTGAAAATTTATCCCACAAAATGAACTCATGTAGTTGCATTTCCATGTTAGGATTGAGTCTAGATGCATTTATATAGGATTCATAAGCATTTTTAAGTCATGAACTCAATGCCTTAGTTCTTGTTTGTCTGATGCATTTCGAATTAGACTGAGCTTAAGGCAGCACCGCGTTTAGAATTTGTCCTGTGAAATTCAGTTTTGACTTGATGCATTGCGATTTGAACCATTTCCCTAATAAACATGAACCGTTAATTTGAAAATCTTATTTTCTCGTTCGTATCTGTCAAATACCTCACGGATTTCACTTGGACTTTCTTTTCCCTTTTTACCACCCTCTCGCTAGTCCAAGTACCAGACCCCACCCTAAACCGAAACCATTGTTTTTTCTTAGCCAATAAACACTTTTGTGAGAGCATGTGAGGCCTTTGCACCATTTTCGAATCTTCTTAGGCAAAAAGTGTTGGGTTTAGATCGACAAGGTTAGATTTCCATGTAGACGTTGGCTCACATCTCGGGTCAACACTAGGTTAAGTGGTTTGGTTACTGAAACGGCTGAACACCGAAATCGGAGGCCGATATTGCTGGGTAGACTAGGAAAAAGGGGTTATATTCCAACTTGATCATGCGTTGACAGAAGGAAAAGAAAGGAAACCAAGGAGTCAGACGGGGACACGAATAAAAGAGATGGCGGCAACGAATGGAGCTCGAAACCAAAAGAAAAAGGCGATTCCAAGAAAAAGCAAAAGAAGGCCAAACAACAAAGCATAAATCCGGCCAACGACACCAAAGGTGAAACACAAGGAACGCAACAAAGGAGCCAGAAAGCCGAAACCGATCTCCAACAAAGAAGAAGTCCCCCAAAGATGACCAGGAAAGGTAATATCGAAGAGTAATATCGGGTATAAGGCGAAATGCCAAAACAAAGGGTAGCTTAGGAGGGAGCAGTTTAGATTAGGGTAGGAAACGAAATAGATGTTCTGGGTAGATGGAAGTCTAGCCTTGTATGCATCCATTGGTTTTTACCCTGAGCATTTTGCATTAAGAAGGTTCCTTTCATGAGTTATCCCACTTAAACACTTAACCCGATCGCGCCACGAGTTCATATTTAGCTCGTTACCTTACCCTGAGCCAAATGAGTTAGTTGACAGGTATGGATGAGATCCACGTTTTAAATTTTATAATGAATGTGAAAGGGAATTGGGAATTTGAATGTGCATCTAAGTTAGGACTGATTTCGCTTGATTATTGTGATAAATGTGGCTAAGGCTTTCTGGATAGGTAGAATTCGACTTGCATCCTAGAAACCTGAACTCAGACATTGAGTTGATTTCCTTTAAATGGCGTTTTGGATTCGAACTTACATCTTTTATTTTAAAACCTCACCCCTCCGGTTGGCTTTTGCTTGAGGACAAGCAAAAAGGCAAGTTTGGGGGTGTTGATATCTCTGTAATTTGCATGATTTTAGTACATGTTTCATGATAGTTAGGACTTCATTCTTGCACTTTAGTGATAGCTTGCATCACATTTTCACCCATGTTAGGATTAGATGCATTAGGTTAGGTTTCTGCATAGTCTTGCATGTTTGGAGTGTGTTCTCAGGTGCTTAGGATGATCCGAAGAAGAGACCAAGGAGGGAGGTCACAAATGGAGAATGAGCCGGTAATATCGAGCATGGATCACGACACGAGGTCGATTTAGACGAGTAGCAGCGGCTTAGTCCCGAAAGGAGAACCTCGGTGTGAAGATCCAGCAAGAGGATGCCCAAAAGACGGATATCGGAGCAAGGCAACGGGAAGTGCCCGATTCAAGTACCAAGGAAGGCGAGCCTTCACGACGTGATCCCGAAATCCTTGCCCGATATGGAGACTGCCCGAAGAATCAAGAAGAGATAGCGTTTCGGCTTGCTCACAACGACTTGAGCCCGAAACGCTAAAATCCAAAATAGTACCATTTCGGGAAAGTGGTCCCAACGTTTATGTTTTTCCCTTTTTGTGTATAAATACCTACTCCCTCACTCTTATCTCTTCATCACGCTTTCTACTTTTTGTTTTCTGTCTTCTCTTTCAAAACCGAGACTTTTGTATTTTCCACCATTGAAGCTTGTTCAAAGCTTTGATTTTTATGCAATTTTGAAGTTTTTAAGTATTATTGCTTAGTTTATTTCAAGAAAGTTTCTTCCTTTTCTTGTTCTTGACTACCTCGCAGCTTATGAGTTACTCTCTCATCCTTATGGATTTTGAGGTTTCTCAAATGGCTTGTGAGTAGTCTTTTTAGGACCTTGATGGGTTAAAAGGACCAAGGGACTCTCGGATTTATATTTCTTGCTTAGCTAAAACATAAAGTTAGATTCTTTCTTGTTTATCATTCCCAAAGCTTAGTCTAGTTTGGCCATCTAGTCTAAAGTCCTTAGGCGGCTTGACACGAACATCACGTGCTTGCTTAGCCGGATCTATGAACAAGAGTTTGATCTCTTAGGCTAAGACTAACCATCTGTCTAAGGATCTTACGGTTCAATAGGGACGTTGCAGATGCTTGTTTCTTCTATTGTACCACTATGCGAGAGCTAGTCTATGGTGATAGAGATTCAAAGAGTTTAGACACAAACATCATGGGCTAAACGATTTGAGGATCCCTTTACCTAAGAATCACCATCAAAAGACCAAGTCTTGATGTGATCCAAAAGCTTTAGCTTGTTAAGTCGAACCGAGAGTTACCTAGTTCATAATACTCATCAAGATCCTCCCTTTATCTTGAAAGTTTATCTTTTTACCGTTTAAATAGCTATTTCTTGCCTAGCGTCCTTAAACTTCTCTTACTTATGGTCTTGAGTGACACAAGATCAATCTTTTAGTCGATTTTAATAGTAAAGTCTTAATCTTTACCCGTTTTGAACTTGACTTATAACACCGATATGACCGTTATGTTCACTAACGCTCCCAAAATGGTTTGATACCCCATACACTATACTACTCCGGTTGATAGCTATTGGGACATTGCTAAAAAGGCTGATAACCTTATTTGTCAATTGGCACCGTTGCCGATTTGGGAGATAGTTTAGTCATTTCGGTATTAGGTCGTTATAAGGACAAGTTTATATTTTCCAGTCATCTTGATAGGTATATGAACCTACGTTCACACGGTACAACGAACCTTGTTCCCCCCAATAGACGATATCCACCTGCTCGAAAGATCAGCTAGACGAAATCGGGAACAGGCCGAAACGGTTAACCGTGCGACGATGAAAAACCAACAAGGTGTTCACCTTCACCATCTTCACCACGTCGACAACCATGGAAGGAGACACGAGGAGCACCGCCATATCCACCACCACATCTCTCATAAGAAGACTTTCGAAAGACAAACATTCTTGAAACTCTACGCAAAGCTTCAGCACATGAAAATTTAGAGAGTGCATAAAAGGGTTTTTATCAAAGAATATCTTGCAAGATCAGCACTGATTTTAGCCCTGCAATTGCACCTTGAACATATTGAAGAACAGTGCAAGATGTCTAACCGTTTGCCTAGAAAAGTAAAACAGAAATGTCATTACAAAGTGTAAGATGTCTAACAGTTTAAGGCATTACACAAAATGTCATTACAAAGTGCTTAGAGGTGACTAAGCAATTGAGTAAAAGGAACAACACATGAATATACTAAGCTTGATGAACATACGTAGTGTGCCATACAAAGAATGTTGGAATTCCCTAATTTTCACATGCGATAGTTCCAAGCGGGAAAGTTCCGGAATCCAGCTTCTGGAATTTATCCAAAAGTCAGAATTCATTTCCTATGGAGGAATACCCTTTACACAAAACCCACTTTCGATGATGCCAAGCACCATATGACTTTAAATTATGCTTCAAAACACTTTCTACTTGAATTTAGAACAAAATTCACAGAAATCAATGAGCAGGTTCTATCATAAAGAGCAAATGTAATATGTATGGAAACCATTTTTTTCTAATTGAAAGAAACCGATTTTAACAGTTTTCAACAAGAGATATAAATTTATAGGATTTGTTGTAGGAAATCAATCTAGGGCACTCGTGGTTAATGTACAGAAGTATACAACTTGGAACATGTAAATTCCATATACATTACCATCGACAATATTGTCACCGCAGATTTATGTTTGTTTTTGTTTTATGGGCAGGATAACTCACCAAGCTAAGTTCTTCATCGAGAATTTACTTGACGAAGCAAGCAAGTGAGAACAAAAAAATCAGGAATCAGAAAATGACGAAGACGAGAACTGAGAATCACGAACCAAATAAATTACAATAGAGACATGCTACGGAGATCTCTCAATAGATCTCACAAAATCAAGTCAAATCCTAAATTCCAAATTTCAGATCGGAGACAAAAGAGAGAATACCTATGCGGCTTTGTAAGAGGTGAGTGTATGCTCTACGGCGTTTTTCCTCTTGATAACACTCATTTTTCGCTAATAGTTTATATCAAAAGTGAATGCTTTAGCAAGTATTTCACTAAGATTTTAAATGCATAAATAAAATCAGGAATTAGATAACGACGAAGACGAGAACTAAGAATCACGAACCAAATACATTACAATACAGTGATGCCACAAAATCAAGCCAAATCCTAAATTCCCAATTTCAGATCGGAGACAAAAGAGATACTACCTATGCGGCTTTGTAAGCGGTGAGGGTATGCTCTGCGGCGTCTGTCCTTTTGATAACACTCATATTTCGCCCATAGTTGCTATCATAAGTGGATACTTTAACAAGTATTTCACTAAGATTTTAAATGCATAAAGAGCATATTTCTATTATTTGTATCATCAAGACTCTTTTTAGAAAAACTTAAAAAAAGGGACGCAAAATGGAGCAAAACAGACATTTCCGGATTAAGTGCAATATGACACAAGTTTAGCATCAAACGGAAAACTTCCCACCACGAGATCAAGCTGAATTTTGGTGAGAAGATAGACTGATCTACTACCTTTCACGCTGAAATAGTTTGAGATTGATTCCATGGTTAGATCTCAAGTTAGAAGGCAAGGAAGAAGGCCCGTCAAGACAAGGAGGAAGCACAATGGCCGCGCCATGCCTTGCTTTGGCCTTGCATTGGTTGTGCCATGGAGGGGCGACCACGCGGCCAACTCAATCACCGATCTCAAGCCCATTTACGAGCCCAACTTAATCTCGCAGCCGTCAAACGCAAATCTAACCTAAGAGGCGCCTAAAGAGAAGTCAAGACCTATAAATACTTAGTTCTATGGCTCTTATGTTGTGGTGCACAACACATCTCTTAATACGTTTGCAGTTGCGAATCTCTTTTCATTGTTTTCGTTCTTTATTTTTGAGAGAGATAGATTCTTCTTGAACCTTCTTTGCTTTTCATTGATTAATCAAAGCATGCACTTATTTTTAGTGTTTTCGTTTCCCTTAATCATGTGCGAGTAGTTTACTTTCGTTGAGGGTCTTCCAACGGGTTCTTATGGGAAATTTCATTAACTGTTTTTAATCATCTTTCTGCATAGTCGTATTCCTAGGGATTTATTTCGCCTAAGTTTGTACTTATTGCATAAATATAGCGTCATGAACTAGAAGCTGATCTTAGAGTTTATTAAAGTCGCTAACATGTTGAATCTGATCACCCAGCCCAACTTAGTTGAGCGGCTGTGTTGTAAGGTGTGAATTCCACACTTATGGAGCGTCGTGAGCGTTAGAACAAACCCGCTCTATTATTGCATGTTTGATTCCGTCGTAAGATGTGAATTGCATATATGTGGAGTTCTTACTAAATAAACGATCTACTTATGAAAGTATTTAGGTCATAAAACAGTGATTCAAATTTAGAGAAATTCTCGTCTAGTCTCATTTGATTCTGGTTGTTTAATTTCTAGTTAGAACCCCTAAGAATTCCCAGAAGAATCCCAAAGCCTTTCTCTTATTGTTTAATCGCACTTTGCACTTATTTTATGCACTTATTTTACACACTTCAATATTATACTTTCAATTACGCACTTTCAATTGATTTCCTTTTCGTCTTTTGTTTCGTTTAAGTTAATTTTATATTTTGCTTTAAGTTGATTTTCCTTTTTTTACGTTTATCATAGGCTTAGGCGAAAGCCAAGTGTATATAAAAACTTACTTTGTCTTTCAATATCGCATTCAATAGGCGAAAACCAAGTCATATATAAACACTTGCTAACATCTTGGTTATGGCTTTATATCTACACTTTTAGTGTATTTCGAGTTTTAAGAGTCTTGGCAGTGAATCTAAGCATTTTGGGCTCATAAGAGATGCTTTTGGACATTTTGGAGATTGGACAGCTTCTTAATACCAGACGTTTGGCATTCGATTGATCTCTTCCCACCGTGAGATCTTTCTGAAATTTAGACACAAGATAGCCAAGGAAGTTAGCTTTCATCTCCAAGTAGTTTGAGGTCAATCAAGAAGGTGGATCAAAAGTTATGCTCAAAAGACTGAAAACTGCTACGTCTGGGGACGAAATGGAGCAAACAGAAGAATTGGCCACTCAGGTCGGTTGACCGGTCGATTCAACCCGGACAGAAGTCCCTGGAATTTTCCAATCGACCGACTCTAACCGATCTATTGGTGGTCCGCATAAAATGGAAAGTTTCCATTTCTTGAGAGATTTCGCCTTTACGCTCAAATATTCACCCTAGACGACTGCTACACCTATATAAGCTACAGATGAGCTACAAAAATGGAGAGATCAGCCAGAGGAGTGACAAGAAATTTCATAGCCACCAACATTTTCATTGTTTGATAGATTGTTTGGTTTTGCTACTTTTGTTCAAGGGAGAAGATTTTCACCTTTGTATTTTTTCTAAAACCTTTTCATATATGCAATCCAATGTCTTTGCTTCTATGATTTCATTTGATATGTGTGAGTAGTTTTTGTTGGGTTTAGGGTTATTTAAAGGTGAATCATCATGGCTTAACAAATAGGATTGAATGATTTAGGCTTAGGAGTTTAGTAGGAGTTCTTTATCTATGTTGTGATTACTGCATATTACTATTTTGTCCAGTTAGCAATTGAATCTAGATTGGTATTGTTTGCACACTATTTCGCTATCAATTCGAACAAGCATTAAATGAGTTCATTTGCATGATTTGCGTATGCTTAATTATTGTGGAAATTAATTAACATATTGAATCACATCATTACTGATTGTTTATCATCTTGCATCGGATATGAAATATTGTTGTAGGTTGAAAGATAAAGATACCATCTTGTATGAGAGTATTGTTGATCATGTGTTGAAATAGATTTGAGTTTGGAAATCTCCACTGAATTTACCATTCCTAAACATGCATGAATATTTTAATACATGACCTTTAAGAACTTTCCAACAACACAACGTTTTCGTTTATTGATTTTAATTTCATTTCATTTAGTTTACATTTCGCTCATTTTGGTTACAACAACACACAATTTTTATATTTTGTACTAGCTTGACATTTGTTTACAAAGTTTACAGTGAAGCAATCAATTTCTGTGTATTCGATCCCTATGTACTACGATAGCAACATGTGCACTTGCACGAAGTATTATAAATACTTTGAACAAAACTTTATGCACATTAAAAATCGACCATAAAAGGGAAAAGGAGGGAGAAATATGTGCAAGGTTGTTTGTGTGTTCAATAACTTGGAAGGGAAAGAGTCTACATGTTCTTTGACCGATACTCCTCGTCTAACTCACTAAATGAGTCAACAATAGAGAGTTAGGATTTCTCTAAGTGATTTGAACTGTATTTGGGACATACGCTAAGCTTGTGGTAAGTAAGCTTAAATACTTTATGAGTTCAATTTTGAGAGATGTGGTTCAACAGGTGCTTGGTTGATGGCATTATGAGACTTGGTGAGTTTCTACGTTTTCAACTCTTTTTCGAACTTTGATTTCTTTTTTGTTTGAGCACAGACAAAGATCTAAGTTTGTGAAAGTTGATGTAACCATGTTTTTACCCGTTTTACTTTGGTTTTCTAACACTTTAACACGTGTTTCATTTGGTTTTAAGTGATTTTTTTAGTGTTTTTAGAGTATTTGTAGTGTTAATAGTATTTTCGGTTTCTTTGGGAAAAAAGAACACAAGGTGGAGAAAAATCCTTTTTGGAAAGTTTCCGAGTACCAGAAGTTTGAGATCCGATCAAAACCTTCCAACCTTGCGATCTTCCTTAGATTTTCCCACAAGATAGAAAAGAAAGTTAGCTTTTATCTCCAAGCTGTTTGAAGGAAAACTAACGGTTAGATCTGGATTTACGGTGTTTTTAATAAACACAAGTTCTCCAGTCTCGCAAAAGAAACAAGAGCGGAAATGAAGATTGGATCACATAAGCCATCCATTGTGACTCCAAGGCTCGTGGTCGCGGCGAACACACTCGTGGCCACGGGACTGAGCATTCTCACCTGGCCAAGTCCATTTCAGCCCATTTGAAGATCAACTTTCTAATCCGCCAAGGAAAAGCGTGAAACCGACCTAGGAACCTCCAAGACCTATTTATTCTCATCTTATTTAGGTTTTTCGTGAGATCACATACACAGCCACCAAATTACTCTTAGCTAAACAGCATCCCCATTTTGTTATTGTTCTTAGTTCTTTTGGTTCTTTGGGAGAAGATTTCTAAACCCTTGTTTTACTATTATTTGATTTTGTAGTTCTATTCATCTATGATTGCGAATTGCATGACCATATGCGATTAGTTCTTTAGTTGGGTTTAAGGGTTTCTCAAAGGGGATTTTGTGGATTGATTGTTAGGTTGTTAGATTAAGGTTTAATACTTTTAGAAGTTCTTCGTTCTTGGCATGTTGTTACTGCATGTTGGCTAGATACTCGACGTATCTACTGGTCTAGGGAAGATAAAAATCACTAACGTGCTGAATTTATAAAGCTGAACTAGCTTAGACGAAAAATTACGCAATAACATTTGAAAACATAGTATAGAGCTTTGTGAACGCAAATTGAACTTAAATATATTGTGTGCGCTACTCCGTGATTACCATATAAAGCTGAGTAATTAAGTTGTTCGACATAGGTAGTTAATTCTACGAACGTAGGTTAATTGTATCGTCGTCTTCAAGTTCTAGAACTGATCTAATCGAGTTCTTTTATCAATGAATTATCTTGCAATCAATCTATGAACTCCTAAGAATTTTCTAAGGCTCAACGCCTCGTTTATTAATTTCTTACTACGCTTTTAATTACTTACTTGCTTACTGATTTTCGTGACACATCATACCCTCACACAAAAACCATTGTTTTTCTTAGCTTTATTATCATCTAGTGGATTTGTAGTGCATGTTTCAATTTCTGTGAATCGACCTTTAAGTAATACAACGCACATATGTGCACTTACAAACACTTAGGGTTATAAATTTAAAAATTGAACACATCAAGTGACATCAAAGAATTTGCTCTGATGGAGCCATCAGGACAAGCTACAAAATGTACACTTGATAAGGAAGAGGAAAATGGAGGCCACTTAAGCTCATTGAGGATCGCTTTGAAGTAAAAATATACAAGAGATTTTATATTAATTACTTACTTCAACTAACTAAAAAGTGTTTGATTAAACTAGTGGTTTTTGAAAGTAAAAATAAAACTTGTCAAACAGTTTTCCTCTAAGAACTTCAGTGGCCTCCATTTTTCCTGTTTCCGAGTTTGGTATTTGAAAGTAACATTTTGACAAGTTTTATTGCTAGACTAGTGGTTTTTTAAAGTAAAAAAAAATACATTCATCCATAGAACTACATTTTTCCAATATCTTATATTAATTACTTCAACTGACTATAAAAATCTATTAAGAGATTACATTTCACAATCATATATTATTAATTTTGTTTTAGAATATAGGAGATCGATACAACAACCTTAATATACATTTCACATCAATCGTCAAACAGATAAGAAAAGATCAAGCGAAAGTAGAGCAACTGATTTAGCAATCAAATTTAGAACAATCGATCTGCAGAACATTACGCAAAAAAGCAAAAAAAAATCGAAATTTGGAACTTGTTATTTCACTCTAAAACCTGTTCTTCTCCTTAGACTTACTTCTCAACCTTTTCCTTGTTTTCTCATTCGCCAAGTTAGTTAATACGAAACTATAACTACCGCGTCACGCCTCTTCACTCCACAACATCAATGCCATTCTCACTTATCTCTCCATCATGGCCACTCTTGTTCTTTCCATGCACTTCTTCGCACTTTGGTGTTTCCTTTGTGGACTTTCTCATATTTGGAGTCCTCGGGCTATTGTTCGCTTTG
>JAHZTW010000006.1:18434829-18477968 GCA_020283515.1 Alliaria petiolata | reverse complement strand
TTGTGTGTTGTGTGGCAGTGGAAGGGAACTCTTTACGCGGAGAAGATGTAGAGATGATGGAGAACTCAGATGGAAAGAATACAGCCACAGATGAAGCTTCTTCAATGGTGGAGCCGTTCATTGGTATGGAGTTTGATTCAGAAGAGGCTGTAAAGTCTTTCTATGACAATTACGCCACAGGCATGGGTTTCGTTATGCGAGTGGATGCTTTCAGGCGGTCAATGCGAGATGGCACCGTGGTTTGGCGCAGGCTCGTGTGTAACAAAGAAGGATTCCGTAGACTGAGACCACGGAGAAGCGAGAACAGGAAACCTCGGGCTATAACAAGAGAAGGGTGTAAGGCTTTGATCGTGGTGAAAAGAGAGAAATCCGGAAAATGGGCCGTCACTAAATTTGTGAAAGATCATAATCATCCTCTCCTGCCTCTCCTGCCTAATGCTCGCCGGAGTTCTCAGGTCTCCCAAACACCGGTACGGCACACACTTGACTTTCCCTTTTGGTCCAAAGAGGTTTATTTATCAAACTGAAAAAGAGGAAATGCTTTACTTTTATAGGATTTCTAGATTCTTAACATTATTATCTCAATTTAAAATGATGTTGGACAAAGCAAGTTTGACACTGATCTATATGACTTGCCAAGAACATAAAGCTCGGTCTGTATTGCTCTCAAGTCATGAATCATGCTTTGAATAATCTTTGTACAAAACAAACTTTTCAGGACGAGAAAGACGCAAAGATTCGGGAGCTGAGCACAGAGCTGAGCCGAGAGAGAAGGCGTTGTGCTGCGTTGCAACAACAGCTTGATATAGTGCTAAAGGAGATGGAAGAACATTCCAACCATCTCTCCATTAACATCAATAATGTTATCCAAAGTGTTAGAGAAATAGAGTCCAACAATACTTTCACCAAACCTCTCAGCGAATAAAACAACAAACACGCAGCTTCGTTTGTGTTCATAAAAGCTATGAATCATACTCTCTCAAGTCTCAATCCAATGATCTTTATCTTTGTCCTTTAGTTCATTCTCCGAAAGAAACAAATTGTTTTAAACCAGAAAACAAAAGACACGGATAAATTACATTGGCCAATCGAAAGAAAGCCAAGGACTTGGGAACCTGCGAGGCTCATCATTGAGGAACTGATTCAAATCGGTTTCAATGCCAGAAAGCGTACATGGCAGTAGAGATGTAAACCAAGAGAGCAGAGGAAACCAGCGTCACGAGCGTTGCAACCGCCTGAGCCGCGGATTTGCTGCCGCAAGAGAGCAAGCCGAGACGGATCTGAATCACATTGACCATAGAGAGCATCAGGAACAGACAACCCATAACAGATCCGACAGCAGATGCCATCATTCCCCATCTCAAAACCTTGATGTTGATATGAGCTCTGAAAATCTCGTCGACGTCTTTGCTGTTGAGAAGGTTGAGGGCAAGCTTGAGACCCTGAGCTACGAGGGAGGAGAAGAGGAAGAAGCTGAAGGAGACGACTTCGAAGACGATTAGCTTCTTCGCCACGTCAGCACTTGCGTCGCAGCTGGATCGTTGCTCGAGGCTATGCTGTCCTGGAGTCGCTAAGGAAAGACCTACGAAGACGGCGATCGTGAAGAGAGAGTTCACGTTCACGAGTCCGTCAAGGGCGCTTACGTGGACACTTGTCGTGGCGACGGAGGACGTCGCCGGTGACGTCATTCTGACGGCGGTTTCAACGCCGGTCATGTACTCGATTTTGGGTTCAGATCTGCTCGGAATAGAAAATGGAATAAAATGAGCGAATACCAAAAAAGGCAGATTGAGAATGTGGAGAGAGAGTGTTTAGCTTACCCTTCCATGGAGGAATCTAGTTTCTGCGATGCTTTTGCTTTTGGTCGGGGATTAGTTGGAATTGAAAGAAAGTGAGATGGATTGTCTTAAAAGACAGCTTTTAGACGGACTCTAATCTAATATGTCCCTCCTGAAAATCTGAAAAGCCCCTCTTATAATATTTTTTTTTTTTTTTAAACAAAAACACTTGAAAATACGACAAAGGGTATTAGAAATCCTCTAAATTACAAACCAGCCACCGTAGCTAAACCAGAATCAAAGTCGTTACCCTTAACATCTCCGACGTGCGTCCCCCATTTGTCAAGAACAACCATTTTCTCGATCCGAAATATTTGAATTCTAAGGGTTTCCATTTCTCGATTGGATTGGAGGAGGTTGTTTTTTTTTAGTCGGAATTAATGGCTACTTCTCGATTATGTTCCGCGGCTGCGATCCTTTCTACTCTTCTTCCCCGCCGGCTGAATCTCCAACCGATCAGTCTTCGTCGAATCCTAAATCGGAGACCAAACCCAAATCGGAGCCCGATGAGCCGAAAGGATCTGGTTTCAATCCCAAGTCCTTGGAAAGAGGCGCTAAAGCTCTTCGAGAAATCAACAATTCTCCTCATTCCAAACAGGTGATGAATCTCCCCATGGAGCTCGAAATGGAGGATATTCTTTGATCGACATGAGTCGTTTCTTTTGATGTGTTGGGACGTTTACTTACACGTCTTGTGTCCACCAGGTGTTTGATCTAATGAGAAAGCAGGAGAAAACTCGGTTGGCTGAATTAGCGGCTGAGAAATCGCGGAATGAAGATGTTCAAGCAAACAAGGACCAGCAAACAAGGACATCGTGAGTTAACTTGCTCCTCCTTGCGATTTGTTTTATACTGCAAATTTAAACTGGTTTGCGATTTTGCTGGAACTTAATTTGATATGATTTTTCTCTGATTTCATTGCATCTATGTGCACTCTTTCTGCTCTCGAGTATTTCCGGAACCCAAGAGCAAATCTTTTCACTTTATAGTGTCTATGATAATATAGCTCGAGTCAAAGATACCATTGCGATGTTATGTTCTGATTTGCCTATACTAGCAGCCATACTTTGGTAAGTTCTTTCCCTATCTTTGCAAAGGGGAAATCTTCGATACCACAGTGGCAGGTGTATCACTCTCACGCTTACAGGTAAAGATGGACTGTCAAAAAATTTGGATTGGTTCAGCTCCCAAGCATTTCAGTATTGTGATCTTCTTATGGTGTCTTTAGGCTCACAAGCAGTTTGTGGAAGAGGCACTGCAACGAGGCAGGTTATGTGCTTTGCGTGTGTTTTGTCTGCATATTTTAGACCCAATGGCTTTGTTATTAATGTGGGTGAAAGTTTGGTCTTGGCTTTTGCAGGTGAGGAAGCGTAGATGCGTTGGTTCAAGTAAGCTTGTCGATCTCTATGTCATCCTAATCGTTGCCTTTATGCCTCTAAAGCCTGTTGGAGAATTCTCTTCACGTCGTCGGTCTATCGTCTCACTCTACAAAATTCTCCTTGTTCATGGAAGAATCAGCACTCTCTGTCTCTCTACTTTCGCTTAAGCTTATGTTCATTGAGCTTATGTGCTCAATCTTGGAATATTGTCTTTGTGAAATCATCCCACAGTTATTGTTAGTTCTTAAATAATGTAGTTTTAGAATTTCACAGTAGTTCCGAGTGGAAATGTTTGAGCTATGAAAATGAATCCTTTGCTAGTATATAGTTTTAAATTTCGTTTTGAGATTAAAGCGGACCAGAGATTGAAATTATGTTAGAATTTGTCTTTGTGTTTTTCAGGATTTGTACATATATATTTTATGCATGTCTTTTTTTATGTGTTAAATTAAACGGTACAACTAGCAGAACTAGACCAACTAAAACTGAATTTATAAAACGTGTGGCAGAAAAGAAACGTGTGGCAGCAAAAAAACGTGTGGCAGGAAGTTTAAAATGAAGTTAAAAATGGATAAAATATGAAGTCACGTGCGCCGTCAAAAGAAGAAATGAATATATTTGCAAACTTGCGCCGTCAAAACAAAAATTGAATCCAGTTTTTTATAACATAGTTGTACCCAGTTTATAGTTGTACCCAATTTCAAAACAAAAATTGAATCCAGGTAAAATTTTGTAATCAGTAGTACCATACTCTAAATTAAACATTTTTAGTTGTACTTGTGAATTTTAGTAAATAAACTACGTTTAACATATTTATAATGCTATAACTTGTATAAAAATACAAACTTTCATGGTTTTCATGTTTGTGTGGTTAAGATTTCCAAAGTAATCTTAAAAGTATAAGGTAGATTGTGTAGACATCACATTTTCATGGATCAAACATTTACATGGATCAAATTAATATAATTATGAAATGTTCAAATATGCTTGCACATGTTCTATGGCCTATTTTATGTGGAAAACATGTTTACAAATACATTTAGAAATTGTGTTATTGACATTTTTGTAGAAAGCATAGTCGTACTGGTTTTCCCAGTTGGACTTGAGTACAACTAAAATGTAGTTGCACTAGTTGTACTTAAAACGAGTGGTACTAGTCGCACCAGTAGTACCAGACATATTTAAAACAAAGACATAAATTACTCTTCACTACCATCAATCCCAAACCATTGAGCCCAGCGTCCACCTCTTACTCTTCTTCCTCTTCCTCTTCCACGATGTTCTCCAACTGATGGGAATCTTTTCTGTTGCGGTTTTCCTTTCTTTACTTCATATTCCGGAGGTAAGTCTTCTTGTGCTTGTATCTCTTCAGGTACAACCCATTCAAGCATATGAAGAACTGGATAGATTGTCCTGGAGTATGTCAATGCCCATAGCTGTACCAAATAATATTTGGAGCAAAACTCTTGTAGAAGAAGTTCCCTATCTCTGCTCATATGGATGGCAGCACCAATTGCATGCACACATGGGTATATGTTTATATCAAAATACTTGTAAGAACAAGTTTTACCCAGTAGTACCTAGAAAGTTTGGTTAATCCTAGTCGTGCTAAATTCACTTAATAGTCCAGTTATGCTAGTTGTACCTAATAGTACCTAGAAAGTTTGGTTAATCCTAGTCGTACTAAATTCACTTAATATGTCCAGTTATGCTAGTTGTACCCAGTAGTACCCAGAAAGTTTGGTTCATCCTAGTCGTACTAAATTCACTTAATATGTACAGTTATGCTAGTTATACCCAGTAGTACCCAGAAAATTTGGTTCAACATACGAATCATCACGATTTATTACGATGCATTGCTCAGTTAACCAATATATCCCATTTAATTAACAATATCAGTTTCTAATAGCCTTACCCAACTAGCTCAGTGACTCCAATGAGCAAAAAAAAAAATCAAAAATTTCTTTACTATGAAATTCCCTAATTGAGAAGAAACTATGTATTAATTGCTTTGGGATTGCTTTGCATATGACATAAACTTGATAATTCAATCATGAAATCGAAAATAGCATAAAAACAGCAAGAACTAACCTTCAATTTCACGCCTCCGATTCGTCAATGGTGGAAACGTGAGAGGAAGAAGACGACGAGAGGTGCAATTAAATTTTGGTGGTTGGTTTAGAGAATTAATTTTAGGGTTGGTTTGAATTAAATTTCCTACCAAACCATCCAATTTCTTTTTCTTTTTCTTTTTTGATTTTTTTTTGATTTTTTAAATGAAGGAGTAAACAGTCAATTCATTAATGGGAAGGGCAGTTAGATTAAAGAGGGATAGTTAGATTTTCTTCCTTGTACGGAGGGATATTTGAGATTAACATCCTGTACAAAGAGTCTTTTAGTACAAAGAGTCTCTCAGTTATAGTTTGGATAACAAAATTGATTTTTTTAAAAAAAGTTTGGAATGTATTCAACCTAATATTTATAAAAGTTTAGAAGGATTTAATTTTTAATAAGTTTTAAAATGATTTTAAGTGAATTGGAAAAGTTGTTATGATTTACTTTAAAATTCTATGAAATCTCATTTTAGACCATGGTATTTAGATTTTTAACTAAGAAACTCCATAAAAACATCTTAAAATAATTAATCAAAATCTTAAAAACATCTTAAAATAATTAATCAAAATCTTCTTAAATCTAATGTTTAAAATATTTTCAATAATAGTGGATTTGGATGTACATTTACAAATCACTAGTTCAATAACATGAGATTTTAAAAGATTTTTTAAGATTATGTTTAAGTAACATAAAATTTATCATTTTAATACAAATCACTCCAAAAGCTAGATTGAATACACCTCCTTAAGTTTAGGAAAAGGTAAAAATCGCAAAATCAAACTCGGTCAGGTTAAAGTAGTCAAATTCAACATTTGACTATAACCAATAAGAGTCAGTTTAGTTAAGTTTAGTTGAATAGCCCAGTAAAAATTCTTGTTAATTCAATCCTAACTAAATGGTCTATTTCAACACGAACAAAATTAATCGTGTATTTTTATATTCAAACTTTTATACAAATTCAAATTAAATATCCAAACTAAACAATCAGTGCGTAAATCAGTGTTGACCATAACGGTGGTTAGTCAACAGTTAAATTATGCTGACTAAGATGACATGTAGGCGACACGTTGGCGGAAAAAAACTAAAAAATTCAAATAAATTCAAAAGAATTCAAACAATTAAAAAAAATCAGAAAAACATAATTTTAAAAAAAAAATCAAAAATTTAAAAATTAAAAATATGTCCGGTTTACAAAGTTTGTACCTTATAGTAACAAACTGAATCTCAAAAAAAACCGTATGACGTTTTGTGATCGCGAAGTCGTGTAAAAAGACGAAGATATCATCAAGAAAACCGTCATTCTGTCGATCCAAAACAATTTATTTCTCATAACTTCTCTTATGTTGTCGATGGTGACAATATGCTACACGAAAATAACATCGGTTTGAGTGGGTCAGTTTATTCTAATCAGGTTGACCTTCGAACTGTTACTAAGAACTGATACGCTAGACCCATTAATTAAAAGTTGAGCCTACTTTATGTGGATACTGGATCCAACCAAATCACAACTGAAGTTCTCACGGTCAAAGAAGGTCCATTGACTGGATCCAAGGTCAGAACCTTATGTGAGAAGTTCAACTTAGCTGTAGAGAAGATCATGAGCTCATTTGAACCAGAAGTCACAGACCAATCTAACAATCTAGCATAATCAATCCATGATTGAACCCATTTGAAACCCTTTTAAATCCAACTAGATGACTACTCGCTCATGAGAATGAGAGACATCATGTGATTTATGAAAAGTGCGATTATTATTAAAATAGAAAGAGGGTTTAGAAAACTTCTCCAAAGAGTTGCGGATAAAGAGATCTTCTCCCTTAAAGTATTGAAAAGCGAAGAACTTAAGAACAAAAGATGAAAAATGAAAATAAGAACTTGACAGCTGTTGTGCGTGAATGAAGCTGCTATGCTCTGTAAAGGCCGTCTTTCTTTTACCCTAAGTCGTTGGTTTATATAGGACTTCAAGTGCAAAGAAAAACTCGGGCTTCAAACCGATCAAAAGCCTCGGGCATGTGAAATGGGCTCGGTGTTTGGGCTTCTGTTTCATGCCTATGCTGCCCGCGCCACAAAATAATCTCGCCACGCCATGAAGGGTTTGTGGTGCGGTGATTGGTCTTTGATTCTTCAATGCATTCCTTCTCCGCGGCTGCAGGATATGTCTTCAATGATTTTGGCATAACTGGAGATCTAACTGTGGGATTGCCTTGAAACCACTTTTCTGCATGCCATGACTCAATCCTCTTTCGTATCTCCAAAATTGAGCCATGGAAAGCTTGTGGAAGGCCTCGATCGAATCAGATACTTTTGGTGATCCGAATCTGTCCAAAATATCATTTTGCTCCAAAAAGTCCCAAAAGATGTCCTTTTTCCCCAAAATACATAAAATGACTTTTGAAAGTAGAAAACATGAAAATCACTTGAAAACTTTTGAAAACCTACTTAAAACACCAGAACTGAATCTTGAAATAATAGCTTATAGGTGAAAAATACGGGTGTTATCATATTCTTGAGAGACATATTGAATTCATTGTAAACCTAGAACTCATGGTTCGAACTAAACATTGTAACCCTTTTTGACCATTCAATATAAAATCCAATTCGTTGATATCAATTTTTTTTTACATCTTTGACTCAAAAAGATCTAATCTTAAATTCCATTCTCAATCACTATAAACACCTAGGTGTGGATTTCGGTATTCACATCAGCGAAAACGCGACAATGACACGCCTAGATATAAATTTGTTGAATATATCGGAGCTCAATCAGATCTGTTTGTTAGAGATAAGGAGTGAAATCATTTCTAACCGGAATGCATTGATCTCATATGACTAAGAAAGGCAAACGACCGAACTAGTGAGAAACCAAAGCGATCTCTGCCAAGGAAGGAAGAAAACCTGCAAACTTTGGCATAAGACATCAATTATCCAAGTCTATCTATGCACTGCTAATGATGGAGCCGATCTAGACCAATCAGCCACTGTCAAAAGCACGACCAAGAAGATCCATCAAAGGGCCAGGAAAGCACAAATTTTATGCTCAGGTCCAAATCTAGATCTCGTATTTTCACAACCATAAGCTTTTGTGTGGATGTGTTTCGGTATTTCTATCTATTACAAAACCGACACATCAGGCTTTATCAAAATCAGAACCCAGGAGAGAGAAAAGGAAATAAAAGATGTCATTTACGACAAATAAGAAACAACTTTATTTTAAAAAAGCGAGAAATCTTATACGATTTTAGTATAGTTCATATTTTCTATTTCTTAGAAACAACCCCGAAGATAAATCTTTGGGACCATGGGTTAACCCGTTTAAGCGTACATGTAAATACACGCGGCCCATAGAAATCCGTCTCTAAAAGAATCAAGAATAGACTTAGCTATACTCTGATGTGCATGTAAAGTTCTACCCAAAATATTTTTGATTCGTCCTGCAAGTGCACACAAGTTGCTATCGTAGTACTTAAAGATCAAATACATAGAAATTGATGGATGCACTATAAATTTTGTAAACAAATGTCAAGCTAGTACAAAATATAAAAGTTGTGTGTTGTTGTAACCAAAATGAGAGAAATGCAAACGAAATGAAATGAACTTAAAATCAATAAACTAAAATGTTAGATTGTTGAGAAGTTCTTAGGGATCATAGATTAAAGTATCCAGTCATGTTTAGGAATGGTAATTTCAGTGGAGAATTTCAGAATCAAATCCATTCTAACATATGATCAACAATACTCTCATACATGATGATCTCTTTATCTATCAACCTACAACAATATTCTCATATCCGATGCAAGATGAAAAACAAGCAATAATGATGGGATTCAATATGAACTCATCTAATGCTTGTTCGAATTGGTAGCGAAGTAGTGTGCAATCAATACCAATCTAGAATTGCTAACTGGCCAAGATAGCAATATGCAGCAATCACATCATTGGATAAAGAGATCCTACTAAACTCCTAAGCCTAAATCATTCAATCCTATATGTTAAGCCATGATAATTCCCTTTTAACCAACCCTAAACCAACAAATAACTTATATCAAATTAAATCTTAGCAGTAAAGACAATGAATTTCATATATGAAAAGGGTTTAGAAAACTTCTCTGTATAGAGATACAAAGGTGAAAATCTTCTCTCTTGAACAAAAGTAGCAAAACCAAACAATCTATGAAACAATGAAACTTTTGGTGGCTATTAAACTTCTTGTAACTCCTCGTTCTGGCTGCTCTCTCCATTTTCGTGGTTCCTCTGTAACTTATTTAGGTGTAGCAGTCGGTTAGGGAAAATATTTGAGCTTAAAGGCAAAATCTCTAAAAAAATGGAAACTTTCCATCTTTGGCGGATCACCAATCGATCGGTTGGGTTTGTGTTGGGTCGGATGGCAAATTTCAGAGACTTCTGTTCGGGTTGAATCGACCAGTGGGTCGATTGAAGGCCAATTCTTCTTCTTGCTCCATTTCGTCACCAGACGTAGTAATCTTCAGTATTTTGAGCATAATTTTTGATCCACCGTCTTGATTGACCTCAAACCACTAGGAGATGAAACATAACTTCCTTGGCTTTCCTTTGTTAAAATTTCAGGAAGATCGCACTGTGGGAAGATCTTCAGATTGCCAAACTTCTGGTAATAAGAAGTTGTACAATCTTCAAAATGTCCAAAAATATTTTTTTCTGAGTCCAAAATGCTTAGATCTCCTACCAAGACTATTAAAACTCTAAATACAGTAAAAGTGTAGATATAAAGCTAAAACAAAGATGTTTCTTTATTAAAAGTATATAAAATAGTATATAATAGTAGGAAAATACGGAGTATATCATACATCTCATGATGTTCAATCCCACACTCTAACCTCTAGACTTTCGATCTCATCACTACCCCCCCACCCCCTTTATCAGTAAACAATCCATACTATTCAATTCGAATTAATTCCACAAATCTGTGAAATCTGCTTAATACCATTTAATTAAAGAAAACATATTTAAGAAATTGTGTTTACCCACAATTCGACCCGAATCCTAACCAAACCAACCCGATCCAAAAAATAATTAAAATCTAATTCGACTTGAATCCAAACTAAACCAACCCAACTCATAAAAACAATTAAAATCAAATAAAAAAAGAGATGTCAAAATCGATAAAAAAAACTCACGTCCAAATCAAATTGGGGATTAGGATTCATCCTTAAACAATTGAGAGATGTAGTTAATGCATTTTTTGTTGGTGGTGGTGCAATGAAGCTTTGTTTATTGCAATATTTTACTGATTTTGCGCAATTAATTTGGATTAAATTGTATAGGTGGTTTATTGACGAACTTTTCAGAATTGGGAGAGTTTAGTAATAAGACAGAAAGTCTGGGGGTTAGAGTGTGGAATTGAAAAGTGGGGAGAGTGTACCGAAATTAACCCAATAATCAATAATTTTTCACGGTTCGAGTTCAAAATTAATAACCCTAGCTAGGCATGTTAATCGAGCTGGCCCGGCCCGGCCCGACCCTAATAGAGTTATTGAGCTATTTTGGGTTTTTCAGGATTTAAAAAATAAAAAAAATTCCAAAATCAAAATAAACTAAAAATAAAACTATTTATTATATATAAATCCAAATTGAAACACTCATCAATTTGGTTTTGTGAAATCTAATTTAAGTTCAAAACAAAAGTTTGACTTAAAAAATTTAAATAAAGTCTAATATCAAATAATAAATAAATAATAAATGAATAAATGTTTAATCTAGATGATAGAGACGGTAGAATCGATATGAGAGAATCTTCAAGATTGCAAGTTTCCTCTGCTTCTTCTAAATTTTCAACATCATCAAAAACTATATATAAAATTTTTTTAAAAAAGTTTATTAAGTTTTGATATAATATAAAAAAAATCATTGAATATTATAAATATTGTTATCTCTATTAGGAAACGTAAATCTATCCAACCAAGTGCGTGTACAAATAAGTGTTTCAACGAATTGTAGAGCTTTTCTGATAGGTCCGAGTCCGATCGGTTTAAGCCCAAAAAACTATTAGTCTAAATGAGTTTAGTCCAAAAAGTTCAATTTTTGACTTATATATCTAAATCCGAATCCGATATTTTCCTGGGTCGAGCCGGATAGGCTCTCGGTTTTTAGCCTTAATTGACACCCCTAACCCTAGCTGCCTCCAACTAATCAGCTCGTTAAGCCAAAAGGGTTTGTCTTCTTCTCACGTCTCCCATTCTTGGGTCAAGTGCATTATTCAAATTAGGTGGGGGTATTTAATGATTGATTTTAAGAGAATATAAAAGAATTGAAAAATAATTGATTTTAAAGTAATTTAAAGTTTTTGTCGGGAATTTTAAAAAATTCTATCAAAATGACATCAAAACAGGTAAGAATTGGTTCTTTACCATTTTTAATTCAAATTCTATTAAATTTTTTTAAAATAACAATGCCATAGGAAGGGGACTAAAATTGAATAACACTATCATTTAATGGAATTAAGAAATCAATAACTTGAATAACACTAGAATTTAAAGTAATTTATAAGAATGACTACAAATATTTCATCCAATAACACATGAATTTAAAAGAATTTGTGAAATACAACATTGAATAACAATAGAATTCAATAGGGTGAAGAGTTATAATGCCCTTAATTGTTTGAAAAAAAATATGACTACCCCTCCTATAATCTGACTACCCCCCCTATTTTCCTCTCTCTTTTGCCCTTCCTCCTTTCCATTTATTAAAACCTCTTAGAAATTACTGTCCGATTACTCCGAATTACTGGGACGCATTGAATATAATAAACTCACCTCAACAAACTTCAACTACCACCGGGCCCCACAAACTCAATCCAGCTGAGATGAATCGTCGGATCTCCTCCTTCTTCGGACTCCTTCTTCGGACTCCTTCTTCTTCATTCATGTCTCCTACAACCAGACATTCTCCCTCTTCTCCAACTTCTAAGGAATCTTAAAAGTGAGTCTTTTTCTGCTGTTGTACTTGTATTTTTTGCGGTTTGAATCTTAGTAAAACGGATTAGAATGTTACACATTGTTCCTCTTTCTTCCACTCATGGCATCATAGTTTTTATTTTTTTGGAACATTGGGTTATTGAAATTCTTTGCTAATTTGATTGGAAAGGGGCTTACATTGGTAAATAAGAGCAGTTAGAGGTTAAATGCGCATCGAATCATTCTAAATCGTAGTAAATCATAGTAGATTAGTAGATAAAAATTAATTTTCTGGGTAATATTGGTATTCATGATAGAACCAGTATTACGGGAACAACTGGTAATACTAAGACATCGGATATTTCTGAGAGCAACTGGTAAAACTGGTACATATACTAATGGTATTTGTTATTCTTGTTCAGGGAAAATGGTCGATGCACTGTTATTTGTTTTTATTATGGGGAATGTTATGAAAAGGACGGTGAAGACATAAGATGGGTCTCAAGAGAAGATGAAATTCACATTTTAGTGATAAAGACATCAGTTGAGGAGGTCACTTATGATGGGTTAGTTGATGGAATTTGCAGGAAGATTAAGAAAGATGAAGCAACGACGGAGCTGAAAGTTAGTTACTTTCCATTGGTATTGGATCCTAAGAAACCATCATATATCCGGAATGATGATGAAGTTCTTGGCTACCTAATGCAAGTTAATAACCAAACATGTAGAAGTGTGTTGCATGTGGAGATCGTGAAAGACGTTGATGAAAACCAGGGAATTGGCCAACAAGATGATCGTGAAAGTGATAATGGTTTAAGTAAAGAAGATCTGTTTGGTAGAGATGTTAATGATGGTAGAGATGTTAATGAAGATAGAAATATTAATGATGGTGGAGGTGTTAATTAATGAAGATAGAGATGTTAATGAAGATAGAGATGTTAATGATGGTAGAGATGGCAATGATGGTATCGTTACTCTCTACAGAGGCGAAGGATCGGAAGACCATGAAGGAAGAAATATTTCAAGGGAAGAACTTGGTAATGTGTCTGATGAAAGTGAGCTTTCAGCTGCTATAGAAGAAGAATCGAATGTAAATACTGGCTGGGAAGATGGTATTGATATGACTCTAGGTCAAGAATTTCGAAGTAAGCAGACAGTGCAAGATTTAGTTCATAAAGCTTAACATCAGAATTTTTTTGAGGTTGAAACAATCAAGTCTGACAGAAAGCGATATGTGGTAAAATGTCGTGAAGCTAAAGATGGTTGCAAGTGGTCATTACGAGCTGCAAAGCTTACGAATTCAGATAGTTTCTCGGTTAGAACTTACAACAAGATGCATACATGCTCTATAGCTACTTCAGTCACAAACAAAGAATAGAAAGAAAGGCACACCACGATTAGTTGCATCTGTTTTGCATCAAGATTATCCAGGTATATTCGACACTCCAACTCTAAAAAATTTGATCGGTATGGTTCAAGAGGACTTAATATTAAAGTATCATACTCTACTACATTGAGGGGAAGACAACAAGCTGCGAATGATGTGCGGGGAAGTCCAGAGGAGAGTTACCAGATGGTGTATTCTTATATGTACATGCTAGAGTTGATGAATCTTGGTACACGGACTTATGTAAAATTGGATGAGGGGAAAAAGTTTAAGTATCTATTCTTTGCTTTGGGAGCTTCGATTGAGGGATTTCAAGCCATGAGAAAAGTCATTGTAGTGGATGGAACCCACCTTAAGACTAGTTATGGTGGTGTTTTAATTGTTGCTATAGCTCAAGATCCTAATCATCACCATTATCCAATTGCTTTTGGTGTAGTTGACGGTGAGAAAGAGGCTAGCTGGATGTGTTTTTGAATAGGTTAAAATCAGTAATACCAGATGATCCAGGAATGGTTTTTTTCTGATAGAAACCCTAGCCTCATCAAGTCGGTTGTTGCGGTGTTCCCGTTGTCTGAGCATGGGTATTGTATACAATATTTGTCTCAAAACGTGAAAGGAAGCGTTTATTACGTCAACAAAGATACATGCGTACATAACTTCAAAGAATGCGCTCATGCCTATACAGAGAGTGAGTTCTTGACTCTTTATGCTGCTTTTAGAACCAAGTATCTTGCTGCAGCAGAGTATCTGGACAATAGTGTTGCTGTGGATAAATGGGTGAGGTGTTATTTTCCAGGAGAAAGATACAATATAGACACCTCCAACATTGTAGAATCTATTAACGGTGTTTTTAGGAAAGCAAGAAAGTACTTGCTATTATCAATGATTGATGTGATTGTTGAAAAATTGATTGAATGGTTTAACAAGCATAGGAACACTGCTGCTGCTGCAAGATCAAACGCACAGAAGCTTGTGCCTTATGTGGAGAAAGCACTGCATAAAATATCACCGGAAGCAAAAAAATTAACGGTTTATGAGTTGAACGGCTTCTTCTTTGAATACAGCGTCATTGGACGTGATGGCAAGTGTTATTTGGTTGATATGAGAAGGAAAACTTGCAGTTGCAAGTACTTTGATATAGATAGATACCCATGTGTGCATGCAATTGTTGATGCCATCTTCATGAGTGGAGAGACGGAGACGGACCTCCATCTCCAAGAATTTTGCTCCAAATATTATTGGATGGACGTATGGTCATTGGCGTATTGCAGGATAATTTATCCAGTTCCCCATAAGTCTGATTGGATTGTTCCTGATCATATACGAAATTTGTGTGTGTTTCCACCAGATTTGGTCAAGAAGAATGGAAGAAATCAAGAAACAAGGTTCCCATCAACTGGAGAACACCGAGGAACGGGGAGAAGGAGGGGGAGAGGGAGAGGGAGAGGACTATCAGGTTTGTATGCATATTTGCATAGTGGTAGTGATGCTTAGTTTATGTTTGTAACTTTGAAATATTTGGTATAACTGGTGTAACTAAGAATACTCGGTTTTAGGAATTTTATTTTATCTTATTTTATCAAGATATTTCATTCTTCAATATCTAACAAACATATTTACCTTAGATAAATAACTATTAATGTTAAAAATTTGTGTATCAACTTATGAACTAAATTTATGGCATTATCTACTATTAGTAGCTTATTTACACAAACAACACCTTATGAACACTTTGTTAAGACTAATCACCTTAGGTAGCGAAACGCACATGATACGAGCTTCAAAACATGTTAATGCATATAAACCTCCGAATTGTGAATGTACTGACTAAAATCATCTGTCAAACCAAAAACACTGAAAAGTACAACTATTTGCAAATTGGTATAACTAGAAAACTGGTAAAACTAAGTGTAATTTCGGCGGCGCAAAAAACGGCGCACGTTTCCACACGGCGGTTGTTCTACTTAGCATTTTGGCGGGTCCCATTGAATTTTCCATTTTTATTTTCAGATCCCAAACTCTCTCTCTCTCTCTCTCTCGGGTTTCCCTCTCTCTCTCATCATTTCTCTCGAGGTCCTTTTCTTCCTCCTTCCCCATTGCAGCGATTTCTGGTTTTGAAACTCCAGCTACCTCGATTTTGAATATAACTGCACACATATGTTCTTCCTCTAAGTTTCGTCAACGGTTGACAAGAAATTCGCGATTCGGGTTCGTCTAGGGTTTATAGAGAAATTCGCTATTCGGGTTTGGGGTTTGTCTAGGATCCATTTCTCTAGGATTCGGGTTCGTCTAGGGTTTGTAGAGAAATTCGCGATTCGGGTTTGGGGTTTGTCTAGGTTTGTCTACTATTTTACATATAGTAATACTGAACGTAGTAATATTGAACCTTGTAATACAAAATCTTGTAATACTGAACGTAGTAATACTGGCTTTTGCTCTCTTGTTACAGGATCAATGGACCCTAATGATCCAAACTACACTGCCGAGAAGAGGGCTAAAGCAAACATAGACAGACTTTATCACATAGCTGATGGGGACTATGGCATTCCGAGAATTTGTCCATGTGGTGGACGAATCATTGAGAAGGTTGAGAAGATTCAACCATCTAAATCCTACCCAGGAAGAAGATATTTTACCTGCAATGTCTATGCGGTGAGGGTGAGATCAATTTATTTTGTTTTCCTAGTTTAATGGCATTATTGAACATGAGATTTTCGTGTTTTTATGTGCAGGATGATGGCTATCACATTCACAAATGCTGGGAACATGTTGTTGAAGAAGAAGTTGAGAGAGTAAAGATGGAGCAATCTGAGGCCATTGAAATCCTTAAAAATCAAATGACCAGCATCCTAATGGGGGAATATATTCAAAGGTGATCAGATTGACAAGCTGAAAGCAGAAGTTGAAAAGCTGAAGGAGGAAGTTCAGAAGTTGAAAAGCTAAAGGAGAATGTCTGCTTGACTGCTTTAATGTTTTGTAATAGACCTAAGTAAGTTTGTTTTGGAGTTTGTATAAATCTTAGTTTGTGTTTTTCGAATTTAATGTTAAACTTATGTAGTTTTATGACTCTTAATTAGTTATATAAACACAAAATGAAATCCTTAACATAGGATAGCATAGTTTTAAATGTAAAATAAAATTCATAACCCAACATAACATAGTTTTAAATCCATAACACAACACAACATCAACTTCCAAACTTGGTTCTTACAGTGAATTTCAAACTTAGTCTCATATGTCTTCATTGATATCTGAGCCAAACACCATTTACTTGTTTTTGGGTTTCTTAATCTTTTCCTCCGTGAATGGAAGCGACACATGTTGGTAAGGTTTTTTGGTCCTCTTACTCTGTTCACCTTCAACCGAATCCTGGGACCGTGTCTTTCTCCTCTCATACATCAGATCCAGCTTCCTCTTTAAACCCTTTTGCCTTTTGCCTTCTTTAACTATCATGGTGCTACACCTCTCTATTGATATCTGAGGAAGATCCTCTTCTCCTTCCTTCTCCTTCAAAAACAAACAGTTTTATTTTATTTATTATTCCATAGTATTACCTAGTATCACATTTTTGTTTAATGGTTTAGGACAACAAAAGTATTATCTCTTCCATCATAGAGACATCTTCCCCTTCCTTCTCCTGCAAATTACCTTCTTCCACATGTTCCTCAACCATAGGAACAGTCTCTTCTCCTTCCTTCCCCTGCAAAACACAACCATATATATTTAGTATTCCCTAGTATTACCTAGTATCACATTTTCGTTTAATGGTCAAAGAAAACAAAAGTATTACCTCTTCCATCATAGAAACCTCTTCTCCTTTCTCTCCCCCTTCCTTCTCCTGCAAATCATCTTCTTCCACTTGTTCCTCAACCACATGAACAGTCTCTTCTCCTGCATTATCCTTCTCCTTCTCCTTCTCCTTCTCCTTCTCCTTCTCCTTCTCTGCCTCCTTCTCTGCTTCTGCCTCCTTCTGTGCATCATTCTCTCTTTCAAAAACCATAGTACTAGCATTGAGGGGATTGAAATTGTAGTCCATGTCCTCATATGTCGTATGAGCATCTAATTGCTCATTCACATAGCCCTCCACAACTAATAGTATTCTCTCAAATCCATCAAACTTGTTATTTATTTCCTTGAACCCTGTCTCCATGTCATTCTTCAGGCTCTGACCGAGTGCTACGAAAGCAACATTTGTCGGTGCGTCAATTGCTGCATTCTCTGGGGCGTCAATTACCGCATTGGCCTCATTCACAGGTTCCTCTACTCGGGCAGCCACATCTTGTTCATACATCTGCTCAAAACAGATGGGCTTCTCCTCATAGACAGGACACTTCACCCAACTACGAACAACAGAATCGTCGACATCTTGATCATCATCTTCTTCAGTAATTCGAGCCATAAAAGCTTCTTCCTCGGCGTAAGGGACCAAGATGCTATCAATCTCCTGTGAATATAAACAAGGATTATAGTCTCTTCTTCGAAATCATAAATAAACAATGCAAGTTTTAAAAGTTCAAATCAAAAAGGATTACTGACCTTAGTTGTACCAAGCGCTTCATTTATTTCCTCAAGAGAAAATTCTTTCATGGCACTTCATTTAAACTTCCTTTTACACATCCGAGGGCAAGTCTTCATGGCAGTTGGAACATCTTCTCGGAATTTCTTCCTCAGTGATGGAATTACCTCAAACGCTAAAAGCTACAAACGACACATATAATTTGAGTTAGCTTCAAATATAAGGAAATACAAGTAATACTGACAAATACCTTTATTCATATTTACCTCCAAAGGAATGCAGAAACTTGGATAATGCCAACTTGATCCGTGAACGACCCCTTGAAAATGATCCATAGTGTGCTCGATCTCTTTCATATTGTTATCAAAAGATAATCTTCCCCAGGGAAATGTCTTGCACAAATGAAGATCACTGACATCTCTTAGAAAGAATGACTTCACAGAAGGAGCATCGGCTCCTACCTTTGACTGCCCAATAATGACGCTTGATAAAAAGAAGAGGATAGCCATCTTCAAGGGATCTTCAGAATATCTCATTTTCAAGAGCTTTTTTTTTCACATCGGAATATCTAATTCTTGATCCCGCCTTAAAGTGCTTCTCCACAAACTCCATACTTCCCAATCGCTCATAGTCTCGAGGATAGCTTCGGCAATTTAAACCTGAGAGCACGTTCACTCAGACCATACCGAATGGGAACGCCATTCACAATGAACCAAGCTTCCTTCTTCTTCTCCGTACACGCCGTTCGAAGAAGTAGCAACAACATGCCCATCACCTTGTGGTTGCTGTCCATGTGCATGTGGAAACAATGTTTGAATTGGGGGTGATTTTCAAAGTGCATCTCCATATGAAGCATTGATTCGGTTCCCTAAAACATATAGTTGTACCAAGTGTTACTTTTTTATTTCATAAATTTCTAACCTACAAAAATGATTCAAGTTTTACGAGTTTTACTAAAAATCAATAATACAGCGTAAATTCGAATCAACAACAATCACGAAATCGATAACAAACCCAAAAACCAAAACTGAATTTCTTTAAACAAACCCGAAAACGCCTGTTTGCTTTAATCCGCTTCAACCATCACTAATTCTATCAAAATCTAAAAACATGCAAGCACCAATGTGGGTAATACATACCGTTGAATCGGAAGCCTCCGATACGGTTTGACTGCTTCCCTCGGCGTCTTCTGCTTCTTCTGAAGCGAGATCTTCCGGTTCCTCAACTTCTCTCGGAACTTTCACTCCCAATCCGTAGTTCGGATTTTTAGTACGCGCCATAGTTTATCAATGGTGGGGTTGAACAGTTCCGCCTACATCCCAATCACGCAAATAGGTTACAACTGAATAAAAAAGGAATTTCGCATCTGAAGGGATTTGAAGAAACCGACAAGAATCTGAGGCTTACCTTTTTTGAGTTGCAGCGATTCTGTTTGCTCTGAACTCAAATTAGTTTTCCCAAGTTTTTTTCTTCTCGTCGAAATGCGGGAACGGGGACAGAAGAGTTGTTGGGAAGTTCTTTCAAATTTTCAATCTGATTTACTTGGATTGATTTCTTTGGAAAAATAACCGTGTTCGAGACTTGTTTTTACAGAAAAATGTATGGATTAGGGATCCGATTTTATCGGATAACAAAGATGGGCCGGGTGGGTTTGAAATTTTTTAAAGTTTTCAGGGATAAAATAGATACTAACCGTTTGTATTTAATTTTTCAATTAAAATTAAATACAAAAGAAATATCAAACATAAGAGGGGCATTTCTGCTCTTTTCTGCGTTGACTAGGGGCATTTCAGCCATTGTTCCAATTCAATAGAATCAATGGCTCCAATACCCTTTGACCTGAAAACAAGATCTTAAATACCCCTCTCTCTTTTTAAGTTTAATTTTCTATTTAATTTTAATAGAAAACAGGTTGTTTACTATGTTATCCCTCTAAAATTAACCTATTTACTGAGAAAACCAGTACAAAAACCGACCCAATCGATAGAACTCGGATAAAACCGAATCCCTAACTCAAACGGATACGAATCAAACACCAAGTTTGAAAAATCGAGAGTATTCACCTTCTCCCTCGTGATCCAACTCTCCAACTCGGTTACAAACGAATAACTACGGAAAACTAAGAAGCAAATTGGAGCAATCGGATTCGAGTTCGCAATCGGAGCCGTCGCAATCGGAGCAAGCATATTCGCAATCGGAGCAAGCGGATTCGCAATCATAGCAAGCGGATTCGCAGTCGGAGCAATCGGCCGGAGCAATCGTCCGGAAAATAGAAAGCAAATATGTCATCTGGAGGTATTTGATCTTTAAACACTTATTTCCGGGAACCCTCTTCTTCATCTTCCGAAACCCTCTTCTTCTTCTTCTTCCGAGCCCGTTCGAATCAAATTGGGTTTTGCTTTTGAGTGTAAAAATATTGTCGATTTTCGTACTGAGTTATATTGTGTTGATGCATGTCCTAATTGTGTCGATTCCCGACTTGTTGTGTAGGAATATCAGTGAATTTGAGAAGAACAAGAAGGGCCCGTACGAAAAATGGGTCATATATCGAAGACAAGTTTATTGGGCGAGATGAAGAGCATCCGAGTCGATCACAAGAAGAGAGAGGCCAGAGCAGCAGAAGAACCCTGACCAATTTCGCACTCGAAGTGGTATGTAGTTCGATAGTAGTTCGATTATATGGTGAACAAGTAGTAGAACTTGGTAACACTATAAGATTTTTGATGTCTTAGTATTACAAAAATAAAAGTAAAACTTGGTAACACTTGATACAACCTGAATCGATTAAAGGATTCTGAGGATGATACAGAGTTGATGCAACCTATGCGGATGTACTTTACACCGAGTGAATACAACAAACAGGTGAAGATATCAACCAGATGTTACATCCACAAGGCGGTGGAAAATATAAATTCTCTAAACCTCCAAGTGTCCGAAAAGAATTGGTTTTACAATCACCCGCAGTTCAAGCACTTTTTCCATATGCATGCTGACAAAAACCACAAGGTTATGGGCATGTGGATGCTCCTGCTTAGAACAGCTGAAATAGAGAAGAAAAGGGAAGCTTGGTTCGTGGTAAAAGGAGTCCCCATTAGGTACTCTCTCAAAGAACATGCTTTGATTTCTGGACTGGATTGTCATAGCTATCCATAAAACTTCACGCAAATGGGGGGGGTATGAAATTTGCTCAACGACAATTTGGACAAGGAGTAACGGTTAGCTATGCAAAAGTCGAGGAAAAACTTCTGAAAATGAAGAAACATTCTCCAGATAGGCTGAAGATGTGTGTCATGTACTTCCTATCTAGCATCATTGTAGGGAAGGAGAAGACAGGAGTTAGGAGCACCATCTGTTGATAAGTTTTTTATAAGAGTTGTGGATGATCTTCAACTTTGTGAGACATTTCCTTGGGGGAGATACGCATTTGATCAGAATTTGAGAGATATCCAGAAAGAAATGAATGATTATAAAGGTGTCGTCGAAAGAACATGCAAGTTTCCAAGTTTTTGTACTTCTTTGGAGGTAAACATGTTTATTTGCGTATTCTTAGCAAATTTTATTTGACGTTTTCCCTAACTCTCTTACTATATGTGTCTTGTGCAGATGCTAGCGTTTGAAACAATTCCAAAGCTGAATAAGAAATTCCGAGAGGACCACAGAGGCGCCGAGAGCAGCTGTCCTCGTATGTGTAAGAGTAAGTTCAAGCCATCTGCAATGAAAGGATTTCCTCTTTCAGATATTTATGAAGTACTCGGTAATACTAAGGTTAGAAATCTAAACTATTTATCCTTTGCATTTTCATTATTTGTGCTTGTATTATTTTGAAAGTGTTTTCCTTATTTATATTGACCAAAGTGTGTTGGTCCCAACCGATGATGAAGAAGATCTTTTAGATCGAATTATAGAAGAAGGCGTTGAAGATGATGTCGATGATGTTGTTGTTGATGGGTGGATGAAACATATTGATAAAGGAAAAATGATATGTTTTGAGGAGATGTACCAGGAAGACATGACTTCCCGAGAAGAAGAAGAGGAGAATGAGGAGGAGGATCAAGAGGATGAGGAGGAAGAGATCGCGGCCATCCCTGTTGAGAATGCGGGCATCTGTGGGGAGAATGTGGCTACGATTAGTATGATAGTAAGGCTGGAGTTAAGCATGGACAAAGGGTTCAAGCAAATCAATGAGAAGATTGATGGATTGGACAAGAGAGTTGTAGCAGTGGGAGGGTATGTGAAAGAACAATTAGATGCTAGGATGGAATTTGAAGACGGCATGGATTATCATTTTAATGATAATCAAGATGTCGGAGCTGTCACAGGCGAACAAGCAACAGAGAAGGTATTAGTTTATTTTTTTATGGTAAAATGAAAAAGTGTTACTAGGAAACACTAAGTAAAACTGAGTTTGTTTTGCAGGATCCGAAGGATCAAGGAGTTGTGCCTCCTGGAGAAGTGGTATCTACGGTGGTTGAGGAACAACAAGAGAAGGAAGGAGAAGAAGGAGAGAAGGTGCCAACACCGGAGGTGTCTACGGAAGGAGAGAAGGAGGCAACACCTGAGATGTCTACGAAAGTAGAGAAAGAAGGAGAGAAGGTGCCAACACCGAAGGTGTCTACGGAAGGAGAGAAGGAGGCAACACCTGAGATGTCTACGAAAGTAGAGAAAGAAGGAGAGAAGGTGCCAACACCGAAGGTGTCTACGGAAGGAGAGAAGGAGGCAACACCTGAGATGTCTACGGAAGTAGAGAAAGAAGGAGAGAAAGAAGGAGAGAAAGAAC
Organism: Alliaria petiolata; assembly: GCA_020283515.1. Lineage (NCBI taxonomy): Eukaryota > Viridiplantae > Streptophyta > Magnoliopsida > Brassicales > Brassicaceae > Alliaria > Alliaria petiolata. Next base: position 18,455,024 of record JAHZTW010000006.1, on the reverse strand, counting down.
GAGAGGAGGAGCCAACATCTGAGGTATTAGTATGTTTTTTTGTATGGTAAAAAAAAAAGGTGAGAGTAGGAAACACTAAGTATCACTGTGTTTTTTGCAGGATCCGAAGGATCAAGGAGTTGTACCTGATACGGAGAACCAATGAGTTGTGGCTCCTAAAGTAGCAGCAGTGGTGTCTACGGAAGTAGACATGGTGGTTGAGGAACATCAAGATAAGGAAGGAGTAGAAGAAGAAGGAGAAGAGAAGGACGAAGAAGAGAAAGAAGAAGAAGAAGAGAAGGAAGAAGAAGAAGAAGAGAAGGAAGAAGAAGAGAAAGAAGAAGAGAAGGAAGAAGAAGAGAAAGGAGGGGAGAAGGTGATTTCAATGGACATATGTAGCCGTGTGAGTATGGTAGGAGAAAAAAAGGTGAAGGTTGCTAAGAGAAAAAGATCATCATCCGAGTTCGCAACTACGTCTGAGGAGAAGGTAATGGGTTTTTTATTTATTTCAAAAGAAAATGAAATACTTGGAAATAATATGATGTTTAACAGTTTTTTTAAACGGTTTGTGATTGCAAGCTTCCGCTGAGAAGGATCGAGAGAAGGAACCAGAAAAGGAAACAGAGAAGGAACCAGAGAAGGAAACAGAGAAGGAATCAGAGAAGGAACCACAGACGAAGAAGAGTTACAAGAGGAGAAAAATCCGTGCTGAGGTGAAGGAAGGAGAGAAGGAAGTTGTGGGAGGTGAAGGAAGAAAAATGCGTAAGAATAACAAATCCCATCTAATTTTGCCTCCTTTCACAGAGGAAAAGGGAAAGGGAAAGGGAAAGGGAAAGTGAAAGGGAATGAGAAAGAGAGTGACGAGGCAGAGTAAAAAATAATCCAAAGGGAAAGGGAAAGAGAGTGACGAGGCAGAGTAATACTGGTATTCTTAGGTAAAACTGTGTTTAAAACTATGATGTTTGGTTTTTATGTTTAAAACTATGATGTTCAGTTTTTATGTTGTTTGGTTTTGTGTTTAAAAATATAATGTTCAGTTTTTATGTTGTTTGGTTTTGTGTTTAAAACTATGATGTTCTGTTTTTATGTTTAAAACTATGATATTCAGTTTTTTTGTTGTTTGGTTTTGTGTTTAAAACTATGATGTTTAAAAGCTTAACATAAAATTCAAATAAGTTCAAACCATACAAGTGCAATCAAAACTACAAACACACACTCATATGTCTATTACACAAACAAACTACTCATAGGTCTAAAAATTATGCCCTACGAGATCCGCCACTAACTCCTTCAGCTTTGCAATCTCTTCACTATTGTTGTCCAGCTCCAAACGCATTCGCTCCATTTGAAAATGAATGTTTCTGAAACTTCTAATCATCTTCGACTGTTCTTCAAGTTCGTTCCTTAATCTAGAAACCTCTTCGTCAACAGCATGATCCCAACATTTGTGAATGTGGTAGCCATCATTCTGCACGTAAAGACGAAAATCGGATGTTCAATAATGACATTTAATTGGAAAACAAAAAATATCATCTAACCTTATACACGTTGCACGTAAAGTATCTCATTCGTAGGTTAGATTCGGCTGTAATGGTGTGCTCGATGATTTGTCCACCACATGGATAAATTTTTGGAATGTCGTAGTCCCCATCAGCTATGTGATAAAGTCTGTCAATTAACTTCTTAACCCTCTTCTCGTCACCGTAGTTTGGGTTCATGGGGTACATAGTCACTGTCAGAAGAGAGCAGAGAAGACTAAGTAAGTAAAACCAAGTATTACTTGCATTCAGTATTACTATATGTAAAACACTACCCAAACCCTAATCCCGAATTTCGTTGCCAACCCTACACAAACGTTGACAAACATAGAGAAACGGATCCCGAATTTCGTTTCATTGCGAACCCTAGAGGAACCCGAATCCCGAATTTCTGGGCGAACCCTAGACGAACCCGAATTCCGAATTTCTTTGGCGAACCCTAGACGAACCAGAATCCGAATTTTTGGGCGAACCCTAGACAAATGTGTGCAATTAAAATCGAGGTACTTTGGCGCTTCAAACCCAGAAATCGCTGCAATGTGGAAGATGAGAGAGAGAAGGAAAACGGAAATTCGGGAGGAACTGAAAGATTTCCCTAGATGTTTTTCCAAAGAGTGAATAAAATGATCGGGAAACCGGGTTGAAATCCGGCTGAAAGGCCCAAAAAATAATATAAACCAGCTCATAATACACGTGCGCCGCCAAATAGGCACATGCGCCGCCAAATAGCCACTTAGTTTTACCTAGTATTCCAGTATTACTTGCTTTCAAACAATGTTACTTTTGGTGTTTTTTAACTTTTATTTAGTATTACCTTGCAAAAAACTTTCATAATTTAGTTGTATCAATCATTTCAGTCAACTTAAGTATATTCCTAGGTTTTGATGTTTTAAAAAGGGTTATATCACTTTTTACCAATGTTTTGCATCTTAATGTGGTATATATTAACAAAGTAACCATAAAAGAGTAAAGTGTTTGTTGATTACATTTTCTAATAACACAAGAATTGTAATTTTCTACTTGTTTGTAACTAAGACATGTTTCTTATATTTAATAGCTACTTATTTAACGTATAATGTGGTATATATTAACAAAGTAACCATTTGTAATTTTTCAAATTATTTTCAAATTATTTCCAAACGGACTTTAACTTAGGCGTTCATTGTTTTGTTTTGAACATATATATTATTTTTTTAGGGATGATTTTAATAATTTGGTACTATTTTTGCAAAATATATTTTTCTTAAAATACAAAAATATGAAATATGAAATCTATATAAACATTCACGGGCTTAGTTGTACCGAGTATTACAAAAAAAATTTGTCCAAGATATACAAATTCAAACACAAATCAAGCAAGAGAAGAACACAAATCTACTTAAATATTCATGGCTCAGTACTTTGAACCGGATCGAACCAGCTAGCCATGTTTACTCCTGGTTTTCTTTTATTGCTTGGTTTTGGACGTCTTTCTCCAACCGAAGGATACCTCTTTTCCTTATTTCTTCCCTTCTTTTTGGTGTAGGCCGAAGGTAAGATCTGCAAACTTTTAATTTCATCCGGAATAGTCCAATAAGACTTAGCCGGCACTGGATAAATGGTCTTGCGATATACCAATGCCCACTGCTCCATCAAATAATAAGGCGAGCACAAATCATGAAATTGTATATCCCAATCTCTATCTTTACGCTTCATGAACTTCGTAACAGCAGCTATTGCATGCTCACAAGGATACTTATCAATATCGAAACACCTGCAAGTGCAACTTTTCCATAACAAGTTCACCACATAGGACTTCCCATCAGCTCCATTAACACGATATTCAAGCTCAAATACGTTTAGCTCAATCACAGTTAACGTTGATGCGGTCACGCATCTACTGTATATTAAGTTATCCACAATAGGCACTAGTTTGTGTGAGCTCGATCCAGTAAGAGAGTCAATCCTATGTTTGTTAAACCATTCACCAATTTTTTCAATTATCGTATCTATCAAAGGTAATAACGGGTACTTTCTTGCTGTACTAAAAACGTTGTTCATGGATTCCCCTATATTGCTAGTGTCTATATTGTACCTTTCTCCTGGAAAATAACACCTCACCCATTTCTCCACCTCACAACTTTCGTACAGATACTGAGCCACATAAGGATATCTCCTACAGTAATCAGCATAAACCAGCTGAAACTCAGCCACTGTGTAAATCTGACCGCAAGCTTTGAATCTAGCTGAAACTACGTCTTTGTTAACGTTGGAGACTTTAGTTCTCACGTTTTGGGACAAATGCATTAGACAATACCCATGCTGAGCGATCGGGTACACCTCACGTATTGCCTTGATGAGGCTTGCATTTCTATCACTAACAAATACCAATTCAGAAGAGTCCGGTATGACCGTTTTCAGCATACTGAAAAACCAATTCCATCTTGCATCTTTCTCACCATCTAGTACGCCAAACGCAATAGGATAATGGTGGTGATTAGGATCTTGAGCTGTGGCAAAAATTAGGACACCCTTATATACGGACTTCAGGAAAGTTGCATCCACAACTATCACTTTCCTCATGGTTGAAAGCCTTCGATGCTAGCTCTTAAAGCGACAAATAGGTACTTGAATTTTTTTGCTTCATCCACCACCACACTTGTTTTTGTACCAGGATTCACCTTCTCCAACATGTACATATAACTGTACAGCTGCTCATAACTTTCCTCGAGATTACCACGCACATCTCTAATCGCTTGTTTTTTCCTCTCAATGCGGTCGAGTATGACACAGTTACACCAAGTCTTCCCTGAACCAGAGTGATGAGACTTTTAGGAGTTAGGGTGGCAAATTGTCCTGGATAATCATCATGTAACACAGAAGCAACCAGTCCTCGCGTGCCTTTCTTTTTAGTGATGCTTGTACTCGCAGTAGCTCTGGAGCATGTATGCATTTTTATGTATACTCTAACGGAGAAACAATCTGAATTGTTTACCTTTGCAACTCGTAAATGCCATTTACAACCTTCTTGGCGACATTTTAGCACTAAAAACTTCGTATCAGACTTGGCTACACCAAACACAAAACAATTCTGAAATGCAGCTTTATCAACCAACTCCTGCACTGCTTGCTTACTTCCAAATTCTTGACCACCTTCTATATCCAAACCGTCTTCCCAAGCCTCTATAAACTGACTATCATGTGTACCACCTGTAGGCTCAACATATTCATCATTCCCGAAATCGTTTTCGACATAGTTATCCTCAACGTCCAACAGATCTAGCTCCAACGGATCTTCCTCCATCGGATCTTCCTCCATCGGATCTTGCTCCAACGGATCTTGCTCCAACGGATCTTTCTGTTCTACTGGTTCTCCATTGCCTACGTAAATAGTTATGGCACCAGTATTAACTACATCATCAGTTGAATGCAACTCCTCTTCATAATTGACACCAAAAGAGCTTCCTCGACCCACTCTAGAAAGTTGCTCGCCCCCTTTATCTATTACCATATCTTCGATGACCTCTACATGTAAAACACTTATACAATGCTCCTCATCCATGGATGTAAGATAATTATACACATCATCATCATCGAAAATCAATGATGATATTTGTGGTTTGCATACCAATGGAATGAAGCTCAATTGCAGTTTCACCGTACCTTCGTCTAACCCAATATTCCTGCATATCCTATTCTTTAACGCCGAGTAACTTATCTCCTCAATGCATGTCTTAAATGGTAAACCGTAGATGTGACCTACAGAATTCCATATTTCATCCACTCCAGTCTTTGAATAACTTTCTCCGTAATCAAAGTATAAGTTTATGGTCTTGCTCATTGTCGCCTGAAAAAAGATTAAACAAATAATCAACATCAATCAGTAATATCAAATGCTACCAAGTCATGCTTTTTCTAAAATCAAATCGGACCATGAACCGCTCCTTTGATTCACTAACTACATCATAAAACATGTTTTGTTATCCAATGTGCATGCCAAATGATTAATTGTTCTAAACAATTTCAAATCTTCGATTTCCAGTTTCACTCAGTATTACTTATTCCACCCAGTTATACATTCGCACTTAGTATTACCAGTTCCACAAGTTATACGTTCCTACTCAGTATTACCATTTGTTCTATCGCCACAATTCCATTCGGATTGTTTCTGCCCGATCTGAGATTTTTATCTACTTACGAATTGCTACGATTCAACAATTATAATCCATTCTTTTGATATTCGACTCATACATCATGGGTTAGATTAGAAATCAAAATGTGCATATCAAATGGATTGATTTTCAAATCCAATTCAATTTGCAAACTCAAAAACAAATTGATATTAGACGGATTTGAATCTAAACACCATTTCGATACCAGCAACGCACCTCTATTCACCGAAAATGCTCAATGCAATACTCAGCTAGCTTCAATGGAGGCGGAGTCCGCGGATGAGAGCTCTAGATGTCTTCAATGGCGTCTTGCCGTATCGCGTCGGGGAGGAGAAGAAGAGGATAGAGAAGCGATTTCATTGGTCTAGATTCATGCATTTTCATTGGTTGATTATTATTATTTTTATGATTTAATTATTTAAATGAGTTAATGGGTGGGTTGGATAGTAAGTGTAGAATAGGGTTTTCATATTTGATTAAAGATAAGAAGGGTATGAAGATTAAGAGAAGGGTAGATAGATTGTTTTTGTTTTAAGGGTATTGGAGCCCTTTGTCCGTCTAGATTCCTGCTTTTTCATTGGTTGATTATAATTTTCTTTTATAATTTAATTATTTAAATGAGTTAATGGGTGGACTGGATAGTAAGGGTAGAATAGAGTTTTCATATTTGATTAAAGAGAAGAAGGGTATGAAGATTAAGGTGGTGAATGTTTGTATGGTTTTTGGATTTTAGTTTTTGGTTTTTGGATTTTGGTTTTTGTTTTTAGATTTTGGTTTTTGGATTTTGATTTTTGATTTTTTGTTGTAGATTTTGGTTTTTTTAAAAACTTGAATGGTGGTTTATTTAGTTTTTGGTTTTAAGTATTTTTGTGTTTTTTGTTTTAAGATTAAAAATGATAAAATTAATATTTATTTAATTAAAACAAAAATATTATTTTTGTAGCAATAATAAATAATACTAAAAATTATGAGTGAAAATGCACTTACATTTATTTCATTAAAAAAATTCATAAAATTATTTTTAAAGAAAAACAACAAAGATAAACTACAATTATCGTGAAATCCATAAAGATGCAGAAATTTGATCTCGGATTCCTTCCATATATTGCATCGGAGTGTTACTACCTTCTTCGTCTTCATCTGAATCATAATCTTCTTCAACTACATTACTCGCTTGACGATGGTTTGAATCAAAATCAACATCTCGTAGGTTTGATAACCTAATAAAATTATGTAACGCCATTGTTGCTGCAATAACCTTACGTTGAACATGTATGCGATACTTTGGTTTTTCTCTTAAAACCCGCCATTTTCCCTTCCACACACCAAAAGTCCGTTCAATGATAGATCGTAGCGAAGAATGGCGTCTGTTAAACATTTCTTTATAGCTACTGGGCGGAGTAGCTCCATTATATTCGCTAGGATGATATCTTTCCCCTCGGTATGGAGTAAGGAATCCAGGTCGAAGAGGATAACCAGAATCTCCCAGATAATACTTTCCGAAAGGTGGAGTCGGAAATTGATGAGGCCCCTCCATCGCTAACGCTAAAACTTTTGCATCATGAGCTGATCCCGGAATACCAATATATGCATATGTAAACAACATGTCCATATTGCATATAGCTAAAATATTCATACTGGTGTCACTTTTCCTGTTCCAATATTTTTCTGCATTTTTTCCGGCAACAGTGACAGGAACATGTGTTCCATCAATTGCACCAATAAACCCTTTAAAGTAAGGTCCATACCTGTCGTCCGATACTAGCCTTGGATGAGGCTGCGTGAGCTCATCTGGACCAGGTCTAAGCAAATCAACCGCCATTCTTTCGAGAGCATTCAACACTTCATGGAATTTTCTGCTTATGGTTTCTTGTGAATGACCAAATATTTTCCCAACATATCTCTGAGTTGCATTTTGAGCACATATGTTTAGGAAAATTGCTACGCTTTCCTGGATACTTACATTATCAGTCTCCTTCAAATGATAATCCTCCTTTAGCTTTTCACATAAATGAATGTATACCGGTGGATACATCCGAATTATGTTATAGCATTGTTCTTCGTGACCATGAATAAGTTCATATACGTATCTTCGACCCCGTTCTGGATCCATGTTCATTCGTTGTCTTTCTATTCCCATGGAGTAGGGATCCATGAACGATTCCCCAAAGTTAATGCTTCCATCTTCTGCTTCATCATCTTCAAGCATTCTGTAAAATGCTTCCCTCTAAAAAACAAATATAACAAAATAACTTATTAAAAATCAAATATATTTATTAATGCATATAAATAACATAAAACAAGAAACAATTATTATTTTACGTTAAACATGAATGAAAATACGAAAAAAATAAAATATAGAAATTTTTAGGTGAATTAAAAATTTTAGTTCGTTTATTCAGCTGCTCGGTCGATTCCTGTCATCCGCTCGAGATACCTAATCCTAGCATTATCGTCCGGTAGTGTGAGATAAACACGTGCATGCGTCTCGTTGCTTTGAAGCACAGTCACTGCTCCCCAATATAACGAGGAGTCATATTGAAGACCAGGGAGTGTTAGTAATGAGCCAATTGCACGTTCTAACTTGTTATCTTGTGCTCGCTCATAAATTTCAGTTCGTTTCATGTAGGCTTCATTCGTAACGAAGTCATACGAAGCTTTCGTCGTTCCTCGTTTACGTGCTGATGAAGATGAAGTACGCGAATTGTTTCCGTACACCCGTTTGGAACTCTGATTGTAGGAAGACGGTGATTCATTTAGGTTTGCTGAAGGCACGTCAGAATCATCTCCTAGATTCACTGTTTCAGAATCATTCTCAGTAACCGTTTCTGACTCGGTATGTTGATCCACTCCAGAACCTGGATAATATCCATCATCATTAAAAATGTGTTTGCTGCCAAAAAGTCGATCCAATATATCGAGGCCAGTAAGAGGGTGTGTCAGGAGTTTTGCAGCATCAGGTATTTCCTATATTAAAAAGTTGAAAATATTAGTTTATTATATTTTTTAATAAAAAAAAAAATTGATGAGATGTAGTGTTCAAGAATTACCTGAATACGATCACGCCACCATTCAACGTGCATTTCAATAGCTTGTGTGGTTGGATTAACTCTAATTCCCGTCATACGCAGCAGTCGACGATAAATGTCATAACTTTTTTTTATAGAGTAATATTTATTTTTTAACGGAGTCCATTCAGGATTTTGACCTGTTGTTTCTCGGAATGCATTTCTAATTCTCGTTTTACTCTCTTTCTTGAGAGGACCAGTACGCCAACTAATACTCCCTCTGTTTACATTTAATTGTCATTTGGATAAAATGTATCTGGATGTATTAAACTCAAAACACATCCAGATACATCCAGTTTTTTGCAGATACGTTTTTCAGAAAGACAATTAAATGTAAATAGAGGGAGTATGTTCCATCTTAGTCTCATATATTTCAAGAAAAATATGAACCATACTATCGGTCCATTGTATCTTTCCCTTTAATAACAATATTACATACACATAATTAGTCAACTAAATTGAATACTAAGATAGACACGTAAAACAAACAAAAAAACATATTAACTAAAATATATACCTCTTTGCTGTTTGATGATTGTCCTTGATTCGCCATACCTATAGTGAAGCACAAAATTAATAGCTAGATATCTGAATAATAAACTAAATTCAATAAAAAAATTTCTTTAAAACCATGGTAACAATATATAAAATCTATCTTTTACAAATATCAGAAAATAATAATTAATATCTATATTTTTAAAATGCAAAAATAAGGTACACTATAACATATGTAATTGTGTATAATGCTTATAATTAAAAAAATCAATTAATTTTAGTATAAATATTAAGGTTAAAAGTATTGATTAAAACAATATAGAGATGCGTATACGAAAATTGTACTCTTGTTAGAGTTTTAAAATGACAAAAAAAAAAAAAAATTCAAGCTCAATTATATTTCAATCTAGCAACAATATATATATCAAGTAAAAAGTACAATACTAGCGTCGGTACATCAGAATGAAGTACATATCAAAAGATTTTTTGGAATATAAAACAATTAATTAAATAAACTTACCCAGAAAACTTCAATAGCTTGGTAGCTTAATTTGTAGAGATGTTATTTCTAAGTTTTTTTGTGTGTGTTTAGTTGATGCATAAGATGTGTCTTATATAGAAAAAAGTTATACCTAATATTACTAAATTTTTGCAAAAAAAAAAAAAAAATTATATATGAAAAAAAAATATCTTTGGTACCTAGTATTTGGGAAAATCCCCAAAGAATAGAGATTTTAGTTTTATAAATAAAATATCTACTAACAATATTAAAACAATTTTTTTTTTAATAAAAGAAGTAAAACCGTGACTTTTATGTTTAGAAACCAAAAAATTGTGGTTTTTGGTTTTTATTTACAAAATCAAAAACTTTTTAAAAACTAGTTTCCCTAAATTTTAGGAAATCTATTTCTTCAAAAACTTGAATGGCAAAAAAAGTGGTTTTTGAAAAACAAAAACTAAAAACCATTCCAAAAACTGCAAACATTCAACCCCTAAGATTTCGATATTTCTGGATACCCCGATAAACCGGTAATGAAGCAATAATTAAAAGTTGCAGTATACCCCTCCAACTTTTAAATCTTCGCAAAAATTCACTATTTAGTATTTACACACTGTCCCACCCAACAAAAACAAAAATTCCCCATTAGAAACCCTAATATCGCAAAAAACCTACTCTTTCCCGATTGTCCCNACCACAACTAGCAATTCTTTCTCCGTAGTTGCGTAGTTCTTCTGAGCATCATCCAAAGTCCTGCTGGCATAGTAAATGGCGTGGAGCTTCTTGTCTTTCTTCTGTCCCAAAACTGCTCCTACTGCGAAGTCACTGGCGTCACACATCACCTCGAAAGGTAGATCCCAGTCTGGTGGTTGAACAATAGGGGCACTCACTAAGGCTTGCTTGATCTGCTCAAAGGCTGAAAGGCATTCTTTCGTGAACTCAAACTTCACGTCTTAGCAGAGAAGAGCAGTGAGTCGTCTCGCGATCTTGCTAAAATCCTTGATGAATCTTCTATAAAACCCAGCATGACCCAGAAAACTCCTCACTAATTTCACAGAATCAGGTGCTTGCAAAGTCGTCATGACTTCAATCTTGGCGCGATCCACTGCGATTCCAGCTGCTGAAACTCGATGTCCAAATACAATCCCATTTGCGACCATGAAATGACACTTTTCCCAGTTCAGGACTAAGTGTTTCTCCTCACATCTCTGAAGTATTGCGCATAAGTTCTCCAAACAGTCTTTAAAAGATGACCCATAAACTGAAAAGTCATCCATAAAGACCTCCATGAACTTCTCAATCATGTATGTGAAGATAGACATCATACACCTCTGGAAAGTCGCAGGAGCATTACAAAGTCCAAATGGCATTCTGCGATATGCAAAAGTGCCATAGGGACATGTAAAAGTGGTCTTCTCCTGATCATCTGGATGGATAGGAATCTGGAAGAATCCTGAATAGCCATCAAGGAAGCAGTAGTAAGGATGGTTCGACAATCTCTCCAGCATCTGATCAATAAAAGGCAAAGGAAAGTGATCCTTTCTGGTCGCAGCATTCAGCTTCCTGTAGTCTATGCACATCCTGTGACCAGTCACAGTCCTTGTAGGAATCAGCTCGTTCTTCTCATTCTTCACCACTGTGACTCCTCCTTTCTTAGGGACCACGTGAACAGGGCTGACCCAAGCACTATCTGAAATGGGATAGATGATCCCTATGTCCAAGAGCTTCATGATCTCCTTCTTGACTACCTCCTTCAGGTTCGGATTTAGCCTCCTTTGATGTTCAATTGATGACTTCGTCTCATCCTCAAGGTGGATCCAATGCATGCACAAGTCTGGTGAGATACCTGAAATGTCATCAAGAGAATAGCCAAGAGCATTGCGAAATTTTCGCAGCTTGCTTAGCAACAAAGTGAGCTCTGCGTTGTTTAAGGAAGCATTTACTATAACAGGATAAGTCGAATTAGGACCAAGAAATGCGTACCTTAGCCCGGCAGGGAGCTGTTTAAGCTCAACTTTAGGTGCTTTGATCTCACTCCAATCGCCAAGTTTTGCATCTTTGTCTGATGTCGCATGGTGTCGATCGACACTCGCTGGTGTCGATCGACACAGATCCTCCTGTGCGATTAGTTGTAGCACTTGCTCGCTTGCGTCCAGCATTTTGGTGTAGCCAGCAGCAGCTTCGTCTAGGTCCTCAATGTCCTTTGCAGAAGTGGTCAGTGCTCGCTCCAAAGGGTATGTAGGATGGTCCTCTTGGAAAATTTATTCAGCAAGGTTAGTGAGTGAATCAACATAGAAGGTTTGTCCATCAATTGTGGGTCTCTTCATCAGCTTCTCCATATCGAAATTCATCACCAAATCACCAATGTTCAGCGCGATCCTTACCTTCCTCACGTCAATGATTGCTCCAGCTGTAGCCAAGAATGGTCTACCAAGTATGAGAGGGTCTTTGGGTTCCTCATCATAAGCCAATACCACAAAGTCTGTGGGAATCAAACAATCTCCTACTTTGATAGGAAAATCTTCCAAGACACCTTCAAGGATCCTGATAGAACGATCAGCAAGGACTAAGGAGATTCTGGTGGTCTTGAAATCTGTAATATCAAGCCTTAGAGCAACTGAAAGAGGCATCAAGTTGACACTTGAACCTAAATCGCATAGAGATCTCCCAAACTTGTCTGAGAAAATGGAGCAATCAAGAACAAAGCTTCCTGGATCGGAGAGCTTTTCAGGTAATCTGTTCTGAATGACAGCACTAACTTGCTCTGATATCATCATTACTCCTTCCACCATATCTATGTTGTTGGTCATCATCCACTTCAGATATCTCTTTATCATTGGAGTAGTTCTAATGGCATCCATCAAAGGAATTTCAACCACCAGTCTATCCATGATAGCCTTGCATCTAGCTTCCAGTAGCTCCTTCTTAAACTTCTTTTGTATCAGGGGGAAAGGGATCTTTGGTTTGTAAACCCTTTCTGCTACAGCCTTCGGTGTTGTGGGCTGATCTGTTGCAGTCCGTGGTGAGCGTCGATCGACACCCTCCTGGTGTCGATCGACACTGGCCTCTGGAGATGAACTCTTCGCGTCGAGCTCGTCTGATTCGTCATGCATCTCTCTTGGTGTCGATCGACATTGGCTCAGCAGCGTCTTCTATATCTTCTAACTCCTCGAATTCTTTAATGTTTAGCCTTCTATTTTGCACAGGTTGAAGGTTCTTCCCACTCCTTAATGTGACAGCATTCACATGGCGTTTGGGATTGGTATCAGTCTTCCCTGGAAGGAATCCTTCTGGCATGTTAACAGCTTATGCGGTTTGAGCAACCTGAATATCCAGCTTCTTCATGTGAGAGTGTATGTTCTCAATCTTCCCATTCAGGTCTTCATACAGTGCATCAATCTTGCCATTGAAACTCACTGTCATCTTCTGCTGTCCTTCCAATATTTGCTCAAACATGGCTTCCATTTTGTTGTCCTGCGCAGGTGGTTTTTCTGGTAAGAAGATGAACCATAGTTCCTTGTGTAGTTGTTGTTGCTGCTCTGGAATGGGGGCTTTTGAGTGTAACCAGAAGAGTTATGATTTCCTATGAAGGAGCTCTTCTGGTAATTTCCGCTGAAACTTCTGTTCCCTTGCTGGTTCCCAAACCTTTGGCCTTGAAATCCACCACCATTGATGTAGTTGACATCCTCTTCTTCACAGCCTTCATCTGGTTCGAATGACTCCACCTCATTAGCAAAATGAACCTGCTTCTTTCCTACCAAGAGATTCTGCACGTTGTCCAGCTTCCTGTTGACTTCAGCAATTTGGCTTCCTCCATTTATTCATGTGTGTTGTCTCCTCTCGAATTCTGCGTTCTTAGTGCTGTTGCTAGAGGCCAAATTCTCTATAAGCACTGTTGCGTCCGCAGGAACTCTGGTGTTGAAATTTCCGTTGCTTGCTGCGTCTAAGGCCATCTGGTATCTCCAGTCAATCCCGCGTTAGAAGATACCAGGGAGCTGCGGTTCGCTGAAACCGTGGTGTGGGCAGTCCCTCTGGTAGGCCTTAAATCTCACCCAAGAAGCCTTGAATGCTTCAGTGGGCCCTTGCGAGAATGTGGTGATCTTCGTCCTTAGCTCTTCTGATCTCGCATCATCAAAGAAATTGCACAGGAATGTATTCTTTGTGTCTTCCCAAGTAGTCAAAGATCCTGGGTCCAATTGCTTCAGCCAGTAGGATGCATCTCCATCAAGCGAGTAAGGGAAAAGCTTGCAGAAGAGATAATCATATGGAACTCCATTGGCTTTGATGCTGGATGCCAAGTCTTCGAATCTCTCGATATGATCCATAGGATGCTCAGTGGGAAGACCATGGAAGGGATGCTGAGCCACCAATGAGAAGTAGGCAGGCTTCAGCTCAAAGTCATTCCTCTGGAATGCAGGAGGACGGATCGCAGCTCTATTAGCATAGAACTGGTCTGGGCGGTTCTACTCGCCTAATGTTCTTCCACGTCCAGCTTCTGCAGGTGCAAGTTGTCTTGCTGGTTCGACTATGACGGCGCCAGCCTCATCAAGTCTCTGTCCTTCGGCATTCCTTCTATTGCCCTGAAGGTCGAACAAGTTGCCTTCCGCGTCACGTACTACAACCATGAGATCAGCCATCTCTGTCTGCGCGTGGTGTCGATCGATGCTCCCGGTGTCGATCGATGCTGAGTCTGTGTGTCGATCGATGCTAGATGTGTCAATCGACGCTCGTGCAGCCTTGCGGTTCGTACGTTCGAAACGGCCTAGTTCGTGGTTCAATGGGATTAGTTTCTGGTTCTTGTTGCTTCTGGTACTGCGATTAAGCATGCACCTGAAAAACAGAAATTTGAAACTAAATCAGTAGCCGAAAATTAAAAACAAAAACCTAGTCAAAATCCTAATACTAGATTCCGTAGGCAGCTATTACTTCCCCGGCAACGGCGCCAAAAACTTGATAGGGATCTAGTTTTACCCTAATAAAACTACTGCAAGTGTACAACAAACGCAGTTGAAGTATAAGGGGTATCGAATCCCAAGGGAAGAAGATGCTACGCTAGAGTTTCTAATTTCAGATTATGCTAAGTCAAGTATGTATTAAAGTAAATTAAACTATGCGAATTAAGTAAATGTGATTAAAGCGGTTGTAAGTTCAGGAGACGAAGGCGCTAGGCAAGGATGATTATCAGGTTGATTCAGAGAATGCAGAAGTTAAATTGTTAGGAAATTATTAAGAACCGTCTAGAACTCGAAACGCTAATTTAAAACTAATCAACTCTCGTTGCAGAAGTTATCTATGCCTAAATTCCAGAAAACCAAATCTCTTTGCGAGTTCAAACAATTCAGACAAGCATTAATGTTCAGGTTCGATTTGTTCACAAAACACTTAAACCAAATCTCTTTCTGAATAAATATTTTGCTCATTTATGATTAGGTCAGATTATCAATAATGCTCTCGCATCTATTAAACAACCTAAGGTTTGATTTCTAAGTGATCAAATCAGAAATCAATATAAGCACAAATCAAGATGAAGATCCAAGTGATTTTCCAAACAACTTAATCATTCTACAGACTCATTATCAAACCCTAAATCACCCTAACCTAACTAGCAAACTACTCAGACATAATCATGAAAACACAAATCATGGTTGAAATCAATTGCATAAAAAGAATAGAGAATGATACAGGGGTTCGAAATCTGGCTCGGGTGAGATAGAATTCTCTCCCCAAAAGCTCAGGGTCAATCTCTCTCTAAGTCTCAAAAACTCTAAATTATGAAAGTGTAATTGGCTAAACAATGCCTGAAAACTATTTATAGAAGGGGATTTTTCGTCCAGGGGCAGATTTGTAATTTCTTCAAATTTGAGCTCTTTCCTTTTTCTGATTGAAATCGTGAGACTTGGCCGACCTTCCTTGGTGTCGATCGACACTGATGGTGTCGATCGACACTCAGCTCGTAAATCCACTCTTCTAACTTCATCACTTCAGCTGCTTCTCCAAAATGCTCCAAACTGTTCCAGATCTCCTTTTACCTCCAAGTGCTCTCTATCCTGTAAAGACTCAAATAGGACTCGAAAACTAACAAAAGACTCTATAAAAACTCTTATATCATGGCCTAAAAATGGGTAAAAACCATGATATATCACAAGAAAGTTAAAGAAGGTGAAGGAGAGGTCATGGTATTAAGTCAGGAATGCAGTGCCATCATCCACAAGGAGATACCACCAAAGAAGTTGGGAGATCCGGGCTCCTTCACCATTCCATGTGCTCTCGGTCCATTGAAGTTTGATAGTTGTTTGTGCGACTTAGGGGGCAAGCATTAACCTAATGTCCTACTCCATAGCAAAGAAGTTAGGCTTCACCAAGTTTAAGGAATGCAGGATCTCACTGATTTTGGCCGACCGAAGTGTAAGGCTCCCGGTACAAATGCTTGAAGATCTGCCCGTGAGGATAAGCAACGTGAGGGTCCCCACGGATTTTGTTATTCTTGAAATGGACGAAGAACCCAAGGATCCCCTAATCCTTGGGAGACCGTTTTTGGCAACTGCTGGAGCCATAATATACGTCAAGAATGGCAAGATTTCGCTGCACTTGGGCAAAGACATCAAACTTAACTTTGATATCAATGAGGTTTTGAAGAAACCGACAATTGATGGACAAGTTTTCTACATAGAAGCAATGAATCTTTTAGCCGATGAATTGCTAGAGGAATTGGGTCAAGAGGATCATCTACTGCTGGCGTTGACAAAAGAGTGTGGAGAGTATGGCTACCTGAGTGATCAGACCCAAGAATATGTTCGCATCCTTGATTCTCACAAGATTGTCAAGGAGATCGACTGTGAGATCGAGCAGCTCACTCGATCTGAGAAACAGATCGGCAGCCAGATCGACTCATCTGCTCGATCCAGGGAAGGGATAGATCTTGTGACTCGATCTCCTGCCCGATCTAATGGAGAACAATTAAGTGGATCGAGAGAGCCTACTCGATCCAGCCCAGATCGAGTAGTAGATCGACCAATTCACTCGATCTCTGCGGGACAAACGTTTGAAGAGAGTAGCTTGGAAGCTCATGACTCGGGGTCTAAGGAAGCAAAAGAGGACAGCAACCTCAACACAAGCCGAGAGGAGGACTGGAGGGAGCTACTAGCCCCAAAGGTGGACCACAAGCAGCTACCAATTGGGCTAAGGTACGCTTTCTTAGGGCAAAATGAGACTTACCCGATCATTGTTAATGATAGTCTAAATGATGATGAGCTAGACTCACTCCTTAGGGAGTTGAGAAAGTATAGGAAGGCCATTGGGTACTCTCTCAGTGACATCAAGGGCCTTTCACCATTACTTTGCACTCACAGGATTCATTTAGATGATGAGAACACTTCTTCAATTGAACACCAAAGACGCTTAAACCCGAACTTGAAAGAAGTGGTTAAGAAAGAAATTCTAAAACTTTTAGAGGCCAACGTGATATATCCCATAAGTGACAGCACGTGGATCTCACCGGTTCATGTGGTGCCTAAGAAGGGAGGTATCACAGTTATAAGAAATGATAACAACGAACTAATACCTTCTAGGACCATCATGGGTCATCGGATGTGTATAGATTATCGAAAACTTAACAAGGCCACAAGGAAAGATCACTTCCCACTGCCATTTATTGACAAATGCTTGAAATATTAGCCAACCACCCCTATTACTGTTTTCTAGACGGTTATAGTGGCTTCTTCCAAATCCCCATTCACCCCAATGATCAAGAAAAGACTACCTTCACTTGTCCTTATGGAACTTACGCATATAGGAGAATGCCTTTTGGTCTATGTAATGCTCCTGCCACGTTCCAAAGATGCATGATGTTTATATTTTCGGATTTAATTGAGGAGATGGTCTAGGTCTTCATGGATGACTTTTCCGTGTATGGATCTTCCTTCTCCCATTGTTTGTCCAATTTGTGTAGGGTACTCAAGAGGTGTGAGGAGACCAACCTTGTGCTCAACTGGGAGAAGTGCCACTTCATGGTCACAGAAGGGATCGTCCTTGGTCACAAGATCTCAGGAAAAGGCATCGAAGTGGATAGAGCAAAGGTGGAAGTGATGGTCACTTTGGCGCCTCCGGTTAACGTGAAAGGAATAAGGAGTTTCTTGGGACATGCTGGTTTCTACAGGAGGTTTATCAAGGATTTCTCCAAGATAGCACGTCCACTTACAAGGATGTAATGCAAGGAAACCGAGTTCATCTTTGATCAAGAATGTCTACAAGCCTTTAAGACCATCAAAGAAGCCTTAGTCACCGCACCTATAGTGCAAGCTCCGGATTGGGATTTACCCTTTGAAATTATGTGTGATGCAAGTGACTATGTTGTTGGTGCTGTCTTGGGTCAGAGGAAGGACTTCTTTGGACCCCCACCTGCCTCAAACACATTTGCTTACTACTTCAAGAATAAGCAAAACGAGCAGAAAGCTTACATTCTCCCAAGCCCTTACGGTGTGTTGATCGATTGCATTGAAGGACTCGAGTTCTTGCCACCGGATGATGCGTGCTACATGGAATTTGGAAGCACAGCAACGATCCCCATCTCCATACACTCCTCCTCACCAACCTCTTCCTCCACTTCGCAGGATTGAGGTACCAAAACAACAACACCCTTGTACATACCACACATTTTTATCTTCTTTTCAGTTTTTGCTTTCGATTTTTGGCTCTCTCTTGGACTTGTGTGACACCGAGACGTTGTCATTCAAGTTTGGGGGAGAGTATGCTTTGACATGTTTTATTTGAATTTTATTTTGTGTTTGCATCCTTGAGTCTTCATCTAAGTGCATAGAAAAATACAAAAAAATCAGAAAATTTTTCCAAAATTTCAAAAAAAAAATTCATGTAGAATTGAGTCTTAGGATTGAGTCTAGAATTTTTTTTCTCATTTAGGTTGTTTGCATATGCATTGGGAGTAATGATGAGCTTATCTTTGTAGATTTTTAACTTTTGTAATCAATTCAATACCCTAGTTAGTAGTTCTTTGATGTTTGTGAATATATTTGAAAGTAAGGAAGAACGATGCTTGGATCACCTCATTCGTCACTGGTTTTTGGTTGAAATGTAGTCTTGAAATTAATAGCCAACTCTACTCACTTAAACCGAATTTTGACATCTAATTATCATGATTGCATTGAAAGTAAATTCATGGATTAAAATACTTGAGCTTTCTTATCCACTTTGCCACCCTTTTGCTAGCTCAAGTAGCACCCCTACCATAACCAACCTCCTTTGAAGCCAATTGTTCTTGTGTGATTATTTGTGAGGCCTTTATTTCGATTGAACCTAGCATAAAGTGTTTGGTTTGGGACAACAAGTATAGGTTTTCATGTAGATTCTAACCTTGCATTTTGGGGCTAACTTTAGGCTTAGGATTCGGGGGTTTGATCGGCCGTGGTACTATTTGATCTTTGGTGGAAGAGTGTGAAAAGAAAGTGGTGTTGAATAAATGGCTTGGAGGAAAATAAGGGGAAGAATGGTTTGAAATGGAGAGTCTTGGGTTTTAAAAGGAATAGCTCTAGGTAAATAAAAAAATTTGATAGGTGGTCTTAAGAAATCAAAAGAGCAAAAAAGGGGCCAAAGAAAATAAATTTATATAAGGCTACCTAGAGATCAAAGAAGAGCTAAGATGTTAAGATTAGACTACTCCATTCGCCGAAAATGATAAGTTAAAGAAGTTCCCCTTAGAGCTTTGAAAAGGAGAAAATGTGTTTGGAAATTCAAAGGGTTAAGCAAGGCACAAAGAGCCTTGAGAAAAAGGGTAGATTCTAGAGGGTTGAGTGAGCAAAAAATTGAATAAGAGGGGTATAGGAAAATTGATAGCACTTCGGGTAGATGAAAATCTATGCTTGTATGCATCACTTGTTTCTTACCTTTAGCATTATGCATATGGTTCAATCTATCTTGAGTGTCACCCTTACTCAAATGCAAAACCGGATGAATTGAGATCATTTTCATCTCAAAACCCAGTCCCTTAGCCAAATGATTTTACTTACCTTGCAATGTCATGATTCACGGTTTCACACTTAATGAATGTTAAAGAGTTGGTTTGATAGGGAGGCTTGTTTAGATCGAATCCTTAGTGCATTTGAATTTTGAGATGGGCATGGCTAACTCTTTTGGAGTAGGAAGTATTCACATGCATTCTAGAATTAAGAACTAGGATATTAATTTGATAATTATTGTTAATTATCTTGGATATTGAGCTCCCACCTTGAAAACCTCTCTCCTTAGCTTGTGTTTCATTTGCTTGGGGTCAAGCAAAAGGCAAGTTTGGGGGAGTTGATATGTCTATATTTTGCATCATATTTCCTTCCATTTAGTGTAAGTTTCTTATCATTTAGGAACCTAATTTAGCATCATTGTATTGCATTTTGATCATATAGAGTTCTAGGTGTCTTTGCATATTCTTTGCATATTTTGTTGCATTTGGACTCTTGAT
>JAHZTW010000006.1:18415754-18433775 GCA_020283515.1 Alliaria petiolata | reverse complement strand
GATTTCCTTGTCCTAGAAAGATTTAGGGAATCCCTTAAAACCAAATCCAAGATACTAATCCAACCCTTCCCAAACGCCATGGATGTGAGGGGGATTAGTAAGGCCACGTTTTGAGATCCATGTTTCATGTTCTTCACCTTTTCTTTCCACCACGAACCACGGGTTAGGAGGAAGGGGTGAAGAAAGGATTCAAACCATGGATGAATCTAGTTTAGCTTCTCAAGGTGTAGAGAAATCACAAAATGTGTAGATCTATGTTTTTAAGAACCAAAATTTAAATCTTGAACCTCTTAAACATGATCCCCAACCCGTGAATCCATCTTTAGCATTTGAAAACTTAAAAATCACCTTTCTTTAGTTTAAAATTTTAATCTTTAGCTTAAATACACCTAGTTGCTTATTTCTTGCTTTAAGGCTGTTATAAATTCATAAAGTTGTGTTCTTGGTCTTATTAGTATTTTATAAATTCCCTAGCATCTTATTTAGCACCCTGGTAATTAGTTTCAAGTCTTAAGAATTTTATTTCTAGTTTCTTAAAATTCATCTTAGGTTGTTAGCCATTTCCCCGTTTTGTTTGTCTTTAGATTTATAATTTCTAAAACTAGTAGTCGTGCTTTTTAAATCTTTATCTACTAATTCCCAGTTGCTTAACCCATTGGTCGGGATTTTAAAATAGTTTTCTATTTTATTAGGTCGTCACAAGTAGTTTATTTCGAATTGTTCACCCATTTATCCGGTTTTCACTTAGATTTACTTATAGCTTTTGTATTCTTAGTATTCCTTCAAACTTCCCAAGTTGGATTGACCCTTAAGTATTGCAATGACATGAGCATGCTAAGGTTTTGATTAACCAAGAAAAAAAAAAGCTAGTTATCACTACTTTCCCAAGTACCAAAACAACAATCTCTCATACCGAGGCAACAATGTTGAGAACCCCAATGATCAAGTCTACCCACAACAAAAGCAGTTTGAGAATCAAGGAGGTTATGTGGACAAAAACACATACCAAGGACATAGACAAGGAAACTTTCAAGGTCCACAACAACAAGCAAACAAAGGGTATCCCCTGGATATGTTCAGCCTCCACAAGCTCAAGCTTCTAGTACTGATCTGATACAAGCGATGTTTCAACAATTTATGCAAACCCAAGCAAATACTTAATTGACTTTGCAAAAGAAACTTGTCGAGATGAAAACTAGGCAAGACAACTCCAACGGCGAAATAGCTGCTCAGCTAAACGACCTTTACATCTAGATTACACAACTTGAGAAAGGAAAAGCCAGCACCTCCACACAAAGCTCCTTACCCGGCAAATGTGAAGCGAATCCAAAGGAATACGCTCACATGATATCTCTCCGAAGTGAAAAAGTGGTACCACCACAAAAGTACAATGAGGACATTGTGGTTCAAGAGGGGGAGGATAACCTTTTACAAGACCATGGAATCACCTTCCATGATGTGTACATCGAACGGCCAAGAAAGAGCAAGAATATGGTTGAGGAGGAGCTTGTGGAAGATGCACCAAAGCAACAAGAAGTTGTTCCTTTTCCCTTCCACTCACCATTGGAGAGTATGTAGCCGCTAAGGCTAGGAGAGAGGCGATCCGACAGAAGACCCACCACCACACCTCATCGCACTTCAGGAGCAGCTAGCACGCCAGAACGACATGCTTGAGAAGATGGCGCGACAGCTTCAAGAGAGAGGACACATAGATGGTGACCTTTAGACACTGAGTTCAAATGCCTCGAAGACTTCACGTCTCGGCCGAAACACTTTCTGCTTACGAGCCTGGTTCCATCTATTTCACCCCTATCTTTTACTTATTTTTCATATATTTAGTCATCAACGACCTATCGCCACTATTTCACACTGGGCACAGTGTGATTTAAGTCTGGGGGGAGTTCGTACCAATGACTTTGCTTTGTTTTGATTTTATTTGAGTCATTTTAATGATCTTTATTATTTACTCTAAAAACTAAGAATGATGTATCTCGATATATATGATATGGTTTTAGGGACTATGACACAAAACCAAGGATGATATTCGACTAGTGTGCTTCTACGCTATTTCTAGTAACAGATCTTCCAAGCTTTAGTACTAGACTAGGCGGTAGCTAGAAAGCCGGCAATGGGAAATCCTGGAGAATGTCGATTTATAGAGATTCCAGGGGAAGGAATATACTAGCTCTATTTCTATTGGACTATAACCTCACTTATAATTTCCTTGTCAACAGATTTAAGCATTCAACGAAAAAGCCAGAACGTTTGGGACATTCTTTGTTCCATTTTTCACAATCCCTTGTTGTCCCCGAACGGCCAACACAACAGTTGGTACCATAGCCGAAACCTTACCATCTTTTCATACCTCACGGAACTCTCTTGTTTTCATAGTATTCAGATATGTGCAAAAATGCCGGAGAGGGAGGAACGACACGATTTCTAGTCACTCGAGACGAAAGATCGAATGGTCAAGAAACGGAAGTGTTAGCTACGAAAGAAAAAAAAAATAGAAGACTCATGCCTCGGAAAATTTGAAAGAACGGTAATATTTTCATAATCCTTAAGAATCTTAGACTAAGGTACTTCCCGTTTCACAAAAAATATATTGGTAACTCGGATAAAGGACCTGGATTCTTTGGAATGATGATGGTACTTATCCGTTAAAAAGAAGAGTTACATAAAAAAAAAAAAAAAAACGGGAAGAAAATGCCTAAGAGTCTTAAGAGAATCAAAATACTCAAAGAGGCAGAGTCCAGTCGATGTGGTGAGAAGGTTTATATGCCATCCAATTCAAACCCGAATCAAGAAACCAAGTCTGGGGGTATGGCGATATCAAGGAGAACTCGCGGATGTGTACGTACGAAGAGTGATTGGAAATCGTGGATCTCAACAGTTCCACCTTCTCCTGTTGTTTTGCATAATATATCGCACCTTCCGGAGATTTATACGGTAACCCGAAACACTCTAAACCTCACCAATAAAGGCCTTTATACACCTAACCTCGTTGAACTTAGCTTAATATCCATTGACAAGGATCACGCCAATCTTAATACTACTTAGAGAGCTGGTTGACCTAAACTTGGAATTTAGATAGTGAAAGCTTCATAAAGGACTAGTATTGAAGGAACTATAGTGATAATTTTCTAGGCTAAGCTTGGATAGACTAGCTCGATGACTTATGGTTTAGAAGGACGGTCGCTGAGTTTTTGCTGGTTCCCATATTTTCAAACCTCTTTCCGAGAATTTATCTGCGTTTTGTTTGAGGACAAACAAAGGTTTAAGTCTGGAGGAGTTGATAACACTCATATTTTACTCCTGAAATCTATCATTTCAAGATCTCTTACAAGTATTTTAACCCGTTTTTCAACGGTTTTAAAGTGATTTCCATGTTTCCTAGTCTTAAGAGTCATTTCAGGGAAATTGGACAAAAAGGACACATTTTGGAGCAAAACGGGAACTTCGAGGGTAAGTGACTGGAGCCATAAGTTCAGCATCAGACAACGAGCTTCCCACCACAATATCAAGTTCATATTTGGAGACAAGATAGCCCTTTCAGCTGTCTTTCATACCTAGGTGGACTGAGATCAATCCCACGGTCGGATCTCAAATTACGAAGGAAGCAAGAAGGTCCGTCAAACACATCCTCAGAAGAAGGACGGGCGCGCCATGGACTTCAGAAGACCAGTGGCCGCACCACGCCTGGTCGCTCGCACGGCCAGACCATTCCGGCCCGTCCCGAGCCCGTTTGCACTTACTCGATATTTCCCGAGGTTAAAACACGAAGCCCACATTCTGAAGGCAGGAGAGCCTATATATGGAGGCCTTAGGGTTTCACAAAGGGGAGACTTCACACAGAATTTTTCGGAGAAACACTTTTCACGCCGCCAGAGAGAGAGAGATAGACCGATGGCCCCGGAGTTGAAGACCTCGAGAGAGATTTCTTCTGCAGCCGCCACCTTTCCTTCCTTCTCTTTTTCATCTTTTGTTCTTAGCTCTTTGTGTTTTTCAATAATTTAAGAAGATCTCTTCATTCGGATTCGCTTTGAAGAAGTTTTCTCACTCTATTTCTTATTCAATTAAATTCGCACCTTCTTTTTATCTCGAAGATGTCTCTCATTCCCATGAACGAGTTTTTATCTCGAAGATGTCTCTCGTTCCCTTGAACGAGTAGTCATCTAGTTGAGTTTTTAAAGGTGCTTTCAAAGAGGTTTACGCATGGATCGATTTCGCTAGGGTGATAAAGATAGAGTTTCTTTTAGGTATCTTCGTTCATGTCTTGCTCTTACTGCATATTTGCTTCTCTAATCAATTAACAACTGATTCCAGGACGGCTAGATACACGAACGTGTGGTCTATCGTCTGGATCTAGAGGTTAACGAGCGGATCGCACCGTATGATGCTTAGGCATATCGATGGATCGCACCGCGAGTGTTTACAAATATGTGAATGATATGTATGCGCGGTTGTCTTGCGTCGTGGGGTGAGAAATCATATTCGCGGTACCAGACGAACGTAGGTGGCTAGATCCTCGAACGCGGGGTAGTCATAGTGGACCATTTCAGCTTAAGAACCTAACATGTTAAATCATTTTGAACCTATATTATTGCTTGTTAGATCCGATCCATGAACCCCGGAGAATGCCTCTGGACCCAACGCCTTTTACCTATTTATTTACGACCGTTTAATTTGACTATGCTGCTTGATATTACTACTGCAACCGTGACACACCACATCCCCAACTTCCCTTTTGGTTTAAAGAAGTTAGAAATCTTAGAACTTTCGCAAAACAACAATCTCTGTGGATTTGATTCCTTAATATACTACTGTGATTGCTTCTTTTTCAGTTTCCTTGACCTGGTCGCCTTTGAACGAGAATTCTTTTCACAAAGGGGAGACTTCAAACAGAGGACACTATGCTAATGAATGCATCAACAAAAGAGTGATGGTGCTAAGAGAGAATGGTGAGATCGAGTCAGAAGATGAACATCAAGGAGAAGATAGTGAAGAGATTGAGCGTTTATCGGTTCAAGGTGAGTTACTGGTAGTCAGGAGAACTCTTACTGTTTAAATTAAACCAGAAGAACAAGATCAGAGGAAAAACTTGTTCCATACTCGCTGCTTAGTAGAAGGAAAGGTGTGCTGTTTGATTATAGATGGAGGAAGTTGTGCTAATGTAGCCAGCAGCACAATGGTTAAGAAGCTGGAAATGCAAGTTACTCCTCATCCCAGTTCATATAAGCTTCATTGGTTGAATGACAAAGGAGAAATGAAAGTTTCTGAGCAAGTTCTAGTTCCTTTGGAGATTGGAGGATATAAAGATGAGATCCTTTGTGACGTTTTACCCATGGAAGCAAGACATATTATGTTGGGAAGGCCTTGGCAATCCGATAGAAAGATTATTCATGATGGTTTCTCAAACCAACACTCCTTTGAGTATAAGGGTAAGAATAATGTCTTGATTCCTATGACCCCTCAAGAGGTTTACAACGATCAGAAACAATCTTTAAGGTCAGCTAAGCATCATAATTTCTTTGCTAAGGCAGGAGAGGTCAAGAAAGCTTTTCATAATCAATCTCTTATGTTCTTGTGTGTTTACAAAAAAAAACTAACCTCTATGACTGATCTTACACCGGTATATCCGAGTGAAATGAAAACTTTTTTCCGGATTTTAGTGATGTCTTTCCAGAAGAAACACACCAGACGGATTGCCTCCCATTAGAGGAATAGAGCACCAGATTGACTTCACTCCTGGAGCTTCCTTACCAAACAGGCCAGCAAACCGTACCAATCCTGTAGAAACAAAAGAATTACAAAGGCAAGTGGATGAGCTGGTGGCTAAAGGACATATATGTGAAAGCATGAGCCAATGTGTTGTGCCAGTGCTCTTAGTACCTAAGAAAGACGGTAGCTGGAAGATGTGCGTTGACTGCCGTGCAATCAACAACATAACGGTGAAGTATCGCCATCCCATTTCTAGGCTTGATGATATGTTAGATGAATTACATGACTAGTATTTTCTCTAAAATAGATCTTAAGAGTGGCTATCATCATATTAGAATGAAAGAAGGGGATGAGTGGAAAACCTCTTTCAAAACCAAACATGGTTTATATGAATGGCTGGTTATGCCATCCGGGCTACCTAATGCCCGTAGTACTTTCATGCGCTTAATGAATCATGTCCTTAGAGCATATATAGGCATCTTTGTGGTAGTTTATTTTGATGACATTCTTGCTTATAGCAAAGGCCTAGATGAGCATATAGAGCATATTAGATTAGTGCTGGAATTGCTTAGACATGAGAACCTGAAAAAATGTAGTTTATGTACTTCTAGTCTTGTTTTTCTTGGTTTTGTTGTAAGTACAGAAGGCGTTAAAGTGGATGAAGAGAAAGTTAAGGCTATCAGGGAGTGGCCAAGTCCTAATACCGTGGGGGAAGTAAGAAGTTGAACAAGAGACATGCGAGGTGGGTAGAATTTATAGAGACATTTCTCTACGTTATCAAATACAAACAAGGTAAGGATAATGTGGTGGAAGATGCTTTGTCTAGGAGGTATACTCTTCTCTCTACTCTAGAAACTAAACTGCTCAATTTTGATTAGCTTAAAGAGCTATACAAGTTAGATGATGATTTTTCAGATATTTATGCTATTTGTTTAAGTCCCCTTCGGGTAAGTTCTTTAAATAAGATGGGTTTCTCTTCTATGAGAACCGTCTTTGTGTGCCTAATTGTTCTATGAGGGATTTGTTTACTAGGGAAACACACGGTGGAGGCTTAATGGGACATTTCAGCATAGCTAAGACTTTGGAGATCATGAAAGATCACTTCTACTGGCCACATATGAAAAGAGATGTTGAGAGAATTTGTGGGAAATGTAATACTTGCAAGCAATAAAAATCTAAGGTTCAGCCTCACGGTTTGTATTCTCCCTTACCTATTCCATCTCATTTGTGGCATGATATTTCAATGGCATTTGTTTTAGGATTGCCTAGAAATAAAACAGGGAAGGATTCTATTTTTGTAGTCGTTGAAAGGTTTTCTAAGATGGCCCATTTCGTTGCTTGTCATAAAATTGATGATGCATTACATGTAGCTAATCTTTTCTTTAAGGAGATAGTTCACATTCATGGCATGCACAAGTCTACTTTTCTGATAGAGATACTAAGTTCCTGAGTTTATTTTGGAAAATGCTTTGGTCTAAGTTAGGAACTAAGTTGATGTTTTCTACTACTTGTCACCCACAGACTGATGGTCAAACTGAGGTTGTTAATAGAACCTTAGGATAGTTGCTTAGAGCTTTGATTAAAAAGAACCTTAAGTCTTGGGAAGATTGTTTGGCACATATAGAATTTGCATATAATCATGTCGTGCATTCTGCTTCCAAGTACTTGTCCTTTCAGATTGTTTATGGGTTTAATCAATACATTCGGATGCTAAGAAGAATTTGGAGGAAAAGACTAAGTTATATGCTAAGCATGCGAATAAGGGCAAGCATAAGATGGTATTTGAGGTTGAAGATCAGGTCTGGGTGCATCTAAGAAAGGAACGCTTTCCAGCTGAAAGAAAGTCTACGTTGATGCCTAAGATTGATGGTCGTTTCACCATAACAAAAAGGATCAATGACAATGCCTATAAGCTTGACCTCCAAGGTAAGTATACGATTAGCTCAAGCTTTAATGTTACTGATTTACTCCCTTATTTTGCCGATGAGTCGGATTTGAGGTCCAATCCTTTTGAAGAAGGAGGGGATGATATGATCATGGAAGATATACATTTGGAAAACAAGCTTGTACCAGAGGATAGAGTGGATATGCTTAAGCTTGTAGCCGAGGTGAAGGACCAAGAAGTTATCTGATAAGTCAGTAATTGGGCCTCCGGGTTTGATTAAGAAGAGTGAAGCTCAAATCCATCTAGAGTTCATTTATTTACTTGTTTGCCATTATTTCCTGGTTTTGGTATTTAGGCTAGAGCAGCCATTGTTGAACGTTTATCGAACAATTACGATCATTTTATCAAAGGGTCAATCCCACTTTCTTCCTCTCTTCCTTCTCTTCTCACCCAATTTTCCTCTATTCTCGCTCTCTTTTTGTCAGATCGGATAAGCTCTCATCAGAGACTTATCAATGGTATCAGAGTTCATGGATCCTCTCGACCATGAGAAAGAAGAAGATGATATTTACAAACAGATAATTGCAATTTATGATCGGATGATAGCGCGTATGGATCAGACGTTACCAATCCTTGGAGTCAACAAGGAAGATCGGGCGTTAGCAATCCTTAGACTCAAAAGGGAAGATCTGAAGCCACCGCAAGACCTTGTGACGCAAACATGAGATCTCAAACCGGAGGAAAAGGTCGACAACCCTTTGGAGAATTCTGTCGAGCACTTGGTGTGCGATCTAGATCAGAACACTCAGGCTGCTAAAACTGATGGAGATCCAAGACCTACCCAAAGGATCATGCACAAAATGACTCAAATTAAGCGTAGCTACCACAAAGCTCGATTCAAGATGTGGAAAGTAAGATCAAGGAAAAGAACTCTTGATCTGTCGGTTAAGCCGGAATTCAAGGTTTATGCAACTTCTTCGAAGAGGTATTTGGTAGTGAATACTGTGGTGATGAAGCGAAAATACCTGGCTTGAACTACCATTAGAGGTTGTTGTTGTTTCTTTAGTTAATGGAAGAAATATAATTATGGGAACAACAAAATTGAATCAGTTTTTGGGGCTTTATCAAAATGGTTATGAGGTGGATTTTGTAAAGACGGTGGAAGGTCTACATGAGAAACAAGAATGGTATGCCGATCTTATCGTGACTTCAGTCAATAGAAAAGGAACTCATGGGAGACAAGGATGCAATTTTGTGGAGACTTCATGTGTAGCTGAGGAACTTAAGGAAGCCTTGTTGTCAAGAGGTACTAATGACGAGTTGAAAAGACAGATTAAGCTGGCTACTGTTCAATATTTAGAGAAAAAGGAGTTATATGGTACTAGTGGGAAGGTTAATGAAACTATTTGTCTAGCATTTGGGGTTTATACGGGTGATAAACTAGTTTTTGATCCAGGAGGAATGGTTTGGGTTAAAGCCCAATTAATCTGGTTCTGTCTCTTATACACATCTAGATGTGTATAAGAGACAGGGTTAAAGCTCAATTAATCTGGTTAGTGAGAGTTAACAGTGGGGATAATAGACTTCTGGAGATAGTGACAAGGCTTCAGCCGTGGGAAATGGATTCTCCTAGCAGGTGGAATGAGGTCAAGTGGTTGATCGGACAAGAACTTTCAGGTGACCCAGGAGGATCTGAAAGACAAAGGAGCTACAACTACACTGGCAAGATGTTGGGTTTAATTGAGAAGCTTCACTACACTTGTTTTATGAAGATCAATGGAAGTGTGCAAGTGTGTCCTGGGTTTCATGAAGATAATGTGGCATCGGATATGGGTGAAGTGAAGCTTGCTCTATGTCATGTCAAAAAGCTTGGATGGTTGAGTCTCCCGAATTTAGTAGAGATGTTCGGATCCTCCCTAACATCTATTCACCTTGAGGACAAGGGGAGTTTTCAAAGGGGGAGTAATAGTATGTGGAGAGTGATGGTTATCAATATAGAAAAGATACATGGAATGGATATAGGAGCTGATCAGAAGTTGGGTTTATTGTTGCGCTTTTGGCTGGTTTGTGATATAGAAAAGATGAAACTCAAGAGTGGTGAAGATACGCCCTTGCTGATGAAGAATGTAAATTTTAATGGGTTGTCAGCACGTGATTTCTAGAAGATGACTTATGTGAGACAAGAATTTGTTACTGCACCAGCATGTGGTAATAGATTTGCTCAAGAAAGTAAAGATGAGCTGAAGCACTCTTTGAGAAGAATTGTTAGATTTTACCTTGAGGACAAGGAGATTCTGTTAGAGGCAAGTGAGGAGAAGTATGGATTAACAGTTTGGTACTTACACCAGAGACATATCAAAGGCGATGGGGTTGACAAGTTAGAACTGGATGGTTTCTCAAGAGGGCTTAAAGATCAAGAATGGCAGGGGATCTACAAGGGATCTCTGTGTTCACGAGCATTACATGCTGTCGAGAATCTCAAAAATACAGATTATGTGGCTAGCATTGCTGTTATAGGAGCCCAGGGAGATTCTGATCGTGGACTCACGTTAACTATGTCTCATGGTTCTCTGATGAAGGAACGTCACAGCTGTTCGGGGCAACAAGTATGGTCAGAAATCTTGGTTGCACAAGATGGCGTTTCAAAAGGCAATATATGGAGAGGAGAAGGTTTAGCAAGTGGTTTGGAAATTCAAACGAATGATTTCTTTGACACTGTTCTGCTGATGGTTTTGAGATACATATCTTCTCTCTAAGTGGGTAATGATCAAAGTTCCTCACAGCATCATCAAGACCGTCCCGGATCTCACGTGCTTAGTGAAGATTCTACCAGTTATCTATTATCTTATCCAAGGAGCTGCTTCATTCATTTCTACCTGGCACATAGCTAACAACTTCATCCACGGTATGTTTCATTCACCAAGACCACCCGACTTTGCTATAACGAAACAAGTATTGGTGTTACTGTTTTTCTTCCATCTTAAGGACAAGATGGTTCTTCAAAAGGGGAGTATTGATAAGTCAGTAATTGAGCCTCCGGTTAGATTAAGAAGAGTGAAGTCCAAATCCATCTAGAGTTCATTTATTTACTTGTTTGCCATTATTTCCTGGTTTTGGTATTTAGGCTAGAGCAGCCATTGTTGAACGTTTATCGAACAATTACGATCATTTTATCAAAGGGTTAATTCCACTTTCTTCCTCTCTTCCTTCTCTTCTCACCCAATCTTCCTCTATTCTCCCTCTCTTTCTGTCAGATCGGATAAGCTCTCATCAGAGACTTATCATTATCAAAGGCCCCATGACCCGTTCTAAGACAAAGGCATTCCATAATGCCTTAGAGACATTTCTGAATCAAATACAAGACGGTCCATTTGATGAATCAAAGGCAATACATATCACATTGATATGTATTCAAACCGGTGAATGATAAATGGGCTAGTAACATATTTTGTGCTCTTTTTCCCTTAAAGAGTTTTGTCCCAATGGGTTTTCTCTTTAAGGTTTTTAACGTGGCAAGTATGTTACTTTGTCATTGCCCATTTGATCATTCACTTGTCCAAACCCATTTCTTTCTATCTATCTCGGCTTGGAAGTTCATGAGAAAATTTTACACTTAGTCATTTTTTGAGACTTCATGTGTGGCTGAGGAACTTAAGGAAGCCTTGTTGTCAAGAGGTACTAATGACGAGTTGAAAAGACAGATTAAGCTGGCTACTGTTCAATACTTAGAGAAAAAGGAGTTATATGGTACTAGTGGGAAGGTTAATGAAACTATTTGTCTAGCATTTGGGGTTTATACGGGTGATAAACTAGTTTTTGATCCAGGAGGAATAATGTGGGTTAAAGCTCAATTAATCTGGTTAGTGAGAGTTAACAGTGGGGATAATTGACTTCTGGAGATAGTGACAAGGCTTCAGCCGTGGGAAATGGATTCTCCTAGCAGGTGGAATGAGGTCAAGTGGTTGATCGGACAAGAACTTTCAGGTGACCCAGGAGGATCTGAAAGACAAAGGAGCTACAACTACACTGGCAAGATGTTGGGTTTAATTGAGAAGCTTCACTACACTTGTTTTATGAAGATCAATGGAAGTGTGCAAGTGTGTCCTGGGTTTCATGAAGATGATGTGGCATCGGATATGGGTGAAGTGAAGCTTGCTCTATGTCATGTCAAAAAGCTTGGATGGTTGAGTCTCCCGAATTTAGTAGAGATGTTCGGATCCTCCCTAACATCTATTCACCTTGAGGACAAGGGGAGTTTTCAAAGGGGGAGTAATAGTATGTGGAGAGTGATGGTTATCAATATAGAAAAGATACATGGAATGGATATAGGAGCTGATCAGAAGTTGGGTTTATTGTTGCGCTTTTGGCTGGTTTGTGATATAGAAAAGATGAAACTCAAGAGTGGTGAAGATACGCCCTTGCTGATGAAGAATGTAAATTTTAATGGGTTGTCAGCACGTGATTTCTAGAAGATGACTTATGTGAGACAAGAATTTGTTACTGCACCAGCATGTGGTAATAGATTTGCTCAAGAAAGTAAAGATGAGCTGAAGCACTCTTTGAGAAGAATTGTTAGATTTTACCTTGAGGACAAGGAGATTCTGTTAGAGGCAAGTGAGGAGAAGTATGGATTAACAGTTTGGTACTTACACCAGAGACATATCAAAGGCGATGGGGTTGACAAGTTAGAACTGGATGGTTTCTCAAGAGGGCTTAAAGATCAAGAATGGCAGGGGATCTACAAGGGATCTCTGTGTTCACGAGCATTACATGCTGTCGAGAATCTCAAAAATACAGATTATGTGGCTAGCATTGCTGTTATAGGAGCCCAGGGAGATTCTGATCGTGGACTCACGTTAACTATGTCTCATGGTTCTCTGATGAAGGAACGTCACAGCTGTTCGGGGCAACAAGTATGGTCAGAAATCTTGGTTGCACAAGATGGCGTTTCAAAAGGCAATATATGGAGAGGAGAAGGTTTAGCAAGTGGTTTGGAAATTCAAACGAATGATTTCTTTGACACTGTTCTGCTGATGGTTTTGAGATACATATCTTCTCTCTAAGTGGGTAATGATCAAAGTTCCTCACAGCATCATCAAGACCGTCCCGGATCTCACGTGCTTAGTGAAGATTCTACCAGTTATCTATTATCTTATCCAAGGAGCTGCTTCATTCATTTCTACCTGGCACATAGCTAACAACTTCATCCACGGTATGTTTCATTCACCAAGACCACCCGACTTTGCTATAACGAAACAAGTATTGGTGTTACTGTTTTTCTTCCATCTTAAGGACAAGATGGTTCTTCAAAAGGGGAGTATTGATAAGTCAGTAATTGAGCCTCCGGTTAGATTAAGAAGAGTGAAGTCCAAATCCATCTAGAGTTCATTTATTTACTTGTTTGCCATTATTTCCTGGTTTTGGTATTTAGGCTAGAGCAGCCATTGTTGAACGTTTATCGAACAATTACGATCATTTTATCAAAGGGTTAATTCCACTTTCTTCCTCTCTTCCTTCTCTTCTCACCCAATCTTCCTCTATTCTCCCTCTCTTTCTGTCAGATCGGATAAGCTCTCATCAGAGACTTATCAATGGTATCAGAGCTCATGGATCCTCTCGACCATGAGAAAGAAGAAGATGATATTTACAAACATATAATTGCAACTTATGATCGGATGATAGCGCGTATGGATCAGACGTTAGCAATCCTTGGAGTCAACAAGGAAGATCGGGCGTTTGCAATCCTTGGACTCAAAAAGGAAGATCTGAAGCCACCGCAAGATCTTGTGACGCAAACATGAGATCTGATAGACTCATAATTTAACATATTTTAGCATCCATATTAGATAGTTTTGCATGTACTTTTGCATTCATTAAGCCACTTTTAGTTCCATTTGCATACATATTAGAG
The DNA here is from genome assembly GCA_020283515.1 of Alliaria petiolata. NCBI lineage: Eukaryota > Viridiplantae > Streptophyta > Magnoliopsida > Brassicales > Brassicaceae > Alliaria > Alliaria petiolata. The sequence continues at coordinate 18,420,258 of JAHZTW010000006.1, read as the reverse complement.
TTTAGTGAGTGTTAGCTTAGGTTGTTGCATATTTGTACATATTGAGTCCTTATTAGGTGTTTTGGAGGCTTGGAGGACCATATGGAGTTTCATGGATAGCCAAGAGGAGCAAGAGAAGCATCCAAATGAGAAGCAGAAGTCTCTTTAGAAGCATATCGAGCATTTGGAGGTGCGAAATGTATGGGTCTGGACGAAGGCCTTGCACTGAGATTAAGCTTTGTAGAGGATCCAGAGTTCTTTCTAGTGCCGTTGGAATCAAGTCATTTGGACCCGTGGTTAGAAAGTTACACCGATTTTGGTTCGGTTCGACGTGTTTGATCGACGAGCTGCTCGAACCACTCATCCAGGGGTTGGGTTCGACGACTTTGTTCGACGAGCTGCTCGAACCAAACAACCAGGGGTTCAGTTCGACCACTTTGTTCGACCAACTGATCGAACTGAACCCAGACGACTTCTTTTTGTCACTTTTATGGGTCCCTCCTATAAATACTCTTTAGACCTAATTTTTATGAGAACTTTTATTCTCTATTGTCATAGCTTAAAACTTTTATCCTCTTTGGGAGAAAACCTTATATTTGTCTTGGATCTTTAAGTTTAATGCAATATCTTTCTTAGATTTCTTATTTTTATTTCTCTAATTATGTTTAGCTTATCACTTATCTTTGATTTGATGGGCTTAATCATGATTAGTGAGTAGTTTCTTAGGAACTTGGGGATGGGTTAGATTTAGGATTTTCTAATGGTTCAATATTGCAATCTAGGATAGATTCTTTCATCTCTTTTCTTATTAAGATGTTCTTAATGCCAAATAGCTAATCTTTTGCTATTTTGGATCATAAGCATTTCACACACCCACCAAGTGTTTGATGAAATGCTTGAACCAACTTAATAAAAGATTTACATTCCTAGCCTAAGACATTAGTTGCCTAGGGTGTTTATCATGCCATTTAGACTTGTGTTTAATGCTTGCTATTTATTTTAATGCTAAAACATCATTAGTTCATTAGGGTGATTAGTGAAGGGATTATTGCCACACATCATGGATTAGTCTTTATTAAGTGTTCTAGGCATAGAGATGGCTTGATTAGTTGCTTAAATGATTGTAAGATTATCCATTTAGTTTCCAAAATCAATGATTTCATCCCTAGGTTTCTTTTTTAGTTAATTGTCAATCTTGATTAGTAGTTAATCGCTTGATTAGTGCTTGATTAGTGATAATTAAGGTTTTAGATCACCTAATTAGTCTTATAGTGTCTCTTTTAGGTTGTAGCTTGGTTTTAATAGCCCTTTGTCACTTGAATATCGAATTTGGCTTAGATTAAATAGTTTCATGTATTCCTAGTGTTGTTAATCTTAACCCCATATGGATTGACATCTCAAATACTACAATGACATGAGTAGTAGAGATTAATTGAAGTGGAAAAATTCTACTATCAATTTGGCGCCGTTGCCATTGGGGTTTAGCATTAACCATTAGGATTTTGAATCTCTTTGAGACTAAGCTTTTATTTTACCTTGTTTGCTCATCTCTATTTGAGATGATAAGTTTTTTCTTATTTGTTGTTACTAACTTGTCTTCCTTAATTATCTTATGCTTTCAAAGGTACCAAAACAAAAAGAAGAGACAAGCTCATTTGAGGTGTTGGAGATGGACAAGCAAAGAAGCATTACTAAAGCTCCACAACCTCAAGAATTGGTATGCACTCCTACCCAAGCTCAAGAGAACAAGACAACAATTGGGAGCTTTGATACTCCTCATTCTCATGGGTTGAGATTTGGAATCCATCATCCTCCAATAGAAGCCAAAGCCTATGAGATCAAGCCAAGTCTTGTGAGGTTAATTCAATACTCTAAGTTCTTAGAGAATGGAATGGAGAATCCTTATGATCATGTGGACTCCTCTGAGAGGTTGTGCAACTTGTTTAGCATTAAAAGTGTGCCCCAAGATAGCATCAAGCTCATTCTATTTCCCTTCTCACTTGGAGAAAAGGCCCAAAAATGGGAGAGAGCTCTACCATCTCATTTGGTCAAATCTTGGGATGATTGTCAAAGGATCTTCCTTCTAAGGTTCTATCCCACACAAAAAAACAGTACAAATGAGGAGGGACATCTTAAGTTTCAAGCAAGGCATACATGAGACCTTTCATGAAGCATGGGAGAGACTTAGAGGATACACTCGAGATTGTCCACATCATGGGTTTAAGAAAGAAGCAACCCTTAGCATTTTCTATAGGGGAGTTGCTAAGGATCACAAATGGACATTGGATGTAGCTAGCAAAGGGCGTTTTGCAAACCTCACAATCGAAGAAGGAGAGCTACTTGTTGAGAACTTGGCCAAGTCTAGTGAAAGCTACTGTGAAGGGCGTGATACAACACCTCTAAAGAGATCATGTGAAGACTCCACATGGAAGGACTTGCTAGAGAAAGTGGATATAATGGAAAAGCTCTTAAGTGTGCAACAAAGAGGAGTTAGTTTGGTTCATGAGAAGCACCAAGAGGAAGCATATTTTGTGGTCAACAATTGGAACTTCAACCAAGGGAGTAAGCTTCTCAATCAAGGGTCTAACCATGGAGTCCAAGGAAATCACCAAGGCTACCAAGAGAACCATGAGATTTCTCAAATCTCTAACCAAGATGAGGAACAAAGAAAGGTTCTCCATCAAATCATAGAAGGCCAACAAATGAATGATATTAGGCTTGACAAGATGATGAGAGCAATGGATGACAAGACTGAAGGTTTGCAACATGAGTAAACCCTTAGGCTTGAACAGTCAACCTCACATTTGGAAACCATAGAGTCCAAATTGGTTCAACTCTCTTTGCCATCCAAGAACCCAAAAGATTCAAGCCATGTCATTTCACCAATTGTTGATGTTGAGGTTGATGAGAAAAGTACATCCAATGGTTTTCATGGACAAATTGGTGGCCAAAAGCAAGTAGAGGATGTTAGAGACGTGGGCAAAGCTAGTTTACCTTCCATCCAATGGGTTCATGTAGAGAAGAGTGTTTTTGAGAAGAATAAAGGGGTTGCATATGCTCTCAATGAAAAATGCCTAAGCTCCTTCTTCTTTCCCTCATTGGAAACCAAGAAGGATGTGAATAATTGTGAGACAAAGGATTTAGCTTCACCCCCAAAAGCATGTAAGAAGGATCAAGAGTCTCATGAAGAGAATGTTATGGGTTATGGTAATGTTGAAGAAGCTTTAGCATTGGATGGAGCTTGCTTGAAAACTCTTTTCTCTACCACATTGGAAGATGAGAATGAGAATAGCAAGGGGCAAAAGATGGGTAAAGGAAATAAGGACAAGAAGGAGCCAAACCAATACAACCATCCCACTCTTGCTCCATCCTCTCACACTATGAGTCTACACCCTTTTAGACTCATAGATGGAGCCATTGAGTACAATGTGAAGTGCAAGGGTATTCCTAAACCCTTTGCAAGTGTCAAAGCCATTTGTCATTCCACAATGAAGGAGAATGACAAGGAAAGGGTTGAAGAGCTACTCTCCAAGGTTCTCAAGCTTAATCTCACACAAGGCACAAACTTGGATCCATCCCTTGCAACTCATCTCACCATCACCACCTCAACAAGGAGTCCCACTACTCTCCCTCTCCAACTTCCTAAGGACAAAGGCTAGGGCCAAGGTATGATCCTCTTTCTATTTCATTGTATATACCATTTTGTTTTTATTTTGCTTTTGTTGATTTGGTATCTCTTGAACTTTTATTACACAAGGGACTGTGTAATTTAAGTTTGGAGGAGAGGTTGAAAATTTAATTTTGTGGTTTGTGATTCTTATTTTCATGTGCATACTTGAGTCTTATGCATTCATTTAAAGCATAGAAAAATCCAAAAATTTGAAAATTTTGAAAATTTTCCAAATAAGAATCATTTAGATGTTGCATTTGCATTATAGGATTGAGTCTAGTTGCATTTCATATAGGTTTGCACTCATTTGCATTGGGAGCAATGATGAGCTTATCCTTGTAGAGTGCCAACACATGTAATCAATTCAATGCCCTAGTTAGTAGTTCTTTGATGCATTTGAAAAAGTCTTGAAAGTAAGGAAGAACCATTCTTGGACCACTTCACTTGTCACTAGACTTTAGTCGAAATAGGGTCTTGAAATTGATAGCCAACTCTACTCACTTGAACCAAAATTTGACATCTAAATATCATGCCTTGCATTGAAAGTGAATTCATGGATATTAGACATATTTGAGCTTTCTTACTCACTTTACCACCCTTTTTCTAGCTCAAGTAGTACTCCCACCTTGCCTTACCTCCTTAAAAGCCAATGTTCTAGTGATATTGATTGTGAGGCCTTATTTTGATTAAACTTAGCATAAAGTGTTAGGTTTGAGACGACAAGTTTAGGCTCTCATGTAGATTCTAGTCTCACATATCGAGGCTAGCTTTAGGCTTAGGAATTGGGGTTTTGGGGCGCGGTATTAATTGGTGTTGAGGAATGGGTTGTATGCTTGCATTTTAGCATGATGAGTT
>JAHZTW010000006.1:18299937-18410029 GCA_020283515.1 Alliaria petiolata | reverse complement strand
GCTTTCTTACTCACTTTGCCACCCTCTTGCTAGCTCAAGTAGAACTCCTACCAAACCTTACCTCCTTTGAAGCCAATTGTTTTTGTGTGACTACTTGTGAGGCCTTTATTTCGATTGAACTTAGCATAAAGTGTTAGGTTTGAAACGACAAGTATAGACTTTCATGTAGATTCTAACCTTGCATTTTGAGGTTAGCTTTAGGTTTAGGATTTGGGGGTTTAATTGGTTGTGATAATACTTGATGAGTTGTGGAAAAGTTGGGAAGAAAGAGATGATGGATAAAAGGGTTGGTGGAAAATAAGGGGAAGAATGGTTTGAAATGGAGAGTATTGGGTTTTAAAAAAAGGAATAGCTCTAAGTAAATAAAAAGTGCTAGGTGGTCTTAAGAAACCAAAAGAGCCAAAAGGCCAAAAAAATATATATATATATATATATGTATGCAAGGCCACCTAGAAATCAAAAGAAGAGCTAAGTTAATAAGTGTAGACTACTCCATTCACCGAAATTGCTAAGTTGAAGAAGCTCCCCCTTAAGGCTTTAAAAAGAGAAAAATGTTCGAAATTCAAAGGGTTTAGCAAGGCACAAAAGCCTTGATGAAAGGGTAGATTCTAGAGGGTTGAGTGAGCTAAAAAAATGAATGAGAGGGGTGTAGGATCATTGATAGTATTTCGGGTAGATGATAGTCTATCCTTGTATGCATCACTTGTTTCTTACCTTTAGCATTATGCATGTGGTTCAATCCTTTTGAGTGTTACCCTTACTTAAATGCAAAACCGGATGAATTGGGATCATTTTTATCTCAAAACCCAGTCCTTAAACCAAATGAATTCACTAGCCTTGCAATGTCATGATTCACGGTTTTGATCTTAATGAATGTTAAAGAGTTGGTTAGATAGGGAGACTTGTTTTGATTAAATTCTTAGTACACTTGAATGTTGAGATGGGCATGGCTAACTCTTTTGAAGTAGAAAGTATTCACATGCATTCTAGAATTAAGAACTAGGATATTGAGTTGATTATTATTGTTAACTATCTTGGATATTGAGCTCCCACTTTCAAACCTCTCTCCTTAGCTTGTGTTTCATTTGCTTGTGGACAAGCAAAAGGCAAGTTTGGGGGAGTTGATATGTTTATATTTTACATCATATTTCTCTCCATTTAGTGTAAGTTTGTCATCATTTAGGATCCTTATTTAGCATCATTGTATTGCATTTCGATCATTTAGAGTCTAGGATGTCTTTGCATGTTTTTTTGCATGTTTTGGTGCATTTGGAGTCTTGATCAGGTGATAAGAATAATATAAAAGCATGAATGGAGTTGGAGAAAGATAGCATGGCACTTGGAGGGGCAAGGAGTCACTTAGAAGATGAAGCAGAAGTTTTCCCCTTAAACTTTTATCCTCTTTGAGAGAAAAACCTTGTATTTGCTTTGGATCTTTAAGTTTATGCAATATCTTTCTTAGATTTCTTGTTTTCATTTCTCTAATCATGTTTAGCTTATCATTTACCTTTGAATTGATGGGCTTAATCATGATTAGTGAGTAGTTCCTTAGGAACTTGGGGATGGGTTAGATTTAGGGATTTCTAATGGTTCAATCTTGCAATCTAGGATAGATTCTTTCATCTCTCTTCTTATAAAGTAGTCTCTAATGCCAAATAACTAATCTTTGCTATTTTGGATCATAGGCATTTCATACACCCTCCAAGTGTTTGATGAAATGATTGAACCAACTTTATAAGAGATTTACATACCTAGCCTAAAACATCATTAGTTGCCTAGGGTGTTTATCATGCTATTTAGACTTGTGATTAATGCTTGCTAACCATTTTAATGCTAAAACATCATTAGTTCATTAGGGTGATTAGTGAAGGCATTATTGCCACACATCATGGATTAGTCTTTAATTAATGTGCTAGGCATAGAGATGGTTTGATTAGTTGCTTAAATGATTGTAAGGTTGTCCATTTAGTTTCTCAAATCAATGATTTCATCCCTAGGTTTCGTTTTTAGTAATTTGTTAATCTTGATTAGTAGTTAATTGCATCATTAGTACTTGATTAGTAGTAATTAAGGCTTAGTTTCATATAATTGAACTTGTAGTGTCTTTCTTAGGTTGTGTTTTGCTTTTAATTGTTGCTTGTCACCTTAAACCTTTTAATTTAGCTTAGCTTAAACCAAACTTTTCATTCTTAGTGAATCAATTTCCCAAGATGGATTGATACCTCAAATATTGCAATGATAGGAGCAATTGAGGAATTGCTACAAGATATAAAAACTCTTGTTTCAGAGCCCGACGGAGGGATGGGTGACTCGCCGGTAGGGGCGGTTGGGGTGTTACAAGTGGTATCAGAGCCAAGGGAAGTCAAACTGGTTCCGTCCCAGGAGACTGTCTTCGGGTTTGGGGGTTAGGGCTTCACACTGGCGGGATCAGAATTCGGGGACGAATTCCCGTTAAGTGGGGGAGAATTGTAACGACCCGGGTCCGGCCCATTTGAATAAGTTTAAATAGATTGATTTGGCTACCTATGTCATCAAAGTGCACTTACCTTTTCCGGTCACTTACCCTAAGAGAACTCCAGAGTTAAGCGTGCTTATGCTCGAGTAGCCCTAGGATGGGTGACCTTCCGAGAAGTCCTCTGCGGAACCGTGTGAGTGAGGCCAAAACATGGGAAAAGGTGACATGGTGATTGCAGGGACAAGTAAATCAGTAGGTCGGGCCCCGAGAAAAATAACGCACCGACCATCGGACAGGGGCGGGGCCCACGAGCCCGACGAAGGGATGGGTGACTCGCCGGTAGGGGCGGTTGGGTGTTACATTCAGACTCCGAAGCCTTCTTATGAGTTGTAGAGGATCCAGAGTGCTTTCTAGTGTCATTGGAATCAAGTCATTCGGACCCGTGGTTAGAAAGTTACATCGATTTTGGTTCGGTTCGACGTGTTCGATCGACGAGCCGCTCGAACCACTCATCCAGGGGTTGGGTTCGACGACTTTGTTCGACGAGCTGCTCGAACCAAACAACCAGGGGTTCAGTTCGACCACTTTGTTCGACCAACTGNGCTCGAACCACTCATCCAGGGGTTGGGTTCGACGACTTTGTTCGACGAGCTGCTCGAACCAAACAACCAGGGGTTCAGTTCGACCACTTTGTTCGACCAACTGGTCGAACTGAATCCAGACGACTTCTTTTGTCACTTTTATGGGTCCCTCATATAAATACTCTTTAGACCTAATTTTTATGAGAACTTTTATTCTCTATTGTCATAGCTTAAACTTTTATCCTCTTTGGGAGAAAACCTTGTATTTGTCTTGGATCTTTAAGTTTAATGCAATATCTTTCTCAGATTTTTTTTTTCATTTCTCTAATCATGTTTAGCTTATCACTTATCTTTGATTTGATGAGCTTAATCATGATTAGTGAGTAGTTTCTTAGGAACTTGGGGATGGGTTAGATTTATGGTTTTCTAATGGTTCAATCTTGCAATCGAGGATAGATTCTTTCATCTCTCTTCTTATTAAGATGTTCTTAATGCCAAATAGCTAATCTTTTGCTATTTTGGATCATAAGCATTTCACACACCCACCAAGTGTTTGATGAAATGCTTGAACCAACTTAATAAGAGATTTACATTCCTATCCTAAGACATTAGTTGCCTAAGGTGTTTATCATGCCATTTAGACTTGTGTTTAATGCTTGCTAATTATTTTAATGCTAAAACATCATTAGTTCATTAGGGTGATTAGTGAAGGGATTATTGCCACACATCATGGATTAGTCTTTATTAAGTGTTCTAGGCATAGAGATGGCTTGATTAGTTTCTTAAATGATTGTAAGATTGTCCATTTAGTTTCTCAAATCAATGATTCCATCCCTAGGTTTCGTTTTTAGTTAATTGTCAAACTTGATTAGTAGTTAATCGCTTGATTAGTGCTTGATTAGTGATAATTAAGGTTTTAGATCACCTAATTAGTCTTATAGTGTCTCTTTTAGGTTGTAGCTTGGTTTTAATAGCCCTTTGTCACTTGAATATCGAATTTGGCTTAGATTAAATAGTTTCATGTATTCCTAGTGTTGTTAATTTAATCCTATATGGATTGACATCTCAAATACTACAATGACATGATTAGTAGAGATTAATTGAAGTGGAAAAATCCTACTATCAAGATCTCAAACCGAAGGAAAAGGTCGACAACCCTTTGGAAAATTCTGTCGAGCACTTGGTGTACGATCTAGATCAGAACACTCAGGCTGCTGAAACTGATGGAGATCCAAGACCTACCCAAAGGATCATGCACAAAATGACTCAAATCAAGCGTAGCTACCACAAAGCTCGATTCAAGATGTGGAAAGTAAGATCAAGGAAAAGAACTCTTGGTCCGTCGGTTAAGCCGGAATTGAAGGTTTCTGCAACTTCTGCGAAGAGGTATTTGGTAGTGAATACTGTGGTGATGAAGCGAAAATACCACTGTGAGAAGAAAGCAAAACAAAAGGAGCTTACACAGGCTTGTAAGAGTTATGGTATGTTCGTCGATTTCTGTTTGAGAGTTCTTAAAAAGGATAAACCCATTCGATTGAGAAGAGGATCGATTGTTGATACTGGTGTGAAGCGTGAGTCTCACCTCTTTGATTATGGGTTTCAATCACATAAACCTATAAACCATCTTAATCATGATGATAAGATGATGGTGAAAGTTGAAAAAGATATGATGGACCATAAGCCATTTATTAACGCTGCTAAAGAGTTTGAACATGAGCACTTGTATGGTGAATATGATGACTGGAAGGGCCAGAAACCTAATCTTGGTGGCGGTGACAAGATACTAGTAGATAATTGGTTTCAAAGAGCAAATCATGGCGTTGATGGGTACAAATGGAGTTCTCTACTAAGGGAATCTTCTGTGTTTTTACGAGGTTCAGATAGAGATTAGAGAAATGGGTTAAACCTTTCTGAGGGATTCACTCCTTATATTCAGCTGTATGAGTGGGATCCAAGCCAACTTAAGATCCTTTTTGAACTCGGACATATCAGTAAGGTCAAAGAAAATGGTCAAGGTATCAGTCTATATGCTCAAAATGTTATTACATATGAGGATTACATTATATTGAACCTAAAACTTGGTAAGGTGAAGAAGATCGTGGGATATAACTTCCTACCAAGGTTTATTAGGAGAGTTGGAGTCTGCACAGAAGACAAACGATCCAGCACCAGGCCAATCACGTGTGGAAACCTGGTGGATCATTTCCATGTCACGCTGAGTGGTCAGAGAAGGTTCACAGTGTTGTTAAAGACCGAAATACTGTGGAGGCATGGCTGAAGGGTCAAATGAGCTTTGGGTCTGATATCAAGGCTTATTAAGAGTATATGAAGCAGATTAGTTGGGTCACTGGAAAATGTTTAGAGTCGCAAGAGTTATCTGAAATTCAGGGAATGGCTGATGAAATCACGTTTGTGGCGTTTGGCGTTGGTACATCCGAGAACTAAACTAGTAGTTTACTCCAGATGGTTTGGATGTGTTGTGTGTGGGAACCTGGTGGTCTAGCTAAACCAATTTTGGGAGGCTGGGGAGAGAGGTATTTAAATCATGGTGAAGGGTGGGAGCAAACTCGGAAGGTTCATAGGATGTATTTACAAAAGCATTTGGTGATAGAAAATACATGGCTTGAACTACCATTAGAGGCTGTTGTTGTTTCTTCAGTTAATGGAAGAAATATAATTACGGGAACAACACAATTGAATCAGTTTTTGGGGCTTTATCAAAATGGTTATGAGGTGAATTTTGTAAAGACGGTGGAAAGTCTACATGAGAAACAAGAATGGTATGCCGATCTTATCGTGACTTCAGTCAATAGAGAAGGCACTCATGGGAAACAAGGATGCAATTTTGTGGAGACTTCATGTGTGGAAGTCTTGTTGTCAAGAGGTACTAATGACGAGTTGAAAAGACAGATTAAGCTGGCTACTGTTCAATACTTGGAGAAAAAGGAGTTATATGGTACTAGTGGGAAGGTTAATGAAACTATTTGTCTAGTATTTGGGCTTTATACGGGTGATAAACTAGTTTTTGATCCAGGAGGAATAATGTGGGTTAAAACTCAATTAATCTGGTTAGTGAAAGTTAACAGTGGGGATAATAGACTTATGGAGATAGTGACAAGGCTTCAGCCATCGGATATGGGTGAAGTGAAGCTTGCTCTATGTCATGTCAAAAAGCTTGGATGGTTGAGTCTCCCGAATTTAGTAGAGATGTTCGGATCCTCCCTAACATCTATTCACCTTGAGGACAAGGTGAGTTTTCGAAGGGGGGAGTAATAGTATGTGAAGAGTGATGGTTATCAATATAGAAAAGATACATGGAATGGATATAGGAGCTGATCAGAAGTTGGGTTTATTGTTGCGCTTTTGGCTGGTTTGTGAAATAGAAAAGATGAAACTCAAGAGTGTTGAAGATACGCCCTTGCTGATGATGAATGTAAATTTTAATGGGTTGTCAGCACGTGATTTCCAGAAGATGACTTATGTGAGACTAGAATTTGTTACTGCACCAGCATGTGGTAATAGATTTGCTCAAGAAAGTAAAGATGAGCTGAAGCACGCTTTGAGAAAAATTGTTAGATTTTACCTTGAGGACAAGGAGATTCTGTCAGAGGCAAGTGAGGAGAGGTATGGATTAACAGTTTGGTACTTACACCAGAGACATAGCAAAGGCGATGGGGTTGACAAGTTAGAACTGGATGGTTTCTCAAGAGGGCTTAAAGATCAAGAATGGCAGGGGATCTACAAGGGATCTCTGTGTTCACGAGCATTACATGCTGTCGAGAATCTCAAAAATACAGATTATGTGGCTAGCATTGCTGTTATAGGAGCCCAGGAAGATTCTGATCGTGGACTCACGTTAACTATGTCTCATGGTTCTCTGATGAAGGAACGTCACAGCTGTTCGGGGCAACAAGTATGGTCAGAAATCTTGGTTGCACAAGATGGCGTTTCAAAAGGCAATATATGGAGAGGAGAAGGTATAGCAAGTGGTTTGGAAATTCAAACGAATGATTTCTTTGACACTGTTCTGCTGATGGTTTTGAGATACATATCTTCTCTCAAAGTGGGTAATGATCAAAGTTCCTCACAGCATCATCAAGACCGTCCCGGATCTCACGTGCTTAGTGAAGATTCTACCAGTTATCTATTATCTTATCCAAGGAGCTGCTTCATTCATTTCTACCTGGCACATAGCTAACAACTTCATCCACGGTATGTTTCATTCACTAAGACCACCCAAGTTGGCTATAACAAAACAAGTATTGGTGTTACTGTTTTTCTTCCATCTTGAGGACAAGATGGTTCTTCAAAAGGGGAGTATTGATAAGTCAGTAATTGAGCCTCCGGTTTGATTAAGAAGAGTGAAGCCCAAATCCATCTAGAGTTCATTTATTTACTTGTTTGCCTTTATTTCCTGGTTTTGGTATTTAGGCTAGAGCAGCCATTTTAGAACGTTTATCGAACAATTACAATCATTTTATCAAAGGGTTAATCCCACTTTCTTCCTCTCTTCCTTCTCTTCTCACCCAATCTTCCTCTATTCTCCCTCTCTTTCTGTCAGATCGGATAAGCTCTCATCAGAGATTTATCATTATCAAAGGCCCCATGACCCGTTCTAAGACAAAGGCATTCCATAATGCCTTAGAGACATTGCTGAATCAAATACAAGACGGTCCATTTGATGAATAAAAAGGCAATACATATCACATTGATATGTATTCAAGCCGGTGAATGATAAATGGGCTAGTAACATATTTTGTGCTCTTTTTCCCTTAAAGAGTTTTGTCCCAATGGGTTTTCTCTTTAAGGTTTTTAACGAGGCAAGTATGTTACTTTGTCATTGCCCATTTGATCATTCACTTGTCCAAGGCCATTTCTTTCTATCTATCTCGGCTTGGAAGTTCATGAGACAATTTTACACTTAGTCGTTTTTTGAGCTTTGTTTTGTTTTTCAAATTTTAGTCTTAGCTTGCATGATCAGTCAAGGGGGTTTGCCCGAGACTGACTCATTGAATTCCTTTGTGGTTTTCGTGTTTCTCATCTCTCTTTATAACTTGGCCGAGAGATGAGTTTAGGTTATCTTTCTTTTTATCAAAAACCTTTTCTAAGAAGATCATCTTTCTTGGCGCGTAATATCTTTGAGAAAATCTGATTGAATCTCCGGTGTGTCATATCCTTAGATCCATTCAGTTTGTATACAAGAGCCATCCGCATCTCTTGTATGCTTTTCATCTTTCACTCTTTCCCCAAAATCCGCAAAACCGTTTCTTATCCTAGAAGGCAGAACTTGTCGATCACTTCATCGGATCTATTGGTGTCTAAGATAGCTTGTGAGGTTAACATCATTGGAGGGATCATATTACGTGGTATCAGAGAAAACCTTCCAAAGCTAAGTCTTCGATCCGATTTTAAAAAATTTCTTGTCGATTCATATCTTGACTGTTCATCTTATCATAATCGGGGCTTTGATCTCTTGCTGCATAACGATTGATAGGGTGCTAGTAATTCCTTTTTACATCATATCGGCGGTGTTAGGAAGGATTAAGAGTGATGATTTGTTGATTTGTGTCTATCTGAATTTAGTTTGGAATTTTAATCGCTTGTTCTTCACGGATCTGTTGTTTATTGCTCACGTTTGGTTGATCGAGTGTTCTGTAATTTTTTTTTCTTTTAACCATTGTTTTCGTTCTCCTGAATTTGTTGTTTGAATTTTTGGATCAATATTGGCCATATACTGCATCTAGATCGATTATGGTCATTGTTTTTGGTTTTCGAATTTTAATAAATCCATAACATCCTAAGAACTACTTACTGCGAGTTGTTTAATTTTTTTTTAGGTACCATGACGGGTAATGATGATCCAGAAGCTGCAGTTAGCCAAGAGAACAAGTTGATACTTGATGCTCTCACAAGCAGAATGAGACAAATGTTTGAAACAGAAAGAGAGAGCATGAGGGAATGATATGAGGAAAGAATTCCCGTTCAAAGGCGACCAGGTCAAGGAAACTGAAAAAGAAGCAGAAAAGTCTAGCCATGAGAGTTGTCACCAGACTGATCAGTACTACAAGAGCGGTGGTTCTTCAAGGAGCAACCGTAGAGGCCCTATACGAAACAGAGAGAGTGCACAAGTAAGTATACCAGTGATCAAACTCAAAATCCCTCCGTTTCGTGGAACTTGTGGGAGAAGAAGATTGAGCTAGTCTTTGACGCTCAACAATGTGCTGAAGAAAACAGAGTCAAGGTTGCTGCTACAGAATTCTATGACTATGCCTTGAGTTGGTGGGATCAGCTAGTTACTACAAAGAAGCGTAATCAAGACTACCCTGTTAGTACTTGGACAGAAATGAGAAATCTCCTGAGGAAAAGGTTTGTACCTAATCAGTATCACCGAGAGCTTCATCAAAAGCTAAGGAGATTAGCTCAAGGGAACCGTTCTGTGGAAGAGTACTTTAAGGAGATGGAGACTCTAATGTTAAGAGCTGATATTTCAGAGGATAGAGAAGCTACTATGGCTCGTTTTCTAGGAGGACTTTACAGAGAGATTCAAGATCGTTTGGAAACTGAACACTATGTGGAATTAGAGGAGATGCTTCACAAAGCTATTCTGTTTGAGCAACAGCAAATGTGAAAGAGTACTCACCGTACTGGAGGAACAAGTGGAAGCTCATACAGATCAAACTGTTCCATAGAAGAGAAGCCGACCTATTCCAGGGACAGTAAACCATCCAGTGTTACAAAACCAGAGTCATCGTCTCTGTTGGATGCTAAAGGAAAGCCTAAAGAGGCTAGTACTAAATCCAGAGATGTAAAATGCTTTAAGTGTCAAGGCAGAGGACATTATGTTAATGAATGCATCAACAAAACAGTGATGGTGCTAAGAGAGAATGGTGTGATCGAGTCAGAAGATGAAAATCAGAGAGAAGATAGTGAAGAGATTGAGCGTTTACCGGTTCAAGGAGAGTTACTGGTGGCCAGGAGAACTCTTACTGTTCAAAATAAATCAGAAGAACAAGATCAGAGGAAAAACTTGTTCCATACTCGATGCTTAGTACAAGGAAAGGTGTGCAGTTTGATTATAGATGGAGGAAGTTGTGCTAATGTAGCCACAGCACAATGGTTAAGAAGTTGGAAATGCAAGTTACTCCCCATCCGAGTCCATATAAGCTTCATTGGTTGAATGACAAAGGAGAAATAAAAGTTTCTGAGCAAGTGCTAGTTCCTTTGGCGATTGGAGAATATAAAGATGAGATCCTTTGTGACGTTTTACCCATGGAAGCAAGACATATTATGTTGGGAAGGCCTTGGCAATCCGATAGAAAGGTTATTCATGATGGTTTCTCAAACCGACACTCCTTTGAGTATAAGGGTAAGAAGAATGTCTTGATTCCTATGACCCCTCAAGAGGTTTACAACGATCAGAAACAATCTTTAAGGTCAGCTAAGCATCATACTTTCCTTGTTAAGGCAGGAGAGCTCAAGAAAGCTTTTCATAATCAATCTCCTATGCTCTTGTTTTTTTACAAAGAAACACTAACCTCTATGACTGATCTTACACCGGTATATCCGAGTGAAATGAAAGCTCTTTCGCCGGATTTTAGTGATGTTAATGCAGCGGGATAATACGAATAGAGACTTCGAGTATCAATGGATCACGAAGAAACAATCGTAGCTCAGAGTTCTTGTTATCGAGTATCAATAGATCTCGAGGAACAAAGACTTCAATCAAAAAGCTTCTCGAAGATCAATGGATTTCGATAACAATTGATGCTTAGCTCTCACGTTTTCTTCCTGCGAAAAGCGATCGAATCAAAGACTTAAATTCGAGAAGAAGTTCTCTTTATTAATCAAATACCAACCAAGTATCAATGAAGCAAATACAACGATATAAATAAGGGAGAGTAACCTTAGTTAACTAAAATAAAATAATTAATATTAATTAAATTAATAGAAATTAATATAAAAGCCCAAAACCCTAATTGTCGTCTAAGCCGTCGGCAAGGTGTGTGACACAAAGTCCATCGTGTGTGATACATCTTAGATGCTGCTGCATCAGGTCTCCCCGGCCAAGAAAGATTCGTCCTCGAATATTCAACCACGTTCTTAGCACCAAATAGATCTTCCTAAATCCATCTTCACAATCAAGCTTCATTGAGGGAATTCGGATATGCTCTAGATCTGCATAGATTTGATGAAGCTTAGAGTTATCATAGATCTGATTCCACCAAGAGTTGGCACGCATCAGATTCTTAAAAGCATCTTTTTTGAAAACAAACTCGATATGATTAACAATCGTGAGTTCATCTTCATAAATGTCATATACAGGATCTCCAGTAATTTCCTTGTACACTTTGTACAAGTCTTCGGTAAAAGTAAACGGATATCCATCCGTGTGATAGAAACACCCAAGCGACATGGTAAACAAAGAACCGATTCGGCTCTGATACCAACTAATGCAGCGGGATAATACGAATAGAGACTTCGAGTATCAATTGATCACGAAGAAACAATCGTAGCTCGGAGTTCTTGTTATCGAGTATCAATAGATCTCGAGGAACAAAGAATTCAAAGACTTCAATCAAAAACTTCTCGAATATCAATGGATTTCGATAACAATTGATGCTTAGATCTCACGTTTTCTTCCTGAGAAAAGCGATCGAATCAAAGACTTAAATTCGAGAAGAAGTTCTCTTTATTAATCAAATACCAACCAAGTATCAATAAAGCAAATACAACGATATAAATAAGGGAGGCTAACCTTAGTTAACCAAAATAAAATAATTAATATTAATTAAATAAATATAAATTAATATAAAAGCCCAAAACCCTAATTGTCGTCTAAGCCGTCGGCAAGGTGTGTGACACAAAGTCCATCGTGTGTGATACATCTTAGATGCTACTCCATCAGGTCTCCCTGGCCAAGAAAGATTCGTCCTCGAATCTTCAACCACGTTCTTAGCACCAAATAGATCTTCCTAAATCCATCTTCACAATCAAGCTTCATTGAGGGAATTCAGATATGCTCCAGATCTGCATGGATTTGATGAAGCTTAGAGTTGTCATATATCTGATTCCACCAAGAGTTGGCACGCATCAGATTCTTAAAAGCATCTTTTTGAAAACGAACTCGATATGATTAACAATCGTGAGTTCATCTTCATAGATGTCATATATAGGATCTCCAATAATTTCCTTGTACACTCCGTACAAGTCTTCTGTAAAATTAAACGGATATCCATCCGTGTGATAGAAACACCCAAGCGACATGGTAAACAAAGAACCGATTCGGCTCTGATACCAACTAATGCAGCGGGATAATACGAATAGAGACTTCGAGTATCAATGGATCACGAAGAAACAATCGTAGCTCGGAGTTCTTGTTATCGAGTATCAATAGATCTCGAGGAACAAATATTTCAAAGACTTCAATCAAAAACTTCTTGAAGATCAATGGATTTCGATAACAATTGTTGCTTAGATCTCACGTTTTCTTTTTGAGCAAAGCGATCGGATCAAAGACTTAAATTCGAGAAGAAGTTCTCTTTATTAATCAAATACCAACCAAGTATCAATGAAGCAAATACAACGATATAAATAAGGGAGGCTAACCTTAGTTAACAAAATAAAATAATTAATATTAATTAAATAAAAAATAGAAATAAGTGAAAAAGCCCAAAACCCTAATTGTCGTCTAAGCCGTCGGCAAGGTGTGTGACACAAAGTCCATCGTGTGTGATACATCTTAGATGCTGCTGCATCAGATGTCTTTTCAGAAGAAACACCAGATGGATTGCCTCCCATTAGAGGAATATAGCACCATATTGACTTCACTCCTGGAGCTTCCTTACCAAACAGGCCAGCGTTTCGTACCAACCCTGTAGAAATAAAAGAATTACAAAGGCAAGTGGATGAGCGGATGGCTAAAGGCCATATACGTGAAAGCATGAGCCCATGTGTTGTGTCAGTGCTCTTAGTACCTAAGAAGGACAGTAGCTAGAGGATTTGCGTTGACTGCCGTGGAATTAATGAATTATCGCCATCCCATTTCTAGGCTTGATGATATGCTAGTTGAATTACATGGCTCTAGTATTTTCTCTAAAATAGATCTTAAGAGTGGCTATCATCATATTAGAATGAAAGAAGGGGATGAGTGAAAAACCGCTTTCAAAACCAAACATTGTTTATATGAATGGCTGGTTATGCCATTCGGGATATATAATGCCCCTAGTACTTTCATGCGCTTAATGAATCATGTCCTTAGAGCATATATATGCATCTTTGTGGTAGTTTATTTTGATGACATTCTTGTTTATAGCAAAGGCCTAGATGAGCATATAGAGCATATTAGATTAGTGTTGGAATTGCTTAGACATGAGAACCTGAATAAATGTACTGTATGTACTTCTAGTCTTGTTTTTCTTGGTTTTGTTGTAAGTACATAAGGCGTTAAAGTGGATGAAGATAAAGTTAAGGCTATCAGGGAGTGGCCAAGTCCTAAGATCGTGGGGGAAGTAAGAAGTTTTCATGGCTTAGCTGGGTTTTATAGACGATTTGTAGAGGACTTCAGCACTATAGCAGCTCCACTCACTGAGATCATCAAGAAAGACATTGGATTTGAATGGGAATCAGAACAAGAAGAAGCTTTCCAAAGCCTAAAAGAGAAGCTTACTAATGCCCCTGTTCTTGTTTTACCAAATTTCTTAAAAACATTTGAGATTGAGTGTGATGCAGCATGTATAGGCATTGGAGCAGTTTTGATGCAGGAAAGGCAACTAATTGCTTACTTCAGTGAGAAGCTTGGTGGTGCTACTCTTAACTATCCTACATATGACAAGGAGTTGTATGCTTTGGTGAGAGCTCTCTAGACGTGGCAACACTATCTCTGGCCAAAGGAGTTTGTCATCCACCCCGATCGTGAATCTTTAAAGCATCTAAAAGGACAGCAAAAGCTTAACAAGAGACATGCGAGGTGGGTAGAGTTTATAGAGACATTTGCCTACGTTATCAAATACAAACAAGGTAAGGATAATGTGGTGGCAGATGCTTTGTCAAGGAGGTATACTCTTCTCTCTACTCTAGATACTAAATTGCTCGGTTTTGATCAGTTTAAAAAGCTATACAAGTTAGATGATGATTTTTCAGATGGGTTTCTCTTCTATGAGAACCGTCTTTGTGTGCCTAATTGTTCTATGAGGGATTTGTTTACCAGGAAAACACACAATGGAGGCTTAATGAGACATTTCAGTATAGCTAAGACTTTGGAGATCATGAAAGATCACTTCTACTGGCCACATATGAAAAGAGATGTTGAGAGAATTTGTGGGAGATGTAATACTTGCAAGCAAGCAAAATCTAAGGTTCAGCCTCACAGTTTGTATTCTCCCTTACCTATTCCATCTCATCTGTGGCATGATATTTCAATGGACTTTGTTTTAGGATTGCCTAGAACTAAAACAGGGAAGGATTCTATCTTTGTAGTCGTTGATAGGTTTTCTAAGATGGCTCATTTCATTGTTTGCCATAAAACTGATGATGCATTACATGTAGCTAATCTTTTCTTTAAGGAGATAGTTCGCATTCATGGCATGCCCAAGTCTATTGTTTCTGATAGAGATACTAAGTTCCTGAGTTTTTTTTTGGAAAACGCTTTGATCTAAGTTAGGAACTAAGTTGATGTTTTCTACTACTTGTAACCCACAGATTGATGGTCAAACTGAGGTTGTTAATAGAACCTTAGGAACGTTGCTTAGAGCTTTGATTAAAAAGAACCTTAAGTCTTGGGAAGATTATTTGCCACATATAGAATTTGCATATAATCATGAAGTGCATTCTGCTTCCAAGTACTCGTCCTTTCAGATTGTTTATGGGTTTAACCCCATCTCTCCTTTGGATTTAATGCCTTTACCTTTGAGTGAAAGAGTTAGCTTAGATGGTAAGAAGAAAGCACAGCTGGTGCAAGCAATACATTCTGATGCTAAGAAGAATTTGGAGGAAAGCATAAGATGGTATTTGAGGTTGGAGATCAGGTATGGGTGCATCTAAGAAAGGAACGCCTTCCAGCTGAAAGAAAGTCTAAGTTTATGCCTAAGATTGATGGTCCTTTCACCATAACAGAAAGAATCAATGACAATGCCTATAAGCTTGACCTCCAAGGTAAGTATACGATTAGCTCAAGCTTTAATGTTCCTGATATACTCCCTTATTTTGTAGATGAGTCGGATTTGAGGTCAAATCCTTTTGAAGAAGGAGGGGATGATATGATCATGGACGATATACATTTAGAAAGCAAGCTTGTACGAGAGGACGGAGTGGATATGCTTAAGCTTGTAGCCGAGGAGGAGGACCAAGAAGTTATCAAAGGCCCCATGACCCATTCTAAGACAAAGGCATTCCATAATGCCTTAGAGACATTGCTGAATCAAATACAAGACGGTCCATTTGATGAATCAAAGGCAAGACATATCACATTGATATGTATTCAAGCCGGTGAATGTTAAATGGGCTAGTAACATATTTTGTGTTCTTTTTCCCTTAAAGAGTTTTGTCCCAATGGGTTTTCTCTTTAAGGTTTTTAACGAGGCAAGTATGTTACTTTGTCATTGCCCATTTGATCATTCACTTGTCCAAGGCCATTTCTTTCTATCTATCTCGGCTTGGAAGTTCATGAGACAATTTTACACTTAATCGTTTTGAGCTTTGTTTTGTTTTTCAAACTTTAGTCTTAGTTTGCATGATCAGTCAAGGAAGTTTGTCCCGCGACTGCCTCATTGAATTCCTTTGTGGTTTCCGTGTTTCTCATCTCTCTTTATAACTTGGCCGAGAGATGAGTTTAGGTTATCTTTTTTTTTATCAAAAACCTTTTATAAGAAGATCATCTCTCTTGGTGCGTAATATCCTTGAGAAAACCTGATTGAATCTCTGGTGTGTCATATCCTTAGATCCATTCAGTTTGTATACAAGAGTCATCCGCATCTCTTGTATGCTTTTCATCTTTCACACTTTCCCCAAAATCCCCAAAACCGTTTCGTATCCTAGAAGGCAGAACTTGTCGATCATTTCATCGGATCTATTGGTGTCTAAGATAGCTTGTGAGGTTAAGATCATTGGAGGGATCATATTAGTAGCTCGATGTAAATGCTCGACACGCTGATAACTCCATATTTTACATCTTTTTAGCATGCATTTAGTATAGGTTTTTCTCTCTTTTATGCATTTATTCATTAGTTTTTGTCCCATTTTCACTCATATTAGTTTTAGGATAGGCATTGCATATTTTGCATGTTTGGAGTACTTGCAGATACTTTTGGAGCCTGTGGAGGTTCTATGGAGTTTGGGAGAAGAACTAATGAGCAGCCAAGGCAAGAAGGAGTAAAAGAGAAGACTTCTACAGCCACCACGGTCAGCCACAACGACCTCATCCTGATATGAAGTAAGACGTTGCTTCAAGATCGATCAACTAATCCGAAATGGAAGCCGTTGTGGAAAGATCAGCTCGGACGAAGGGTTTCTGGCTCGATTCCGCCTCTGATGTCTTCATAAGATTTGTAGAGGATCGAGCAAGCTTTCGTATGGTGGAAGTATGAAGTCATTACGATCAGCGGTTCAGAAGTTACTGCGGAAATAGTGAGCATCGGTCTGCACAGCTCGGCAAGCTAGTGAATAACGGGCAAGTATAACGACTTGTGCCCGATGAAGCTTCTGCTGCGAAGATAAGAACTTGGAGCCAATATCAGGGTGCCATATCGACATGAAGCTATTGCAGCATAAGTCCAAAAGAGCACAAGAGTCCAAAGAAGTTTGCTTTTAGCATTGGATCCCATTTTTGTGGATAAGGGTCACTAGGGTTTTTGTGACTCATCTATAAATACCCTAGCAACACCAAAACGAAATCTCCCTCTTCCCTCTTTTCCTTTTAGACATTTTTTAGTTTCTTCTTAGTTTTTCCTTTATTTTCAAGAAACTTTGTAAATACTTTTTATTTCAATTTAGTTTTTGCACTTGTCTTATTTATTTCTTCTTGTTCTTGCTTTCTAATATTGCTTAGCCACATATTCTTCATAGGATTTCGTGGTTATGCATTATTAGGATTTAAGTTTATGCTTTTATTTTGTTCTTGAGTTCAAGAACTTTTCTTTTAGGTTTATGCTTAACCAAGACTTGTTCTTTAGCATTTTTTGGTAAAGCCTTTGCCTTTATTTTACTTTTTTGTCATAGATCTTCTCTCTAATCATGCCTAGCCATACTATCCTCATGGATTTCGTGGTTAAGACTATGGTTAGTGAGTAGTTATCCTATATTTGAGATCTTGGTAGATTAGGGTGGTTCTAATGATTGTTTAAGATATTTAAAGCTTAGATCTTTGTATTCCCTTTTCTTATGTGATTGTGCTAATAGCCAAGTACCTCTTTGTTGGAGAAGTTGATCCTAGGCTTTTGTTGAGCACTTAAGGTGTTTGATAAAATGCTTGAATGAGTTTATATTCGAAAATAGTGTTAGAAATTATGTTTCTTGCATCTATCATTTCTTATATAAATTGTGCTAAATGCTTAGTACCTTATTGATGGGAAATCGCCTCTAGACTTTTATTGGGCATGGGAGTGTCATTAAAATGTCTGAAAATATTGCATAAGAGATTACTCATCCTAGCCTAAGGGATTAGATGTCTAGGGAGTTCTTTGTTTTATGGAGCTTGTGATTGAAAGCTTGTTAGTCATATTTACACCAAGGGATTGAGTTAGAAATGTGATTAGCAAAGGGGTTTTTGCCAAGGGATTGGATTAACCTTTAAATGTGTTCCTTACTTAAGGTTGAGTACTTAGTATTGCATCTTTGAACATCTTAGACATGAATAAGAATCACCCTATATCGTTTGCCTTGGTCTTGAATCTTTCTTTTATCTTTGAAGTTTAGATATTTTCTGTTTTCGCTTAGATTCATTTGCTCTTAGGTTGTTAGCTTTACATTTCGTCATATTACTCTTTGTTTGCCTTTCTTTTGCTTCCTTCTTTGTCATTAGGTTGTTAGATATAAAAACCCTTCTTTATTAGCTTAGCTTAGCATAGTTCTCTATATCTCAAGTGTCATTAGCTTCCCAAGTGGATTGACACCTCAAATACTACAATGACATGTGTGTTTGAGGATTGACCAAAGGCAAAAAAAAACCTAAACATCACACGCCGTCTTCAAAACCCTAGCTGGCTTTGTATAGCTCGATACAAATGCTCGATATGCTTCTTCAAAAACTCCGGGTAGACTTGTATCGAGCTTAGTAGCTCGATACAAATGCTCGACGTGCTCCCTCCGTCTTCTCGGTTGGTGTGTATCGAGCTTGGTAGCTCGATACCAAGCTCGATATGCTCTTACAACTTCTCTCCTTCTCATTTGGCCTCTTCTCTTCCTCCTCTTGATCATCCATGAACTCCATATGGTCCTACAAGCCTCCAAAACGCCTAATAAGGACTTAATATGTACAAATATGCAACAACCTAAGCTAAAACTCACTAAACTATAATATGGATGCAAATAGGACTAAAAGTGACTAAATAAATGCAAAATTAGATGTAAAACTATCCTAAATGAATGCTAAAATATGCTAAATTATAAGTTTATCAACTAGTGGTTTTTGAAAATAAAAATAAAACTCGTCGAACAGTTTTCCTCTAAGAACTTCAGTTGCCTCCATTTTCCTGTTTCCGAGTTTGGTATTTGAAAGTAACATTTTGACAAGTTTTATTGCTAGACTAGTGGTTTTTTAAAGTAAAAAAAAAAAAAAAATGCATTTATCCATAGAACTACATGTTTCCAATATCTTATATTAACTACTTCAACTAACTATAAAAATCTATTAAGTGATACATTTCACAATCTTATATTATTAATTTTGTTTTAGAATATAGGGGATCGATACAACAACCTTAATATACATTTCACATCAATCGTCAAACAGATAAGAAAATATCAAGCGAAAGTAGAGCAACTGATTTAGCAATCAAATTTAGAACAATCGATCTGCAGAACATTACGCAAAAAAAGCAAAAAAAAATCGAAACTTGAAACTTGTTATTTCACTCTAAAACCTGTTCTTCTCCTTAGACTTGCTTCTCAACCTTTTCCTTGTTTTCTCATTCGCCAAGTTAGTTAATACGAAACTATAACTACCGCGTCACGCCTCTTCACTCCACAACATCAATGCCATTCTCACTTATCTCTCCATCATGGCCACTCTTGTTCTTTCCATGCACTTCTTCGCACTTTGGTGTTTCCTTTGTGGACTTTCTCATATTTGGAGTCCTCGGGCTATTGTTCGCTTTGACTTCTTCCTTACAACCATCTACACTGTGGCGATGTCGAACACAATGCTTCCCCTTCACCTCCTGATATGACGAGTTAACTGTGTCGCTGCAGCTCTTTCTGCGGTTAAGGTTTGGTGACTTGGGCCGAGTCAGTGGAAACTGTGATCACACAACCATATAATGTTAAAAATTCTGTTCATAATATCAATGTATCGCAAAGAAAATCTTTTCAAGGAATTTGCAGGTTTTAGAACAGTCTAATTAAACTAAAGATGGAGAGGATGACACAGAGTGATGGCCAGTAATCACTGCTTCTGTACATCCATTTAACAAAAATCTAACATATGAACACAGAAATTTCGATTAAGTGTTGTTACCAAGCACAAAGTGTTCATGAACATGATAGTGAGATACTGCTAAAATCAAAACAGAAGCTAATGTGACCGTAGAGTAGGATAAGCCATTGGTGAGGACCATCTCACGCGAACACAAGGAAAGGAAACTAAAAATGTTGAATCCCATCATGGGATTCAAAATTTTGTCAGCCTTCGACAAGTAAAATGAATCAAAGTGGAATAAAAAAAAGGAAGGAAGACGGTGCTGGTTTGTTCCATACCTTTTTCAATGGAAGTTTCGGTGGAGGAACCTCGTAGTAGAAATTTGGTACCGGATTAGCTTTGTAAGCCATGTTCTTCCGGAGTTGCTTAGTGACTACTTCTTGCTCTTCCTAAATAAAATACATTTTCAATGTTTTCGAGAATGCTCAAGAATGGAAGATAAACCAATACACTGAATCTAACATGTAAGATTACTGTTTCAATATTTTGCGCAAGAAATTTGTTTTTATGCATCATGCTATTCCTAATGAAAATGCAAAAACTTTTGCGGTTGTCATAATGCGGATGGAAACTATATAAATCAAATTCCTACATCATATACTGACTAATGCACATGTATTCATGAGCATATATCTTTTACCTTGAGCCTTTTCTCGTTTTCTTGTTTCTCTTCTTCGAGTGCTTTCTGTTTCTCCTCTAACTTCTGGTAAAACTGAAATGAGAATATGTTGATAATTAGCAGAGTGACAGGAAACTATAAGTACGACATCTCTAAGGAGAGAAACAGCGCAAGACCATGCTTCCTTGAAACTTTTTTTTTTATCGCTATCCAAAAAATACCTCTTTCCGTCTCTCCAACCGAGCCGTGCTCCTAAATGTTGGAGCAACTCCAACCGTTATCTTGGGTTTAATAGTTCTTACGGATGTAGCTGATCTATAGATGGCTAAGGATCAGAAAATACCCTGTAGTGGTTAGATATTAAACACAAATGATTCATTTTTCGTTTAACGTTACATAAAGGATACAAGGAAGCAACGGAAAAACTATCTTCTTCATCATGATGCTTCTTGTGATCTATTGTCTTCCTAGCTGGTAGAGGGGAATTGGGCTGAAGCAAAAGGAACAGAGGAAAAAACAATTTAAAGTCTCATTTTACAATCACCTGAAAATACAAGGACTAAAAACATTATGTTAAAGTATTTGATAACAAGTAACGAAGAGAACCACATGAGTCCTTGGAGCAATAAATCAAAGAAAACAAGAAGCATACTTTAACAGATTCATTTCTCGAACACTTTAACAATCCAAGAAACTAAAAGTGCTATTCAACACCACACTCTTTGTTTACCTGTGAACCTCTTGATCCTGAAGAAGAGTTGTGGCTAACAGCATTTGCTGATGAATTATTATCAGCTCTTGCTCTTCCGGAGATTGAGGAAGTGGCCGACAGAGAAAATGGCTTTGGAACAGTGTAGTTCGCACTGCCACGAGTTTTAAGCGAAGATGAGTTTAGTTTCTTCTTATTGTCCGAAGATTTATGGGATCCTGTAGAATCATTTATCCCTTCGACATTCGCGTGAAGAACTTGCTGCCCCTGATGAGCATCATTGGCAACCAAGTTCTGCTCGGTGCATTCCTTCACCTCCGCAACCTCGATAGTCGAAGGACCTTGGACTTTATTATTATCCGAAGATTCCGTTGAGTTTATTGTCAAACTATTTGGCTTCTTATCCATGTGTTTGTCCACAGGTTCTCTCCCCATTACCACTACAACACAAAAAATGTATATACATACATAAATGCGCAGCCTTATTCCCAGAAAAGTATTGTCTCAAATTGCAGATAATTGGAAAGGATCCACAAAGAAGTTGTAGTTTTTCCAATTAGAAACTATCATGAAACATAGATATTGACAAACATCAAAATCTGATCCTTAACAGGAAATTGTATACATATACAAATTCTCAGCCTTAAAACAGTGAAACCATACACAATTCCCAACCAAAAAAGCTACCTAGAGGATATAATCTCCAAAATCAAATCTAGGCTCTTTTAATGCTAAATTTTCTTTAGCAGGTTAAAATTAGGCGAAACCAAATAAATGTTGCATTTAAGACAGAAACAAGGAATGACCAACCAAAGCTATTAAAATTTATCAGAATCAACAAAGCAGCATGAACAAGCAGCATGAGGAATGAAACAGCCAAACCTAATTAAAGACAAGAAATTGAGTTGCGCAAACAACATCGACCTAGCAGATCGAAATTTCGGACAACGATGTGCAGATCGAGCCACGTTTCTCGAAATCCGAAGAAAGATTTGAAAGAATGTAATGAAATTCTTACGATTTCTAGCTCCGATTTCTCCAGAAACTCGTCAAACACATTCTCTCTCTCTTCTCAGGGCAAAATGCAAAATCCCCCTTTCACGTCTATCCGTCGAGAGATTTACTTATTTTTTGTTTTTCTTTTGTCAACATCGATTTACTTTTCTTTTCATACGAATACTAATTGTTTTTTTTTGGTCGACGAATAGAATGTCAAATATATTCGCCTTTTTATTGGCGTGACGCTTTATTTAGCTTCTTTTGACTTTTTTTCTTTTTGTTTTAAAAAGAGAAAAATTAAAATAGAACATGGTGAAAATCATATAAAAGCACAAATGGTTATCCAAAGCTTTTATTAGCGAAGTTCGAGAGTAGACGTGAGTGGATAGAAAAACTACTTGCACAAAGAGACTCTCAGTTAGATAGTTTGGATAAAAAAATCTATTTAAAAAAAAAAAAAATCTCCAGGTTTATATGCGAGTTCTAACTTGAATTTTCGATCTAATGGGATCAATTTAATTTAATATTTAGAAGAATTATAATAAGGTTTAAGATGATTTTGGGTGAATTGGAATAGTTGTTATGATTTACTTTAAAATTCTATGAAATATCATTTTAAATTTTTATATTTTTAAATAAGAAACTCCACTAAAACATCTTAAAATTATTCAAAATCCTCTCAAATGTATTGTTTAAAATATTTTTAATAACAGTAGATTTGGAATTACATTTACAAATCACTAGTTTAATAACATGAGATTTTAAAAAATAATAATAATAAGATTCGTGTTTGAGTAACATAGGATTTGTCACTTTAATACAAATCACTCCAAATGTTAGAATGAATATGATGAGGACATCCAAGTAGAGCCGGATTTAACCGAGCCACAACTTCAAGATTCACAAGGAGTGGAGCTGCCAACCACGCTCGCAGGAGCTTTAAACAGACAACGGGTCAAAGCTATTCAACACAAGTATGATCAAGCCATGACTCTGGCCATTCAAGAAATTGACCAAGTAAAACCGCCAGCCGCACATTGGACCGGGCTTTGTGAAAGGATGCAAGACACGGCCATCAAGTCGGGATTAAGAGACGAGTGGCCCATGCTACCAAGACAAGCCCATTTTAATGTCTACAACATCTCGGCCAAGGAACCAAATGACTAGAAAGAGTCTACATTCATTCAACGTCCAAAACCATCACTTATGCATCACGGCCAACTTAACTAAGGTAAGTGTTTATTTCGTTCAATATGGTTTATGGACTAACGGTTCTTTGTTTCTTTCTTTGTTTTTAGCTTTTATTTCTTTTGATTCATTTTCGGTATTAGTAGTTAAGGCACTTGTTGGCCGAGTATCTCATTTCCTTTTTTTTATGATTTCGCATTCATTGTATTTTGCTTCAAGTCCCCTAGAAGGGCAAAGCCGTTCGAACCATTTATAAGGTTCCCTCTCACGGCCGTGTATCATTACCTTTGATTATCAATAAACTGGCAGTTCTTGTTTTCCTTAAGATTTTTGGCTAAAATCTTGTTCTAAAGCCTTGTCGAGGCCAGATCCTCCAAAGCTTAAGAAGTCCATCGTGTTTTATCAAACGGCCTTTCACAGCCTTTGTGGTACACCCCGATCCACCTTCCTAGACGCTCACCGGCCACTGAATCCATAGCTTCGAGTTTCTCAGCTATTGTTTTCACCAACGCTTCCATCTCCATCACGTCCCTGTCCAGATCCATCTAGATTCGAGTTTCTCATCTAGTTCGATCCATACCTGAGGAAGGCCGAGCCAAGCTCTTGCGCCGAATCTAGTATAAGCTGAGTATACGCTCGTGCTTGTATCATTTTTGGTATCAGAGCTGAAGTTCCTTCAGCCCCAGGTTGTCTCTATCCGATCTCTTCACATTTTTCTTTAGTTTTTGCGATTGTTCTTATAGATCCATTCACAAGCTGTTTGATCCGATTTTTCTTACTGCTTGTTTCATCTTTTGCGTTTTCCCTTAGTTAAAAAAAAAAAAGGTGTCATTCAAACCGTGTTACCATTTCAATTACTCGGCCATAGCTAGTTTCCATTTCTGCGTTATTCCTTACCGTATCCATTTCATTGCATTAGTTACGAATATCACTTGCCTGTTTTTACCGTCTTTGCATCCTTTAAAGTATCACATCTACATTCATTCACTTAAGTATAAAAAAAAAAAGAAGAAACCCGCATTTTTTTTATTTCCGTTTTGCATTAGACCCGCGTCCTTGTTTTCATACCTTGATATTTTAGAACCAAGCATTCACTTGTTTCTCTTTCTGTGTTAACCCAGAGAACCACCATGGGGGAAGAAAGCAGCAACACGTCTGAGATTGTTAACCAACTCAGGGCTGCAATGCAGGCAGAGATGAGAGCTTTCAGAGAAGAATTTGGGGGAAGGTTGGAACGTGTGGAGCAAGCACCACGAGCCCCTTTTACAACCAGTCAGGAACGTTGGAGGCCCCGGCGCCAACATAGACCCTCTACCTAATGGAGACCCGGCCAGACGCAACAGAGTTCATATACAAGAACCAGCGGCCACCAATCCGTTAGAGGATGAGTATTCCCAAGACGAGGATGATCCTGATCCGCCTCGCCACCAGAACCGCGGGAGGAGAAGGCGAGTAGCTCGGCGTCACTATGATGATGAAGAAGACGACGACTATGTACCTAATCAGCGGCAGAGCCACGGCAACATCAAGCTTACCGCCCCAAGCTTTGCTGGCAAAGTTGACCCGGAAGCTTACCTGGAGTGGGAAAAGAGGATGGACAACATATTCGACTATCATAATCACCCTGGCCCCAAGGGAGTAGCCCTGGTCGTGGCACAACTCACTGATAACGCGCTTATATGGTGGGATAGGATGGCCTCCGACCGTAAGAGGAACATATTGAGGCCTATTGATGCATGGAGCGACATCAAAGATCTCTTGAGACAGAGATATGTCCCGCCCCACTTTCACCGAGAATTACAGAGGAAGTTCTGAGCTCTCAAGCAAGGTACCAGAACCGTGGAAGAATACTATGAGGAGTTCGAAAGGCTGAGGAACCGCCTGGATTTAAGTGATGATGATGAGTCCATCATGGCTCAGTTCTTGGACGGCCTACAAGAGAGAATAAGCCGCAAGGTAGAGAGGCAAGCCTTTCAAGATTACAAGGACCTCTTCCACTTGGCCATTCAAGCCGAGCAGCACATCAAGAGAAAGACGGTCACCACCAGAGGCAAGCCGCAAGCCCCCTGGACGCCAAGCGCAAGCAAGCCGCTAGACAAAGGCAAGTATTGAGATTGATTCTCGGTACAAGGGGAAAGCTACTGAGCCTAACCGAGACACCAGGACCGAGGCCAGCAAAGCTGCTACGTCTCAACGTGCCAGAGACATCACCTGTTTCAAATGTAGAGGTCGAGGACATATGCAGCGGGAATGTCCCAATCAGCGAGTCATGCTCATCACCGAGGCTGGAGATTACGAATCTCAGGATGAGGGAGGAGACGATGATCCAGGAGACGAATATGGCCACATAGAGTACCCAGATTCTGGAGAAGCCCTCATTACTAGACGAGTGTTAAGTGCAATGGTGGAGCCTGCCGAGCTTATACAAAGGGAAAACATATTCCACACCCGTTGCACTGTGAAGGGTAAGGTATGTAACCTCATCATTGATGGTGGATCATGTACCAACGTTGCAAGTGCTCATATAGTAGATAAACTAGGTCTAGAAAGAACTAAGCATCCGCGTCCCTATAGGCTAAGGTGGCTAGATGATAAAGTTGAGCTTAAAATCAGTGATCAAGTGACCATACCGTTTAGCATAGGCAAGTACCAAGATGAGATAACTTGTGATGTAGTACCTATGCAAGCTGGACATCTATTATTAGGCAGACCTTGGCAATTTGATAAAGAAACTAAGCATGATGGTAGGACTAATATGTACACATTTATGCATGATAAACGTAAGGTCAGCTTAGCGCCTCTTACACCATCTCAAGTTCATGATCGCAAGTGCAAATGGCTAAAGAAAAGGAAATTAGTTCTAAGTCTAATTTTCTTGTTTTCCTTAAGATTTTTGGCTAAAATCTTGTTCTAAAGCCTTGTCGAGACCAGATCCTCCAAAACTTAAGAAGTCCATCGTGTTTTATCAAACGGCCTTTCACAGCCTTTGTGGTACACCCCGATCCATCTTCCTAGACGCTCACCGGCCACCGAATCCATAGCTTCGAGTTTCTCAGCTATTGTTTTCACCAACGCTTCCATCTCCATCACGTCCCTGTCCAGATCCATCTAGATTCGAGTTTCTCATCTAGTTCGATCCATACCCGAGGAAGGCCGAGCCAAGCTCTTGCGCCGAATCTAGTATAAGCCGAGTATACGCTCGTGCTTGTATCAGAATACACCTCCTTAAGTTTAGGAAAAGGTAAAACTCGTAAAATCAAACCCGGTTAGGTTAAACTCGTAAAATTCAACATTTGACTATAACCATTAAGAGTCGGTTTAGTTAAGTTCAGTTAAAGTTAGACCAGTAAAAATTCTTGGTAATTCATGTAAGAATTATTTTGGGGTCACATGTGTATAATCAATGTGTTAGGGTCATTATCTAAAGTAGTCAAAACTTATATGGTCACTTTGGTATAAATAAAAGACTATGAGACATAAGTGTTATGGAAATTTAATGTGCGGATACATTCAGTAATTTCTAATTTGATGAAGGGCCGAAATATAAATTGTTTCTATATAAATATAAGGGTTATGATCCCCACAACAACCCTAACATGAAATACAAAAAACTCTTTGCATCTCATTAACAAAGATCTAAGGCTATTCAGACCAACCCAAGAGACCAAAAGGAGCCTTAACACCAAAAATAAAAAAGAAAAAAAAATAATGAGGTGGCGATGAACAATGAAAAAACGATGTCTTATTTAAGATCCAATTTTATCGGTGACAAATCCTATGTTTACTCAAACACGTGTCACGATGCGATTCGTCATAATTTGTTTTTTTTTTTAAATCGTGTTTTTTTTTTTCAAAAATCATTTTTTTATTATAAAATGTTAATATCCTCATGTGGAGGGTCTCTATTGGGGTTGCTCTCAGAGTTTGTTGTGGAAGAGCTATTCCCAAATTCAGTTCATAAGCAATGGATCCAAAAGATACGCTTCCGCTTCTGTTCTTAATTCTTATTATTAAGAAACTCACATGAGTTTATGATTGGAGAAAATCATAAAGTAATTTACACACTACAAGAAAAAGGGTAGATAGCATCACTTATAAAGTGTCATTAAAATAAACGATACTATTTAGAATCACCTATTAAAAATTGACATTCAATATATAATTTTGCATCAGTTCTTTTAATTGATATTAATACTAACTTGATTAGCATCAATTAAAACAATTGATACTAATACTAACTTGATTAGCATCAATTAAAACAATTGATACTAATACTAACTTGATTAACATCAATTAAATAAAATTGATATTAATACTAACTTGATTAACATCATTAAAAATGATTGATATTAATACTAACCTGATTAGCCTCAAATAAAAACAATTGATACTATTACTAACTTAATTAGCATCAATTAAAATAATTGATACTAATACTAACTTGATTAGCATCATTAAAAACGATTGATATTAATACTAACCTGATTAGCATCAAATAAAAATAATTGATACTATTACTAACTTAATTAGCATCAATTACTAACTTAATTAGCATCATTTATTAAAAATGACACTAAAAAGTGATGCAAACAAAATTTTACCTAGACAACTATTTGTCTCACATTGCTAAAGAAGGATGAAGAGTACTAGTTTTCTCCTCTATAAAAGATCAACATCATATTATTTTTTCTATGTTAAATCATACATATGTATTTACATATATTCCTTAAAATAATAAATACAAAATGATTAGTTATCTCCAAATGATAATATTATAAAAACTAACACAAAATTTAAAATTTACATGAATTTTAATATCATTTATTTTTAATTTATATAGTATCAACTAAAATATATGATATAAATATATAAAATCAATTGTTATAACCGAGACAAATATTAACATCATTTATATTAATTGATGAAAATGTTTACCTCAATTATATTAAGAGAAATTGCCTCAAACAGCCACATTTTAAGTTTTCAGTTCAATAATAGACCTAGAAAATTTGTTAATCACTTTTAGCAATATTAGGAAGGTGTGAGACACATTTAGGAAGAGTGTCATAATTCAATTTAGGAAGCTGTTAGACACATTTAGTAAGATTTTCCTAACTTTAATAAAAATTTATGAAGTAGTAAGAAAGACATTAGACACATTTAGGAAGACTTTCCTAACTTTAGTGAAGACTATTTATGGACGAGTTTCTAAGGTTATTTTTGAAAAATAAACTTCATTTTATGCTATTTAAAAAAATTGCCCTTATATTAACTGATGTAAACTTTAATATCATTTATTATAACTAATGCAGATTTTAATATCATTTATTCTAATTGATGCAAAATACTAATATCATTTATTTTAAATGATGCAAATATTAATATCATTTATTGCAAATGATACATATTAACATCAATTAAATAATATTGATGTAAATGATTAGAGTCATCACTTCCAGGGTCATTTAATTAAATGATGCAACTGAATTTGCATCAATCAATAAATGATATTAACAAATAAAATAAATGATACAACACACATGATTTTTTGTAGTGGCAATTGGTATCAGAGCACCATGTTTAGTTTCTGTTTGATAATCATGTTATTTTTAATAAATTCGAATTTATTAGTTTGTGAAAAATTGAAATTATTAAATCTGTTTTTCTATGAAATTTTGTCTAGATTAAGTTTTCTCGAATCTGTGATTTAATGTAACATCTGAATTGTATGCTTGTCTAGATCTAGTTTCAGTAACTATTTCTTATTTAAAAGTTACTAGAAATTCTGTTTTAAAAGTTAATGCTCATATGGAAATAATTCTCTAATCTGAAATTTTTGAAAATTTAAAAGCAAATTTCGGTTTTGCTACAGCATAATTCGTTGCCCATAAATTCTCGTTTTTGGTAAAATTTCAGAATTTTTTTAGCATTCTTTCAGTTTGGAATTCATCAATGGGCTTTATTAAGTTTTTTTAACTGAGTTCATAAAGTTTTTTTTTTAGGGTTTCTTACAAAACCATAGGTTGAAGGAGGAGTTTTGGATAAAACGAATCGTTTTCATAATTGAATTTAAGGCCTAGTTTTGTTTTATAATTTTTGGACTTTTGGCCCAACATAAAAAAAAGGTTTTGGGCCGATAAACCCAATCGCTTGAAAAGGAAAATTGCCGGCAATTTGGAGTCAATCGATTATTTGGTTATTAATGTCGTTGACTGCGTTTGAACTCAACTCATGTTCGTCGCACATTTTCCCTTCCCCTCCTTCGACCACTCGGCCATCAAAACTTTCTTGCATAAAAAACCTCGAGACTTTATGTTATATGTCTACGCAAGAGTAAATACTTTTTAAATCAATAAATAAATTTTATTGTGCAAGTTTAATATTTGATTTGAATTAATTTATGGAAGATGTTATCAAAGTAATCTCTCTTGTGGATCTTTTTTCATAGATAATATTAATGTTATGTGTATATGTATTCATGCGAATATTAAATCAACCCATAGGTAGGTTTATATTTGGCCGGATTATATACATACATGTGATGATAAACATGTGACAATTATCTGGAATAACCATGAGAATAATAAATCGATCCAAAGATAGGTTTATTGTTTATCATGCATTATTTTTAGTGTTTGATTATTATAACAAGAGTATCGCTAACAGTTAATATTATTGTCCAAAGACTTGATATTAATGTTGTACTTGGTATCTTGAGATGGATTGCACAATTGTTTATTTTTTTATTATTATTGATTTACTTCGGTTTAGTAGTGAGTTACTAATAAAATATTGTTCTTTTGATTTTCAGCAAATTTTACTACAATATCTGCAAACTTAGGTTCAATTCCAACACTTATTGGTTCCAACTACAAGGAATGAAAAAATAAAGTTAAGATTGTCTTTGGGTGTATGGATCTTGACCTTGCGTTAAGGATGAAAAAACCTGCTTCTCCTATTGATACTAGCACTGCTGGGTATAAGGCTGTTTTATGACAAGTGGAAACGTCATAATCGTATCGGTTTAATGATCATTATAGACACCATTCCAGAAACCTTTACGGGTGATGAGGAGATCAAAGATCTCAAACAATTCCTTGCTGAGATGGACTTGCGTTTTGCAAGTAGCGATAAAGCAGAAATAAGCACGCTTATGTATCGCTTTAGTACCATGAGGTATCACAGCAAAGGAAACATAAGGGAGTACATTTTGGAAATGTCCAACATTGTTTCAAAACTTAAGACTCTCAAGACTGAGCTTCCGGAAGAAGTGCTCATCTTTTTTGTCTTGAACTCTCTTCCTCCTCAATTCAATCAATTTAATTCCAGTTACAATACACAGAAAGAGAAATGGTCTCTTAATGAGCTCATTTCGTATTGTGGGCAAGAGGAGGATAGGATGAAACACGAAAAGTCTGAAAGTGCTCATATGGTTAGCACCTCTAAGGGTCAGGGCAAAAGAAGGAAAATTTAGATCGTTAAGAATTATGCTGCTAAAGGTCCAACTCAAAGGAAGCACACTAAGGTTGAAAATACATGCTTCTTTTGTAACAAAGTTGGACATATGAAGAAGAACTGCCAAAAATACCACGCTTGGCGTGGAAAGAAAGGTATGTTCATTGCTATGGTCTGTTCTGAAGTGAACTTAGTTAAAACTTTTGGTGGCTATGAAACTTCTTGTAACTCATCTGGCTGCTCTCTCCATTTTCGTGGCTCCTCTGTAGTTTATATAGGTGTAGTAGTCGGCTAGGGTGAATGTTAGAGCTTAAAGGCGAAATCTCTATAAAAAAAATGGAAACTTTCTATTTTTTTTGGCGGATCACCAATTGATCGGTTGGGTTTGTGTCTGGTCGGTTGGTTGGTTGGCTAAAGGCAACTTCCATGGACTTCTATCCGTGTTGAATCGACCAGTCAACCGTCCTGAGTGGATCGATTGAGTGGCTCCATTGAAAGTCAATTCTTCTTCTTGCTCTATTTCGTCAGTCTTCAGTATTTTGAGCATAAATTTCGATCTACTGTCTTGATTGACCTCAAACCACTAGGAGATGAAAGCTGCTAACTTCATTGGCTTTCTTGTGTCCAACTTTCAGGAAGATCACACTGTGGGAAGATCTCCATCGAATGCCAAACTTATGGTACTAAGAAACTGTCCAATCTCCAAAACGTGCAAAAACGTCTCTTCTGAACCCAAAATGTTTAGATGTCTTGCCAAGATTCTTTAATCTTGAAATACACTAAAAGTGTAGATATAAAGCCAAAATCAAGATATTTCTTCATTAAAAGTATACAAAATAGTATAGTATAGTAGCAAAATACAGAGTATATCATACTCCCCATAATGTTCAATCCCACACTCTAACCTCGAGACTTTCGATCTCATCACTAAACCCCCCAATTCTAAAAAGTTTATCAGTAAACAACCTGTACTATTCAATTCAAATTAATTCTCCAAATCAGTGAAATTTGCTTAATACCATTTAATTAAAGAAAACACATTTAAGAAATTGTGTTTTGCCCACAATTCGACCTAAATCCTAACCAAACCAACCCGAGCCAAAAAATAATTAAAATCTAATAAGAAAGCTTGAGTATTTGCAAATTGATGGTATATAATAATATTATATTTACACTACAAAAAAGTGAATATTGTTACAAAAAAATTGTTACTAATTGTTTTGACACAATATTGTGACGATTTAAATATGAAATCGTGTAGTCATAAAAACGTTACTATTTCGTCATAATATTATGACAAAATTGAAAGTAACAAACTTGTGTCACTAATTGTGGCGTAATTGTTACAAAATATATAGTAACAATTATTGATACGAATTTGCGACCAAATCTAGTAACTAAATTATAAGATTTTTGTGACTAAATTTAAGTCACTCACAGTAACAAATGTTTTGTAAGTATGTTGTCACAATTAGTCACTGTTTTAGTGATATTTGCATTTAGTAATAGATTGTGACATAGTTATTACTATTTTGTCACTATTTAAGTTATAATTGATATAAACAGTTATAATTGATATAAATGAATTATAATAAATTATAATATATGTTGTTTAACTTATAATTGATCCATAAATTTTTTATAAAAAAAAAAAAATGAAACCAGAAGCGATCGAATTGGAAAAGGTTCAACAGACAAAAGAAATACAAGTTGTTCAAGAAACAAGGCAAAAGGAAACAGTTCAACATGGAAATCTCCTATATATTAATTGAGAAGCATTTTTAAGAAATAATTTTAATTTTATATGTTATTTACAATTGTGTCATTTTACTCTCACTAATCATTTGAAAAAGTATTTCTATTAGTAGAATAATTACAATTTATGTCACTCACATTATTTTGGTTAAACAATAGTTTATATCAATTATTTATACATACTGCATTATTTAATTTATGAAAATATTCTATTTCTTCCTATTTCTTACAAAAATAATACTTTATTAATTATTTCTTTAAACACTATACAGTATTTCTTCTCTTATTTTTAGTATTTCTTCTCTTATTTTGTAAAAAAAAATAAAGCATCACATTATCGATATAGTAAAAAATATATAGATTTTTTGTATATGTTTTATAATTCGAGTTTTTATTTTTAAACACGAATATAAATTACTCAAATGATGAATAAATATGAATATGTTTTTAAAATTTCACATTGGAAATGAGAATGTGCAGATGGTTCAGAAATCATTATTAAAATAACATAAATGATATTAAAAAAATTATAAAAACAGAAAGCTTGATTGAATGGGCATACATATGTATTTATAAGTATTTTTTGGTTTAATATGATTTTTTAATAGGATCATATAAATGGGAAAACCCCACATACTTAGTAGGCACAAAGCAAGAGTTTTGTTATAAGTACGAGAATTAATTATTTGATCATAATATAGTCCTGAGTTTCCTATCCAAAGTATTTGGTAACAGATGATTGTTTTAAGACTAATCAAAATTGATTAGTTCTCTTTAAAGACGATTCTCGACGTTTAAAATATATATTTTTTTTTTTTGGGCAAGGCTCGACGTTTAATATATAAATAATGAAAAAATAAAAGAGACTGTACAGATAAATAAAAAAATGAGAAAAAATGAGAATCATACACGGAGAGAGAGGAAATCAGACACCTCATTCAAAAACACAGTCTCTCTCTCTTTGTTTTGACTTTTTACTCATATCCTTTTCGGCTCTTCTCGATCCTTCTCTCTTCCTCTCTCTCTGTTTTCGTCATTTGCTAAAGTTACATGCAACCGTGATTAACTGATTATTCCATTGATTCGCCAGAAAGCTTATTCAGTTCTAATTACATCAATTCCGAGCTATCAAACCCAACATCGATCTCTGGCCTCAAGCTTTGGGTCGTCGTCGGGATTTTACTAGGATCTCGTATAGTAATCGCTCTCTTCTTTCGCTCCATTTATCTAACCTCTGTTGGATCTTCTCGATTCACATAGAGCTTCACTTCCTTCTCGAATCTTCTTCTGGATCTCTGTCAGCAGATTTACGAATTCTTGGGGTTCTTCTCGAATCTGGATTTAGTGTAAAATCGATTCAGAAATCTGGAGTGGAAGAGAAACCGTGAGGATTCGGCGGGTTGAGTAGCGAAATATGAGGCGGTGGCTAGCTACAAGGAGATTATCGAGTTGGATATGGCTCTCCTTGCTTCTTTCTCTGTCGCTGGATTGGTTCTCTGCATGGTTCAGCTAGCATCATCATCATGAACAAGATCCATCTCAGCTAATAGTTGTATGTATTTCTCTCGTCTTCTCTTTATTCCTGGGACTTAATTCCATCTCTATGCTCTATTTTTTTCCTTGAAAGCAATGGGTTGATTTGCTGAGATATGTGTTTTGCTCTAATGATCATTTCTCAAGCAAAAATTGTGGATCTTGTCGTGCTGACAATAAGATTGGAGAATCCACTGGAATTGTAAAAATAATTGTATCATGCTGAGAACCCTTATTCGATCAGGTTAACTATGGAATGAGTGAAGGTGCTGAGTTGAAGTTTTTTCAATTGAATGATTTTACATGCTCACAAGTAACCAAACGTTACTTTAGGTAGACTGTTGGATGAGGAACCAATCATTGTTCAATTGATTACTGAAATCTGGAACAAGGGTTCTATCTTCAGTTTCGCGTTTTGTGTCCCTTTGTAGTCATCTTCAATCATCTTATAAAACACCCAATTATCTATGTTATTGAAGGAGTTTCGGTTTTACTCTGCGTTTGTTAGATTTTGTAAAAAATTAAATGGGTGCTGATTGTTCTTGTTCATTTACAGGTGTTCCTCGACACAGCTCTTTGGTACTAATTCTCATAAGCCTTTGAGAAGAGGTGTAAACTGCTTAGGAGTAGCTGAATCTGGAAATGCAGCTCAAGCAAGCACAGCTACTACTCAAGACGATATTCTCAAGTGGGTGAAAGATGACAACAGAATAATGCTTCAACGAGCTCAAGAATATGCATTTGATACTTGTTTTTGGTTAACAGTGAGATCCGTAAGTACTAGAAGATCAAGAAGCTCACATTCGAGAGGCACCTAATTTTTTTGGCACAAGAGGTACCTAAAAAGTTAACGTACTTTTATTAATTTAATATAATGATTTGCCAAAATGTTATTAATTTTTATTATACCGCCATAAACTTACGCAAGGGAGCCTAAAATTTCATTAACCGCTTTTAAGTTTTGCCAAAATTTCCCCCACTCATTGAGAAACCCTAAAAAAGTGTCAAAAATATTTAACCATCTCCCCCCACAGGGCCTATCAAAACCGTTCTTTCGTCACTTTCCCTTTTATTAGAAGCGATTAGTTTGTCTTTCATTTCAAGCGACTAGTTTGTCTTTCATTTCAGAGGTCTCATTGGAAGCTAATTCTACATAATTCTGGATTTGTAGAAGTTGTAAGCACTCGAGAACTCTGTTGTTTTTGAGCTTTGGTTTATTTGCGTCTTGAAATTGTGCCAAATAATTTGGCTAGATTGGATTAGCTTTCCACTTGTATAGATAGTATTTAGGTCAATTTAGAAATTCTTCTCTTGAATCCGTTTCAGATGAAGTGTCAATCCTCTCTTGAATCCGTGTTGCTTGCTCTATTGATATTCAATACAGAGATCAATTCTCATCTTTGTACTCTTGAATCCGTTTTAGATGAAATTGCTTTCTTGAATCCGTATTGGTTTCTCTATTGAATCCGTATTGTTTAATTGCTCTCTTGAATCAACTGAATCTGTATTGCTGTATTGAATCCGTATTCGTTTCACAACTGTTTTATTTTAAAACGGATCCGTAAATGAACTTTTTTGCTTAAACAGCCTTACTTGCTCGTTAATTTGCAGGAAGCAAACTTGTTTGTTTGCTTTCAGCCTAGGTTTGAATCCGTTGTTTCGATTATATTTCCATTGTTTGGCTGTTTCGCTCTTTCATCAAATGGTCCTCAAGTTTGTTTACATTTTTTAAATAACTACATAAGTGAAATTTTACACTATGAGGTTTTGCTTTAAATATCTCCATCTAATTGTGTCAGATAGAGTATAATATTAACGATGCTGTGACATTCTGTTTTCGTTGTGTTAGCTCTTTCATTTAATTTTAAGCTTATTCGTAGCAAAGTAGATTCTTGTTTGATTTTTTTATAAGATATCATTGTCAACAGCTAATTACTTTGCCCATTTTTTGGTCTTTTGTTCTAGGCTGCTGGGTCATCTAAACAAAGCCACATCTTTGGACTTGGAGCTTTAAGCGAATTTGTTTTACCTGATGCTTCTCGAAGTCAACCACAACCATCTGAAGTAGCCTGCAAGAATTGGAAACTCAACTGAAACAAGGTCAGGAAGAAAATCTAGAAATTCAAAAAAATATTTGAAGCTATGGAAAAAGTGTTGAGTCTGTTGCAAATCAGAATGCTTAGATACCATCCATCGTCCACCATCTACGTAATTTAGTAATTGTAGTAGTTTTATTTTATTAAGACTATTTTCTTTAAATTCAGATTGTATGTATATTAACCTTGTTTGACATTGGTGTTAGTTTTTAAAGTAATATTATTGTTTGTTTATTATATCTTACATTTGCTGTTTTATTGTAATTATTTAATTTAAAGAAAATGTGACTACAATTAACTAATAATATTTGGTCACGATTAATTTTTAATGGGTTTTACATTTCTAATAATATTTTGTATCGATTTTGGTAAGAAAAAAGGTCACATCATTATAATATAGTCACTAATTATGATGGTTTGTGACAGTATTGTAGTTACTGTAGTTACTAAGTTTGTTTGTTAGTTTTGTGACTATAATTTAATCACTAGTTATAACAAATTTTGTGACATTATTTTGATCATAATTTATAATAGATCAGTAACTTAAATATAGTAAGAATTTGTGATAAATATGTGACAATTTTTTATCATAATTTGTGATCTAATTGTGATAGTATTTTTTGTCATAAACTGTATCGTTTTTGTGACTGTTTTAATGTCGTCACAAGTGGTGACAAATCGTTATTATTTTCAATCGTCACACCATTTTGTGACTAAAATGGATTTGTGACGTTTTTATTGTGACTTTTAAGAATTTGTGACATTACTGTCACAATATAAATTTTGTGACGGAAAAATGATATATTGTGACATAAAAATTTGTAACAATATTGAATTTTTCTTGTAGTGTTAGTTCTCACTTAACTCACTATTCATCATATTAAGTTATTTACCAAAAAATTTTTTTATACTTTTCTTTACAATCTAATAACTAAAGACACATGCTCTCTTTTCTCTCCTAATATTGGCAAGATAACAAAGTTATATATGCTGGTAGCAATGATGATGGTGACGACAACGATGTTAACGGCAATGTTGGTGGTGATGGTGATGACGCTAACAGTGATGACGGAGGCAGGGACGGTGACGATAGTGATGATGGTAATAGTGGTGACGAGGCAGCGACGGTAACGACAACACTAGCGACATCGATAATTGTGACAATGTAAGTTAATCTATAACAAAGTTATCTTAAGTGGTTATCGATATAATTCGCATAACTTTGTTAAGATAACAAAGTTAGTTAAATGATAAGTCATATTTTCTATTATATGATAATTGTGTTAATCATATTTCATATTTTTATTGTATGATAACTGTATGAACATGATAATTTATGATATGATAATTGGTGTAACATGACCATTTTCGATGATAACTCGTTTGACCTGATATTCTTTATAATATACTAACTGATTTAACATGTTAATTGCACAATAACAGTGTTGGGAAACGGTTTAATCGGGATGAACAGTGGCGCCGGGTTGTGGTGAACAGTGTTACCGAAAGAATAGTAACATCGACAACTGAGTTTTCAGCGACCAATGACAATTGTGTAATT
This sequence comes from Alliaria petiolata, assembly GCA_020283515.1. Classification (NCBI taxonomy): domain Eukaryota; kingdom Viridiplantae; phylum Streptophyta; class Magnoliopsida; order Brassicales; family Brassicaceae; genus Alliaria; species Alliaria petiolata. The sequence goes on along the minus strand of JAHZTW010000006.1, from coordinate 18,372,451 downwards.
AAATAAAGTAAAAAAGAATTTTTGGGATTAATATTTCTCTTACCAATCACCTATATAAGTGGTGAACAATATACTAGGTGATAACTTGCGCTCTGCGCAGGATGAATAATTTATTATCTATTTAATTTGTATAATTTAAAAATTAAACCATAGTAAAATATTTTAGTCTAGTCTTTTTTTATATAATAAGCTCTTATAGACAGTTTAGTATGTTTTAAAAAAAATATTTTTCTAATAAAAAAACAAAATTAAACAAAGTAGTAATTGAATGTGTATAATATAAAATCATTGTAAATTTCGATTTCGTTTAATTATTTTGTATAAAATTTTAGGAAATAAATCATAACAAAAAATAAATTATAATATTTTTGGTTATATTAAAAATAAATATTATATTTTTATGTATATTATAAATTATTTGTAAATTTTGATTTCGTTTAATTATTTTATATAAAATTATTGCTTATTAATTACTTTTGTAAATGAATCATAACAGAAAATGAATTATAAATTTTTGGTTATATTAGAAATTAAAAATGGATAATAGCATATAAGATAATTAGTTTATTGAAATAAGTCTTTTTTATAAGGTTGGTGAGAATGAATGTGATGATGACACATTAGCAAAATGACACCAGTGTAAATATTTTAAAAAATAAAAGTACTCTTTAAAAATAATTCTTTGATGCGGGTTTTCCCAAGAAGGATGCACTCTAGGTGTGGTAGATAGATAATCCTTGACTTCAATTGATTCGCGAAGCAAGATGATAAGGTATATTAAACCCTATGCCCAAAACTTACAACGATTCAGGTGAAACGAGGCGGTGGATTCGTTGTTGATAGAACTCGTGGAGTAAGATGTTAAGGTATATGAAACCCTAAGCCCACAACTCGCTTAAAACGAAGACTACGAACAAAGAAGGTGAATGGCCACACAAAAGTCTGCAGAATGACTTTCGATAAACCGGTTTGATCGTTTGGATATTACGCACCAAAAATCGAAAAGTTCACAAGGAACAACAGAGAACCACTCTCAAAAGAAGAAAAAAAAAAAAGATGGTTGTTTTTCTCAAATGAGTTACAAAGAATATAAAGAAGAAAAGATGTGTTTAATACCTAGCTAAAATCGATAAAGACTTAGCTAAAATCTAGGAAGACTTAGATTAGAATTAAAGATGTGTTTGAATGACTCTTAGACTCATAATGACCTTTGAAAACGTCCAGATCCCTTGTCTTTGGTCGACTAGACTCTTCAACTGCTTTTCCTTCCTTTGGCAGAATCTTGACTATGTAGACGAACTATGTAGATGAACTATGTAGCTCGACTATATATCTTGACTGTATAGCTGACGAATATAGCTTGAATATATAGTTCGACTATATGGATTGACTATATAGTTTGACTATGTAGCTTGAATCAAAACCAGGAAGTTCTGATTCTCTTCTTTCTCCATTCGTCCTGTCTGATCTTGAACTCGAATTATCAGACCGTTAAGTGCTTCTTTGAGTTTCTTCGTCCTTGCTCTAGTCATAGTTCCTTCAGGTACAAGCAAAGCATCTGCAGGTTCAAGCTCTCCTTCCTCTGGTTCAAGCGTCGCATCCATGATCATATCATCCCCCCCCCCCATGAAAAGGATTTGACCTCAAATCTGGTTCATCTGCAACATAAGGAATCAAGTCAGAAACGTTAAAGCTTGAGTTCACAGTGTACTTACCTTGAAGATCAATTTTATAAGCATTGTCATTGATCCGTTTCAAGACTTTGAATGGTCCATCGATTCTTGGCATTAACTTTGACTTCCTCTCAGCTATAAATCGTTCTTTCCTCAAGTGAATCCAAACAAGTTCTCCTGGCTCAAAGACTTTCACACGTCTTCCTTCGTTAGCTTGCTTGCGATACTGTTCCGTCCTTTTCTCAATGTTAAGTCGTGCCTTTTCATGTATCTGCTTGACAAGATCAGCCTTCTTCTTTCCATCCGTACTAAAACGCTCACTCAAAGGTAAAGAAGTTAAATCCAATGGGGTTAAAGGATTAAAACCATAAACAATTTGAAAAGGTGAGTATTTAGTAGCAGAATGAACAGAATGGTTATAAGCAAATTCCACATGAGGCAAACAATCTTCCCACGTCTTTATGTTCTTCTTTATGATTGCACGCAAGAGAGTGGATAAAGTTCTATTAACTACCTCTGTTTGTCCATCAGTTTGTGGATGACAAGTAGTTAAAAACAGAAGTTTAGTTCCTAACTTAGACCACAACGTTTTCCAAAAGTAACTCAAGAACTTTGTATCCCTATCAGAAACGATTGTTCTAGGCATGCCATGCAAACGAACAACTTCCCTAAAGAACAATTCAGCCACAAGTGATGCATCATCAGTTTTATGACAAGGTATGAAATGTGCCATTTTAGAAAACCGATTTACAACCACAAACACGGAATCTCGTCCCTTTCTAGTCCTAGGCAAGTCAAGTACAAAATCCATTGAAACATGAGTCCATGGTTCAGTTGGAATGGGTAAAGGACTATACAAACCGTGCGATTGTGCTGTTGATTTGGATTGCTTGCAAGTAGCACATCGTCCACAAATCCTCTCCATGTCTCTTTTCATCGACCTTGATGCCCTCTGCACTTACAACAAAACCTAAAAACACAAGGTTATCTGTACAAAAAGTGCATTTCTTCAGATTAGCAAATAATGCTTCTTTTCTAAGAATATTTAAAACCAATTTCAGATGATTAACATGCTCATCTAGACTATTGCTGTAAACTAAGATGTCATCAAAGTAAACCACAACAAAGACTCCAATGTAAGCTTGCAGAACATGGTTCATCAATCTCATAAATGTACTAGGTGCATTTGTTAAACCAAAAGGCATAACTAACCATTCATACAATCCTAGCTTGGTTTTAAAAGCAGTTTTCCATTCATCACCCTCTTTCATTCGAATTTGGTGATATCCACTCTTGAGATCAATTTTTGAAAAGACACAAGAACCATGCAATTCATCTAGCATGTCATCTAAACGAGGAATAGGATGGCGATATTTTACAGTGATGTTGTTGATGGCTCTGCAATCGACACACATCCTCCAGCTTCCGTCCTTCTTTGGTACGAGTATGACTGGCACATCACAAGGGCTCATGCTCTCTCTGATGTATCCCTTTCCCATTAGATCATTGATTTGTTTCTGAAGCTCCTTAGTATCCACATGATTGGTTCTGTAGGGTGGTCGGTTTGGAAGGGCTGCTCCAGGTACGAAATCAATCTGATGTTCAATACCACGAATTGGTGGTAATCCACTTGGGTTGTCTTCTGGAAAGACATCTTCAAAGTCCTGCAAAACAGAAACAATCTTGCTCGGTAACTCCGGCTCGTGGTCAGTTAAACTCATAAGAGTTTCTTTGTAAATAAGCAAAAGAATAGTTTGCTCAGAAAGCAAAGATTTATTAATCTCACTAGACCACATGAAAAAATTAGAATGTTTCCTCTCGGGTTTGCTCTCACAGGCCTTTGACTGGGTTTTACTCAAACTCTTGCTCTCTTTTTGGTGTAAAGTGTTTATGGGTTCACCCACTTTGTGTTTCTTTTCCCTCTGTTTGAGCGCAAGTTGATCCTGATAAATCTCTTGTGGTGTTATAGGAACGAGTATGATCTTTTTACCTTTGAATCCGAAGGAGTGCTTGTTGGTAAATCCATCATGAGTAACTTTGCGATCATACTGCCATGGTCTCCCTAAGAGAATATGTCCAGCTTCCATAGGTAGCACATCACAAAGAATCTCGTCCTCATACTTTCCTATAGATAAAGGAATCCCACTTGCTTAGTCACTTTCATGTTTCTTTGATCGTTCAGCCACTGATGTTGGTACGGTTTGGGATGCTTCTTAATCTCCAAGTTCAGCTTCTCCACCATAGTTGTACTAGCTACATTGGTACAACTTCCTCCGTCTATGATGAGACTATAAACTTTCTCCTTGACCAAGCATCTTGTATGAAACAAGTTTTCTCGATGCTCTTCTTCTTCAAACTTGCTGCTTGTGATCAAAACCTTTCTAGTAACCAATAAATCTCCAGTAGTCGCATGATCCTCATAAAGATCCATAGATGCTTCAGAATCAGACTTCTCTTCTTCTGTCTCGATTTCACCATTGTCCCTCAACACCATAGTTCTTTTGTTGAGACATTCATTGGCATAATGACCTTTGCCGTGACACTTAAAGCACTGAACATCTCGGTTCCTTGTCCTTGGAAGCTCGACTCTCCCTTTATTCTCTTGACTGTTAACATTTGGTTTAGTTTCAAACTGTGGCTTTGAGCTGTCTTAATTATCTTCTCTGGAGTAATTCGGCTTAGCATTAGACGATCCAGCACCATATGATGGTCGAATTGTACTCTTTCTCTTGAGTTGCTGTTCCACCAGAATAGATTTGTGTAGCATTTCCTCCAAATCTACATAATGCTGTAGCTCCAAGCAATCTTGAAGATCTCTATTCATTCCACTTAAGAACCTGACCATAGTAGCCTCTCGATCCTCATCAACATCAGCTCTTATCATAAGAGTTTCCATCTCTTGAAAATAGTCCTCAACGGGTCTACTGCCTTGAACAAGCTCCTGAGTTTTTGATGCAACTCTCTGTGGTAGTGACTAGGCACAAATCGTCTCCTCATGATGGCCTTCATGCCAGCCCATGTCTCAATGGGACATTCTCCACTGCGTCTCCTGCTTGTCACCAATTGATCCCACCAATTAATAGCATAATCGTAAAACTCAGTAGCTGCCACTCTAACCTTTTGTGTTTCTGTGTAGTGTTGGCAATCAAAGACTAGGTCAATCTTCTTTTCCCACTCCAAGTAGGCATCTGCATCATTTTTTCCCTGAAATGATGGAATTTTAAGCTTTAGACCACTCATGTTGTTTTCAGGTTGTCCCCTTGCTTCTCTAGCACGTCTTCGTCTCCTTTGACTCCCCTGAGATGAGTGATCATCACGACTGTAGTAGTCATCATCCCCTTCGATCCTCACTGGTCTAGGATGTTCTCTTTCTCTTCCAGCAGGCACATCGTGTGGTTGCCTCTGCCTAGCCTCAGCACGTACCTCCTCTAGTCTTTCATAGACTCCATTTATTTCTAATCTCATCAAACGCTGCATCTCTCCCATCAATGCTTGCATTTGCAAATTAGGTACTGCTTCTCTTTCCTCATTGTTGCTTCCATCGTGATTAGACATGATTGTTTTTCCTGCAAAACTCAACAATTACGTTAGAAGTAAAAAACCTCACAAGTGTTTCCCTCAAACATGTTTCTCTCAATATGTATTCCCTCAGTGATCCTCTAGAGTTCGTATAGAACTAACCAATCGATCTGATTCGTACCCCCAAACAATCTCAACAATAAAACCAGGTGTTCCCAAAGAAATTGGATAGATAGAAAGAAAAGAAGAATAACAATTTTCATAAATGATCTAAAAATAACCAGACTTCTTTGATCTTTGCCTTTTGATTTCTTTTCTCTTTTTTTTTTTGATTTTTGATTTTCTCTTTTCTTTTTTTTTGATTTTTGGCTTTTATTTTAGATCCTTTTTTTTGTACTGGTTATGAAATAAAAACGAAAATTACAAGATAGATAGCAAAGAAGATGAACAGATAAGAATATGAAAAGATGAGAAGATGGATGATTGAATACCGAAACCTCGAGTGTGCTCTGATACCAGATGATACGATTCTTCCCAAGAAGGATGCACTCTAGGTGTGGTATAAGGATAATCCTTGACTTCAAGTGACTCGCGAAGCAAGATGATAAGGTATATTAAACCCTATGCCCAAAACTTACAACGATTCAGATGAAACTAGGCGGTGGATTCGTTGTTGATAGAACTCGTGGAGTAAGATGTTAAGGTATATGAAACCCTAAGCCCACAACTCGCTTAAAACGAAGACTACGAACAAAGAAGGTGAATGGCCACACAAAAGTCTGCGGAATGACTTTCGATAAACCGGTTTGATCGTTTGGATATTACGCACCAAAGATCGAAAAGTTCACAAGGAACAACAGAGAATCACTCTCAAAAGAAGATAAAATAAAAAGATGGTTGTTTTCTCAAATGAGTTACAAAGAATATAAAGAAGAAAAGATGTGTTTAATACCTAGCTAAAATCGATAAAGACTTAGCTAAAATCTAGGAAGACTTAGACTAGAATTAAAGATGTGTTTGAATGACTCTTAGACTCATAATGACCCTTGAAAACGTCCAGATCCCTTGTCTTTGGTCGACTAGACTCTTCAACTGCTTTTCCTTTCTTTGGCAGAATCTTCACTATGTAGACGAACTATGTAGATGAACTATGTAGCTCGACTATATATCTTGACTGTATAGCTGACGAATGTAGCTTGAATATATAGTTCGACTATATGGCTTGACTATATAGTTTGACTATGTAGCTTGAATCAAAACCAGGAAGTTCTGATTCTCTTCTTTCTCCATTCGGCCTGTCTGATCTTGAACTCGAATTATCAGACCATTAAGTGCTTCTTTGAGTTTCTTCGTCCTTGCTCTAGTCATAGTTCCTTCAGGTACAAGCAAAGCATCTGCATGTTCAAGCTCTCCTTCCTCTAGTTCAAGCGTCGCATCATGATCATATCATTCTTAAATAATATATATAGAATATTAAAATCACCCAAAAAGCTTTCCACAAAGCCAACAAAAAATCTCGATGATCAAAGCATGAAGTACAACAACAACAACCACAAAAGCATGAAGTACATCTCTCAATTGTCTAAGGATGAGCCCTAATCCCCAATTTTTGGACGTGAGTTTTTATTGATTTTGACGTCTCTTTTTTTTATTGAATTTTAATTGTTTTCTGTGTCGGGTTGGTTTAGTTTGGATTTATTATGCGTAAACACAATTTTAAACATGTTTTCTTTAATTAAACGTTATTAAGCAGATTTTACTGATTTTGTGGAATTAATTTGGATTGAATAGTATAGGTGGTTTATTGAAGAACTTTTCAGAATTGGGGGAGTTTAGTAACAAGACCGAAAGTCTGGGGGTTAAAGTGTGGAATTGAACAGTGGGGAAGAGTGTAGCGAAAAGTTAACCCAAGAATCAATAATATTTCACGGTTCGAATTCCAAATTAACAACCCTAGCTGCCTGCAACTGATCAGCCCGTTAAGCCAAAAGGGTTTTGTCTTCTTCTCACGTCTCCAATTCTCGGGTCAAATGCATATATTCAACTTAGTAACGCAGTAAAAATGTGCAAGTAAAAACAAGTTGAAGGAAAGTCACAATTAGTAGTAGTATCCTTAAGCCGATAAACGTCAAACTGATCGCAAACAAGCTTTCACTCGGATCTCTCTCCCATCGCCGATCAAAAGCAAGACCTAATCCGCCATGGGAGTACCAGCGTTCTACAGATGGCTCGCCGACCGATACCCGAAGTCTATTAGCGACGTCGTTGAGGAAGAACCCACCGACTCGGGTCGCGGTTACCTAATTCCGGTAGACATCACCAGACCTAACCCTAACGGCTTCGAATTTGATAATTTGTACCTCGATATGAACGGTATCATCCATCCGTGTTTCCATCCTGAAGGAAAGGTAAGTTTTTGACTTTATCTGTTCACGGATTTAGCTGGGAATTACTTGGTTGTGGCTTTGAGTTGATCGTATTAGGTTCATGGGTTTGTTGTATGAGAAATGAAATCACCGAGTTAAGTTTACTGGTGGAGACGATGATGATTCACAGTTGTTGCTTTTCGATTGTTTTGTTTACCAAAATTGAATGGAAGTTCTTTTCCGAAACTGAATTGGATATATTTTTTTTTTGCAAATTGGATGCAAATGGTAGTGTTGAACTGTTGATTCTGCTCATGTATGTGAGTCAAGAGTAGTTTTTTTAAGTGTTTGACCAGAAAACAGGAGACAGCAATTAGTTTCTCATTTAAGTTTGTGAGACATTTTAATGAATGGGAGTGAGTTTTGTGTAGCTATCTGCGTTATGCTGATGCTTGATTTCCATGAAGATTTCACTAGCTAATCGCATTTTGATTACATGATATCAATGCAGCCCTCACCTGCCACATACGATGATGTATTCAAATCAATGTTTGAGTACATTGACCATCTTTTTACTTTAGTGCGGCCGAGGAAGATTCTTTATTTGGCTATAGGTGATCTTTGCTTCCTTCTTCTCCCCTGTTTATTTTGCTCTGTGAAATAGGATCTGAGTATTATGTTGCAGATGGAGTTGCACCCAGAGCAAAGATGAATCAGCAGCGTTCGCGACGTTTCAGAGCTGCAAAAGACGCAGCAGAGGCTGTATGTTCTCTTTGTCTTTGTATTTTACATTTAGTCTTGGCTTTGCGTGGTTCACTGTTGTTTATACTGTGTCTGCTTGAATAGGAAGCTGAGGAAGAGAGGTTAAGACAAGATTTTGAGATTGGGGGGCAAATCTTGTCTGCCAAAGAGAAAGCAGAAACCTCAGATTCAAATGTCATTACTCCTGGGACACAGTTTATGGCTATACTGTCAGTAGCTCTTCAGTATTACGTCCAATCTAGGTTAAACCATAACCCTGGTTGGAGATTTGTTAAGGTGTGATAATGGTCATCTAATTTAGCCGTTATTTCCTAACTGCCAAGATTTGATCCTATTCTTGCAGTTCTTGTTTTGTTAGCGTTTTCCCTTTGCTTTTGGGTTTAAAGGTAATTTATCTCTCTAAGTGTTCATGGATTATTTGAAGGTAATTCTTTCTGATTCAAATGTTCCGGGCGAAGGAGAACACAAGATAATGTCATACATTCGTCTCCAACGTAATCTTCCTGGTTTTGATCCAAATACACGGCATTGTCTATATGGTCTGGTTAGTGTCAACCCACGATGTAGTTGTTTTACTTCCTTTTTGCTTGGTACGATATTGGTGCTTCGTCCAACAAATTCCTCATTGCTTATTGCCAAGAGCTGTATATTATTATGCAGGATGCAGATTTGATAATGCTCTCTCTAGCCACACATGAAGTTCACTTTTCAATCTTAAGAGAGGTAGCTGTTTTCCACTCCTATGCTCTATATTGCTTTGATACTCAGTCAATCAAATGACGGATCATCTTACTCATTTCAGGTTATCACATACCCTGGCNTTATGCTGATGCTTGATTTCCATGAAGATTTCACTAGCTAATCTCATTTTGATTACATGATATCAATGCAGCCCTCACCTGCCACATACGATGATGTATTCAAATCAATGTTTGAGTACATTGACCATCTTTTTACTTTAGTGCGGCCGAGGAAGATTCTTTATTTGGCTATAGGTGATCTTTGCTTCCTTATTTTCCCCTGTTTATTTTGCTCTGTGAAATAGGATCTGAGTATTATGTTGCAGATGGAGTTGCACCCAGAGCAAAGATGAATCAGCAGCGTTCGCGACGTTTCAGAGCTGCAAAAGACGCAGCAGAGGCTGTATGTTCTCTTTGTCTTTGTATTTTACATTTAGTCTTGGCTTTGCGTGGTTCACTGTTGTTTATACTGTGTCTGCTTGAATAGGAAGCTGAGGAAGAGAGGTTAAGACAAGATTTTGAGATTGGGGGGCAAATCTTGTCTGCCAAAGAGAAAGCAGAAACCTCAGATTCAAATGTCATTACTCCTGGGACACAGTTTATGGCTATACTGTCAGTAGCTCTTCAGTATTACGTCCAATCTAGGTTAAACCATAACCCTGGTTGGAGATTTGTTAAGGTGTGATAATGGTCATCTAATTTAGCCGTTATTTCCTAACTGCCAAGATTTGATCCTATTCTTGCAGTTCTTGTTTTGTTAGCGTTTTCCCTTTGCTTATGGTTTTAAAGATAATTTATCTACCTAAGTGTTCATGGATTATTATTTGAAGGTAATTCTTTCTGATTCAAATGTTCCGGGCGAAGGAGAACACAAGATAATGTCATACATTCGTCTCCAACGTAATCTTCCTGGTTTTGATCCAAATACACGGCATTGTCTATATGGTCTGGTTAGTGTCATCCCACAATGTAGTTATTTTACTTACTTTCTGCTTGGTAAGATATTGGTGCTTCGTCCAACAAATTCCTCATTGCTTATTGCCAAGAGGTGTATATTATTATGCAGGATGCAGATTTGATAATGCTCTCTCTAGCCACACATGAAGTTCACTTTTCAATCTTAAGAGAGGTAGCTGATTTCCACTCCTATGCTCTATATTTGCTTTGATACTCAGTCAATCAAATGACGGATCATCTTACTCATTCCAGGTTATCACATACCCTGGCCAACAAGAGAAATGTTTTGTGTGTGGACAAACTGGTCATTTTGCTGCTGATTGCCCAGGAAAATCAGGTAGCGCAAATGCAGCATCTGATATTCCAATCCACAAGAAAAAATATCAGGTTTAAGTAGTTTGCTTGTCATCTCCAAGATATCTTGCTTCAATTAAACAACATGCTACTTTTGGAAATTTCTCATATCTGTATGATGTGATGTGTTTTATAGTTCCTAAACATCTGGGTGTTGCGAGAATATCTACAATATGAATTGGCCATTCCAGATCCTCCTTTCACTATCAACTTCGAGAGAATTATAGATGACTTTGTATTCCTTTGCTTTTTTGTTGGCAATGACTTCCTACCTCATATGCCTACATTGGAAATTAGAGAGGTATGTACATTATGGAATCTTTTCACTGCTACCTCATATTATTAATGTTCTGTTGATTGTAAAATANGGTATTCAGTCAATGGACAACAATGAAGAAATGAAACAAAGATCAAGAAGAGACCCATCTGAGATACCACCTGAACCGATAGACGATAAGGTAAAATAGATTATTGCAACATTCTCAGTATGAGCCTGTGAGCTGGAGAGATTCTTTTATCTTTATTACCAGGGATAATTATTTAGGAGGTACAAATAAAAATTGCTCTTTCAATTTGTGTAGATTAAGTTAGGAGAGCCAGGCTACAAGGAGAGGTACTATGCTGAGAAATTTAGTACGGCCAGTCCAGAGGAAACTGAGCAAATCAAACAAGACATGGTGAGTTTTACGTCAATCAACTCTCTCAGTCACCCTTCGGATGATTTTTTTATTAATGACAAATAATGGTTTCTTCAGGCCAAGTGCTGATGTGATTTCTTGCGCATTTAGAATTTATCATCCCTTTAAGTCTCTCTTCTTGAAAGTTTCTGACCACAAATTTTACCACTTGATATTTTCACAGTTCGTTTTATCTTTTGTGGAGGTTTATAGCGCAATATGAACTACTTTCTTGACTGTCTCCTGAGACAGTTTTAGATGAACATGAAACTGTCATCAAGTCTGATGACCTCTTTTCCCTTGTAGGTACTAAAATATGTTGAAGGTTTGTGCTGGGTTTGCCGGTACTACTACCAAGGTGTATGCTCTTGGCAATGGTCAGTCTATCTTTATGAAAAGTTTACATTGAGAATGTCATCTGACTGCCGTGAGAGCCATGTTTAAAAAAAGGACTGGAATATCTTATTTTATTATAAACTGATTGGTCTCTTCTCAAGGACCTTGATGTTGGTATCACTTGTTGAGAAATACTTTGTTGCAAGTTTTGAATGCTAGTCTGTGTTTTCTAACCCTTTCTTGATTTTTGCAGGTTTTACCCATACCATCTGTCTCTTATACACATCTAGATGTGTATAAGAGACAGCAGTAAAAATGTGCAAGTAAAAACAAGTTGAAGGAAAGTCACAATTAGTAGTAGTATCCTTAAGCCGATAAACGTCAAACTGATCGCAAACAAGCTTTCACTCGGATCTCTCTCCCATCGCCGATCAAAAGCAAGACCTAATCCGCCATGGGAGTACCAGCGTTCTACAGATGGCTCGCCGACCGATACCCGAAGTCTATTAGCGACGTCGTTGAGGAAGAACCCACCGACTCGGGTCGCGGTTACCTAATTCCGGTAGACATCACCAGACCTAACCCTAACGGCTTCGAATTTGATAATTTGTACCTCGATATGAACGGTATCATCCATCCGTGTTTCCATCCTGAAGGAAAGGTAAGTTTTTGACTTTATCTGTTTACGGATTTAGCTGGGNTTTTGAGATTGACATGAATGGAAAACGCTTCGCCTGGCAGGTTTATGTTTGTCTGTATTCTTTGAATGTAGTGATGATGTTATCACGATAAGACTGTATTCTGTTCTTCAGATTTTGATGTTGTATGTTTCGCACTTGCTGTGATCCAGGGTATTGCAAAACTTCCTTTCATTGAGGAGAAATTATTGTTAGCTGCTACAAGGAAGCTTGAAGAAACGCTAACGGTTTGAACTGAATCTTCACTCGAAATACATATGCATATCGTTTGGTCAAAACTACATCCTCTCCAAGAAAACTATATAATTCTTGATAAAAGATAAATTAATTGACCTCCAGGATAGTTTTTTGTTAGCTATAAAGTAGCTTTACTGCTGTGATTGCTCCATCCGTCAGTTTTAATGTCAGTGTTTTGTGGTAACTAGAATTAAAAATTATTAGTTATTAAATCTTCAACAATCAATCTTGCAGGTCGAAGAACGGCAACGCAACAGCGTGATGCTTGATCTGTTATACATACACCCCAGTCATCCACTGGGCCAGCGGGTTATGCAGTACTACCAGTTCTACCACCAGTTGCCACCACATGAATGTCTTCCATGGATGATTGACCCGAATTCTAGGTTAGCTTTGATTGGCTATAAATTAAAAAATTAACTAGCTGTATATAGTCTGAATATCAAGCTTGCTCTTATTCTCGTTTCTCTTGTGTATATTGCAGCCAAGGGATGAACGGTTTTCTCTGGTTAAGTGAACGGAATGGTTTCCAAACTAAAGTGGTTTCCCCTGTCAATGGTTTGCCATGCATTGAGCAGAACCGAGCCTTGTACGTTTCTTGTGCTTCACAAGTTACTGTTTGATAAAATTATGATTTACTCACTTAGATGATTTCCTATACATGTTTCAGAAATGTTACGTACTTGAATCCTGCCAAACACTCTCATATCCCAGAACCACCAAGAGGAGCTATCATTCCGGACAAGGTATGTTGCACCAAAGGAATCCGCCATGAACAATAAAGTCCATCACCGCATAAGTATAAATGAAAATTAGGTTTTGTATTAGCGTTTAGGATAATCCAGCAGATAAATAGACTGGCAAGAGCGGAAATAAAAACAGACTGGCAATAAAACATTGACATTTATCGGCTGAATAGTCATTGTGAAACAAGTGGATCCGTGTTTATTATGAAACTTTCAATTTGCAGATCTTGACGTCAGCAGATATAAAGCCATTTCCTCCTTTGTGGCATGAAGACAATAGCAACCGACGCCGACAAGCCCGAGATAGGTAACCGAGTTTTACTTACAGACTGATATTTTGAGGATCATAGTGTGAATTATGATGTTTTAAAAAAAAACCATATAATATGTCTAAATGCAGACCACAAGTGGCTGGTGCTATAGCCGGACATACACTGGGAGAAGCAGCTCATCGTCTGATCAAAAACACTCTTAACATGAAATCCTCAAGTGGTTCGGCTTCAGGACTAATTGACCCATATGCATACAACCGAAATGTACCCGGTAATCATTACTACGGTGGAGTCGATAGACCAAGAGCACCTGGTTCCTCTTCTTACAGGAAAGCATATGACGATGACTCGAGCTATTACTATTACGGAAAGTATAACAATAGTTCTCAAGGAACGTACAGCAACGGTCCAAGGTATCCTGGTCCTTTAAATGGATCACCAGACTATAACCGGAACTACAACAACTCTAATATAGTAGTAGAGCAGCAGAACCGTGGTGGAATCAGAGCTGGAATGTCGGGTTTATCGATAGAAGATAACGGCAGAAGCAAACAATTGTATTCAAGCTATACCGCAGCTGCTAATGCAAATCTTAAACCTGTGCCTTCACCGCCTACACAATGGACCCGCAAGGTGGGAATTTCGCCGGTGAAACAAATGGAAAACTGGGAAAGAAAGTGATTTATCAGGCCAAGACACAACAAAGTCATGGAGGCACAAATGAATGAGATTTTAGTTGAGGCGAGTTTGAGGCAGGTTTCTTATGTACAGGCGGTGTATCGAACACCGAGTTTCTTTTATTCGCTGCAATGCCCTTTTGTGTAGTCTGGTCAGAAGCTACATCTTCAGCCATATTTGCACTGTCATTAATTCTTTAAGTTCTGGCTAAAGGCAAATGTATAATGTGCGTTTTGACATTTTTTTGAAATGTATAATGTGCGTTTTGACATTTTTTTGTTTTTTTTAACTCCTTACATTTTAAACCAAGTGTCGTCTTCACATTTCTCACGCGAATTTAAGGAAATAGTTCAATGTGCTGTACCGCCATTGATTGACTATTGTAGTTCTCTATTCTTCATCGTTTCTTTATTGGTTCCCTTCATCTTTTTCTGTTTCCATCCTTTTAGCAACAGTTCTAAGATGTGATGGGCTTTTTCACACTGAATATTTGTGTCAGTTAGCTAGTTTTTAGTTATAAACATATACCAATCTATAAAATAAATACAATTTAGATAAATAACGTTCATAGCACACAATCTTAGCTAATCGGACGCTGTCCGGCATAACTTTTTTTTTCTCATTCTGATCATTCATCAACATGAAATAACTTATATTGTGATCTCGTCCAAAAAAAAAAAGAAAAAAAAAACTTATATTGTGATCATCTAGCTTTTGCATTTTTCATGGAAATACTTTATGTTTCTATCTCCTGGTTCAGATGTTTGCCATATATTCTCCCCATATCTTGACTAGCTTGAGACTGATCAAATTACATTTTTCCAGATTCACAATCTCCTCACCGGCATTAACCTCAACAAATTTTTGACTAGTATACGCATTTGACCACAAGAACCCACAATGTTAAATTAAAGTGTTTAATTATTCTTCAAACCAGTAGAAATCAATTGTAGGTATAAATGAGGATAATGGTGTATTGAAACATTATAAAATTTGTAATAACATCATTAACATAATAGTAACAACATATCATTGGATGAAATAGCCACTCAAAAAAAGCATGAAGAAGAGTAAGAGACTCCCAAAGATTAAAGCAGTCTTCTGACCAGAAGTAAGTGCATTACCACCAAGCCCATATTGTTGATTCTGAGCAAAACCAGCAATCTCAACCATTTTACTCTCGAAGAAACTCTTTGCAGCTCCACACGTCGGACATCTCCAATCCTCAGGCAACTTATCAAACTGAAACCCAGGTGGGATCGGGTACGATGGATCACCCGCTGATTCATCGTACTTGTACCCACATGATCTACACTCGTAGATCCCAGTGTTCAAAACCGCGAACTTCTCTTCTTCTCGTCTTCGCTTCTCAATCGCATCTTCGAGTTCCATGGTCTCTGTTTCCGGCGTGTTTGTGTCGTCTTGTGAAATCGCTAGGTAGCGAGAAGGGGTAGATTGGTAATTTGGGTAGGAGATGGTAATGAAGATTTGGTGGTGGAGGTGAAGCTGTTGTTGTTTCTTGCCATATCTAAGAAACGGCGTCGGTTTGAGGGAAGAAGAAGAAGAAGAATGTGAGTGGGAGAGAGGAGAGAAGGAGAAAGTAGCAGTCGCCATGTTTTCTTCTTTAGTTCTTATAATTTTTGGGTTTGTTCATTGTTAGAGAGATGAATGAGAAGGATCCATTGGAGAAGGTATGAAGGAGCATTTGCTTGGATAAGATTTTTGAAAAGCATCGAGATGACCACGTGGCCTTCTGTCAATGGATCTTATTTATCTACTAACCCCAAAATATACCTCAACTAGTATTTTTCTCCGTGCTACGCACACGGATATATTTCTTTCATTATTTTTTTTTAATAAAATCTATAATTAAATAACAAAACTTCTATTTATAATTCATTTTAATGGTGTGGCCATAATAATTAACTATTATTTTACATTGTTAATTATTATACATCTGACAGTTAACTATGAAAGGTCATAAAAAAATGTTTTCATGTTATATTAACTTGATGTTTTTCGTTAAATTCACACAAAAACAAATTTTAACCATTGGAAAAAATTGGTGACAGTATGGCATTTTACTATATCTATTAGTAAAAGATATGATGCATAATTCAGACAATATACTTAGTTGACAAAAAATTGAGATAGTATCATAGATGTAAACTTATTTAACTAAATGTTTATATTACTTGAATTTTCTTTTACCAAATTTACAATGCATATATTTTAAACCTATGCTACTATCTAAAGGCTGTTAAAATGTTCAAATGTACATATTCGTATTTAAAAATTTGTCAAACATAAACCATTTTCAACATTAATTGATCCTTAAAGGAAAATAAGAAAAGAAACTTATTACGTGGGTTGAGAGACTCTTGGTAAGTTTGGAGCCTCTGTTTCTTCCACTCGTGCAACGCTCATCGACTTTAATCTATAATTCTTCGATTTCTTTATGGAACAGATAATCTCCTTGTAAGTTGAAGTTTCTTCTTCTCTTCTCATATTGTCATATCTGCTCGATTTGTCTGATAATCAGACCTCAGAGATGAAAAAAATATAGAGATGATGAAATGATGTTTTCATTCTCTTGACCTTCGATTTGAGTTGAGCCGCTTAGGTTCAAGAAAGAGACAATGACTTTCCAGGGCATCAACGACTTCCAGCAAACTCTCGCCATGCTCCTCAGATTTTCAAGGAGGATAATGATGATGACGTTGATGATGACATTGATGATGTTAACCCGTTCGCAGGACAAAGGGACAAGGGGGTGACAATAACCGATGAGAATCTGGTTTTAAAGTAGATTTGACAGACTTTCATGGTTCTTTAAAATCCGAAGAATTGCTTGATTGGATTAGTTTAGTGGAAGAACTATTGGATTCTAAACAAGTACTAGATGCCATGACCGTTCTGTTAGTCGCCACTCACTTCAAAGGTCGAGCATCAGCGTAGTGGCAATAAGTGAAAGAGCAGCGTGCACAAGCTGGTAAAGCTCGGATTGTGTGATGGGAAAAGATGAAAGGTCTTTTGTGCAAATCTTTTTTGCCGTTTAATGAATGTACGATGTATACGCGTTTTCAGAATCTAAGACAAGGAAGCCGCTGTGTCGAAGACTACGCAACAGATTTCTTCATTTTGTTGGCAAGAAATTCAACGGTGGAATCATAAGAACAGTTGGTATCGCGCTTCATTGGTGGATTGCGTCCGTAAATTCAAAATTAACTTCTGCTCTTTAACCCGATGTCGATGTCGGAGGCTCATCAGAGAGCGGTTCTGATTGAATAGAACTCCAAGAGTTCTTCGTCCTCTTGGTATGCACCTGGTTCTCAGTCTCGACCGTCAGTTGCTTCAGAGTCTGTTGGGGGTTCAAATTCTGATCCTTCTGCAGTGTCTAACTTCTTGCCGCGAGCAATCGAGCAGACCAATGGAGCTCTGACCCCAAATTTGTTCGACCTGTCACTTTTAAATGTTTTAATTGTGGCGAAACATGGCATCGACAATCTACATGTCCCAAGCGTGTTCTTTTTGGTGATGATGAAGTGGTATATGACGACTACCAAGACGATGCATAGCCATCAGACATTGCATAACATGTTGTTGGTGACATTGGAACAGCCTTGGTCTTGTGTCGCAATTGTTTCGTTCCGCGTGGGGTAGAAGAAAGTTGGCTCATATCGAATATTTTTCAGAGACTTGCACAATTTGCGGCAAAGTTTGTCGTCTAATTATTGATTCTGGCAGCTGCACCAATATTGTTTCGGAAGAGGCGGTTTCAAAATTAGCTTTGTTCGCGGAGCCTCATCCAGCACCGTATAGGCTCACATGGCTTAACACTCAGACAGAGCTTCAGATTTCCAGAAGGTGTCGTGTCCTGATATATCATGGTTTTTACCAGTTTTTGACCATGATATAAGTCTTATTTATAGAGTCTTTTTGGTCTTTTAGAGTCCTATTATAGTTTTTGCAGGTTCAAGTGCGTTTGAAGCATAATTAGAGATTATAAAACATTTTAGAGCATTGTGGAAGAAGCTGTGAAGAGATGAAATCGGAGTCCAATCGCATAACAGTGTCGACACTGTTCATGGGTGTCGATCGACACCACTCGAGCCAAGGCAAAACGCGAGTTTTACAAGTTTTGAAGAAAAAAGAAATTGCTCAGAAGTTTTCCTTATTTGCAAAAGTGCCCCACTCGTGTTTTAACCTTTATTTAAGGATTTGAGAGCCATTGTTTGAAGGAGACAAATTTTATTTTAGAGAGCTTTTGGGGAGGTAGATCATATACTCTGTTCTTGAGAGATTTTGAACCTCTTTATATCTCTTCTTTATTCTTTTATGCTTTCTATTCAAATTATGATTTGTGTTTCATTGATCATGTCTGAGTAGTTTGCTAGTTAGGTTTTAGCTTATTCAAAGGTTGATGATAAGTTGTTAGAATTGAATTACAGTTGGGATTAAGCTGCTTGTTCTTCATCTGGATTTGTATTTAATGCTTATTTGATATGTCTATATTTTGCATCATATTTCCCTCCATTTAGTGTAAGTTTCTTATCATTTAGGAACCTATTTAAGCATCATTGTATTGCATTTTGATCATTTAGAGTTCTAGGGTGTATTTGCATAGTCTTTGCATATTTTGGTGCATTTGGAGTCTTGATCAGGTGATATAGATGCTATGGAGACATGAATGGAGTTGGAGAAGGATAGCATAACAAAGGAAGGGCAAGAAGTCACCAAGAAGATGAAGAAGGATTTCTCTCGAGCTGGATCGATGTAGTGTATCGACGAGCCAAGTCGATCCACTTTTCCAGGGGTTCGGATCGGCCATACGTATCGACCAGGCCACCCCGAGACGGTTTTCCAGGGGTTCGGATCGACGTGCCAGACGACCTTCTACTGTTCACTTTTCTGGGTCCACCTATAAATACTCATTAGACCTAATTTTNTACATGTTTCAGAAATGTTACGTACTTGAATCCTGCCAAACACTCTCATATCCCAGAACCACCAAGAGGAGCTATCATTCCGGACAAGGTATGTTGCACCAAAGGAGTCCGCCATGAACAGTAAAGTCCATCACTGCATAAATATAAATGAAAATTAGGTTTTTGTATTTGCGTTTAGGATAATCCAGCAGATAAATAGACTGGCAAAATCGGAAATAAAAATAGACTGGCAAGAAAACATTGACATTTATCGGCTGAATAGTCATTGTGAAACAAGTGGATCCGTGTTTATTATGAAACTTTCAATTTGCAGATCTTGACGTCAGCAGATATAAAGCCATTTCCTCCTTTGTGGCATGAAGACAATAGCAACCGACGCCGACAAGCCCGAGATAGGTAACGGGGTTTTACTTACAGACTGATATTTTGATGTTTAAAAAAAAAAAAACATATAATATGTCTAAATGCAGACCACAAGTGGCTGGTGCTATAGCCGGACATACACTGGGAGAAGCAGCTCATCGTCTGATCAAAAACACTCTTAACATGAAATCCTCAAGTGGTTCGGTTTCAGGAATAATTGACCCACATGCATACAACCGAAATGTACCCGGTAATCATTACTACGGTGGAGTCAATAGACCAAGAGCACCGGGTTCCTCTTCTTACAGGAAAGCATATGACGATGACTCGAGCTATTACTATTACGGAAAGTATAACAATAGTGTTCAAGGAACGTACAGCAACGGTCCAAGGTATCCCGGTCCGTTAAATGGATCACCAGACTATAACCGGAACTACAACAACTCCAATATAGTAGTAGAGCAGCAGAACCGTGGTGGAATCAGAGCTGGAATGTCGGGTTTATCGATAGATGATAACGGCAGAAGCAAACAATTGTATTCAAGCTATACCGCAGCTGCTAATGCAAATCTCAAACCCGTGCCTTCACCGCCTACACAATGGACCGGTACACCGCAAGGTGGGAATTTCGCCGGTGGATACTATAGGGAAGGAGTTGGATATGGTGAAACAAATGGAAAACTGGGAAAGAAAGTGATTTATCAGGCCAAGACACAACAAAGTCATGGAGGCACAAATGAATGAGATTTTAGTTGAGGCGAGTTTGAGGTAGGTTTCTTATGTACAGGCGGTGTATCTAACACCGAGTTTCTTTTATTCGCTGCAATGCCCTTTTGTGTAGTCTGGCAAGAAGCTACATCTTCAGCCACCATATTTGCACTGTCATTAATTCTCTAAAAGTACTGGCCAAGGCAAATCTATAATGTACGTTTGACATTTTTTTTTGTTTAACTCCTCTTACATTTTAAATTAAGTGACGTCTTCACATTTCTCAGGCGAATTTAAGGAAATAGCTCAATGTGCTGTAACGCCATTGATTGACTATTGTAATTATCTTTTCTTCATCATTTCTTTATTGGTTCCCTTCATCCTTTTTTCTGTTCGCATCCTTTTAGCAACATTTCTTAGATATGATAGGCTTTTTCACACTGAATATTTGTGTTAATTTTCACATTGAATATTTGCGTGAAATTTGAAATACAGGTCTTAAAAAAATTAATGAAATCACATGTTATTCAGTTAATATTATAAATTTTGAAATTGATGTTATCTAGTTAGTTAGTTTTTAGTTATAAACATATACCAATCTCTAAAATAAATACAATTTAGATAAAAAAAAACCGTTCATCGACACAATCTTAGTTGACAGTCCGGGATAAAAAAATACTCTTATTCTGATCATTCTTCAACATGAAATAACTTATTTTGTGATCATCTAGCTTTTTGCATTTTTCATGAAATATCTTTGATTGGTAACCAAAATCTTTACCAAAAAGCTACGGTACAAGTTATACCGTTTTAATAGTTACCAATTACAAAACAGTACGGAAAGTGTTACTAACAATATTACACTCAGCTTTTTTTGTACCGCTTTTGCTTACAGCTCTTTTCTTACAGTTTTCAACTATTTTATAACCATTTATCACTTCAGCTTACCGCTAAAAGATTCAGTTTACCGCTAAAAGATTCAGTTTACCGCTAAAAGATTCAGCTTACCACTAAAAATTTCATATCGTTTTAAGTTACCAATCAGACCTTATGTTTCTATTTCCTGGTTCAGATGTTTGCCATATAGGGTCAGATTGGTAACCTAAAACGATATGAGATTTTTAGCGGTAAGTTAGATCTTTTAGCGGTAAGCTGAAGTGATAAAATGGTTATAAAATAGTTGAAAACTGTAAAAAAAGCTATATGTCAAAACGATACAAAAAAGCTGAGTGTAATACTGTTGGTAACGCTTTCTGTACTGCTTTTGTGATTGGTAACTATTAAAACGGTATAACTTGTACCGTAGCTTTACGGTAAAGTTTTTGGTTACCAATCAAAGCCTAAGCTGAAGCGATACAAAAAATAAAACGGGACAAATAGTGCTCCGATTGGTAACATAAAAACAGTACAAATAGTAAAATATATAAAAATATTAAATAAATAAGAAAAAAGTTTGGATTAGATAAAAATATAATTTAGTATTTTTAATTTAACCAAATTATATCTTTTCAATTTATGATAATATTTTTAAAATATAAATATTTTTTAAAAATAATTAAAACAATATTTGTAAAAATTAAAATGATAAAAAATACAAAACAAAATAAATATTTCAGGTGAAAAGGTAATTTCAAAATTTATTAAAATATTGAAAATAAACTTGTGGTTATCCCTTAGTTAAAAAGCAACATATTTTAGGAAATTATATATATTGTATTATATATATATTATTTAATTTTCGTACATAAAAAAAAATCCATATAACAAATCAGATTACAGATTTTAACACTTTTGATATTCTCATTTATCATTTTATCTTTATTTCTCAAAATCGGTTGCGATATAGCTTTCACTATTCATACAGTTTTCGGGTCCGATTGGTAACCTAAAACGGTATGAGATTTTTAGCGGTAAGCTGGATCTTTTAGCGGTAAGCTGAAGTAGACAAGTGCTTATGAAATAGTTAAAAGCTATAAAAAAGAGCTTTAAATAAAAACGGTACAAAAAAGCTGAGTGTAATACTGTTGGTAACACTTTCTGTATAGGTTTTGTGATTGGTACCTATTAAAACGGTATAAGTCTTATAAAGATCTTTATGGTAAAGTTTTTGGTTACCATTCTAACCCTTCAATTTTAAATTGTACAGCTTTGGGTTAAATGGTGGTCTGATTGGTAACCTAAAATGGTATGAGATTTTTAGTGGTAAGCTGGATCTTTTAGCGGTAAGTTGAAGTAGACAAGTGCTTATGAAATAGTTAAAAGCTGTAAAAAAAAGCTGTAAACAAAAGCGGTACAAAAAAGCTGAGTGTAATACTGTTGGTAATGCTTTATGTACTGCTTTTGTAATTGGTAACTATTAAAACGGTATAAGTCTTATAAAGAACTTTATGGTAAAGTTTTTGGTTATCATTCTAACCCGGTATCTTTTAGCGGTAAGCTGGAGTGATAAGTGCTTTTAAAATAGTTGAAAACTGTAAGAAAAGAGCTGTAAACAAAAGTTGTACAAAAAAAGCTGAGTATAATACTGTTGCTAACGCCTTCCGTACCGTTTTTGTGATTGGTAACTATTAAAACAGTATAAGTTGTATCGCAGCTAAAGCGTTACCAATCAAACCCATAGTTTACAGTTTTTGTTTCAATTTTTTGTGATTGGTATAAACAAAAACTTTATAACCTTTAAAGTGGCGGTAAGGTGTAACCAATCAGAGCCAATAGTTACCAATCATAAAAACAGTACGGAAAGCGTTACCAACAGTATTATACTCAGCTTTTTTATATAAATTTTTGTACAACTTTTGTTTACAGCTCTTTTCTTACAGTTTTTAACTATTTTATAATCACTTATCACTCCAGCTTACCGTTAAAAGATTCAGCTTACCGCTGAAAATTATGTATCGTTTTTGTTTACCAATCGGACACAATAATTAAAACTCACTTGTAAGTTAATATTCTAAATGCCTTAGATTGAGACTCATAAAATTACATTTTCCAGATTCACAATCTCCTCACCGGCATTAACCTTAACAATTTTTGGACCACAAGAACCAACATTGTTAAATTAAAGTGTTTAATTACTCTTCAAATCAATTGTAGGTATAAATGAGGATAATGGTGTATTGAAACATTATAAAAATTGTAATAACATCATTAACATAATAGTAACAACATATATCATTGGATGAAATAGCCACTCAAAAAAAGCATGAAGAAGAGGAAGAGACTCCCAAAGATTAAAGCAGTCTTCTGACCAGAAGTAAGTGCATTACCACCAAGCCCATATTGTTGATTCTGAGCAAAACCAGCAATCTCAACCATTTTACTCTCGAAGAAACTCTTTGCAGCTCCACACGTTGGACATCTCCAATCTTCAGGCAACTTATCAAACTGAAACCCAGGTGGGATCGGGTACGATGGATCACCCGCTGATTCATCGTACTTGTACCCACATGATCTACACTCGTAGATCCCAGTGTTCAAAACCGCGAACTTTTCTTCTTCTCTTCTTCGCTTCTCAATCGCATCTTCGAGTTCCATGGTCTCTGTTTCCGGCGTGTTTGTGTCGTCTTGTGAAATGGCTAGGTAGCGAGAAGGGGTAGATTGGTAATTTGGGTAGGAGATGGTAATGAAGATTTGGTGGTGGAGGTGAAGCTGTTGTTGTCTCTTGCCATATCTAAGAAACGGCGTCGGTTTGAGGGAATAAGAAGAAGAAGAATGTGAGCGAGAGAGAGGAGAGAAGGAGAAAGTAGCAGTCGCCATGTTTTCTTCTTTAGTTCTTATAATTTTTGGGTTTGTTCATTGTTAGAGAGATGAATGAGAAGGATCCATTGGAGAAGGTATGAAGAGCATTTGCTTGGATAAGATTTTCGAAAAGCATCGTGATGACCACGTGGCCTTCTGTCAATGGATCTTATTTATCTACTAACCCCCAAAATATCCCTCAACTAGTATTTTTCTCCGTGCTACGCACACGGATATATTTCTTTCATTATTTTTAAAAAATAAAATCCATATAATTAACTATTATTTTACATTGTTAATTATTATACATCTGACATTTAACTATGAAACGTCATAAAAAAGTGTTTTTCTGTTTATATTAACTTGATATTTTTCGTTAAATTCACAAAAAAACAAATTTTAACCATTGGAAAAAATTGGTGATAATATGACGTTTTAGTATATCTATTAGTAAAAGATATGATGCATAATTGAGATAATATACTTAGTTGACAAAAATTGAGATAATATCATAGATGTAAACATATTTAACTAAATGTTTATATTACTTGAATTTTTTATACCAAATTTACAATGCATATATTTTAAACCTATGCCATTTACTATCTAAAGGCTATTCAAATGTACATACATATTCGTATTTAAAATTTTGTCAAACATAAACCATTTTCAACATTAATTGATCCTTAAAGGAAAAGAAGAAAAGAAACTTATTACGTGGGTTGAGAGACTCTTGGTAAGAGCATTATTATTGGAGAGATTTGTTTTGGGTTCTTAAAGTTTTTTTAATATTAAAAAAAAATGATTTTTGAAAAAAAAAAAATCTGCCGAATCGCGTCGTGATTCGGTTCTTCGGATTCTGGGCGAAAAGTTCGCCACATCATTAATATTTTTTTCTTTAAGAACCGCACCAGTCTCTCTAATAATGATGCTCTAAGTTGGAGCCTCTGTCTCTCCCACTCGTGCAACGCTCATCGACTTTAATCTAGAACATATGTCGTATTTTCTTCGATTTCTTCATGGAACAGAGAATCTCTTTGTAAGTTGAAGTTTCTTCTTCTCTTCTCATATCCTCATATCTGCTCGATTTGTCTGATAATCAGAACTCTTCATCTTCACTCTTCTTCGATTCCTTTATGAAATATAGAGGAGATGAAAAAAATATAGAGGTAATGAAATGATGTTTTCAGTCTCTTGACCTTCGATTTGAGTTGAGCCGCTTCGATTCAAGAAAGAGGCTTGTCACAAGAATGTATGGTAATAGAGATCAATCTAAAGAAAAACAAAAATTCAAATTTGAATTTGTACAACCAAGATTATTAAATGTTGTTACTTAAAATTTTATCGCTTACTCATTTCATACACAACTTTAATAAGAACTCGTCTTTATGCACCCCTTGTCTTTATGCACCCATTGTCTTTAGGCAACATCAATGGGTACCGATGAATTTCTGAAAGCCTTGAGGCCCTTGACCATAAGAAAGTCTTCCATAAAGAAAAACAGACAATCAAATTGATGATTCGCCTTACTTTCGAAATTAAAAAAAAAATATGATGTCAATTGTAGATATCAATATCAAAGTTTTATAGAAGAGATGAAAGCATCAACGGTTTTGCTTCGTGAAAAAAAATGAAACGGTTTGAAGTTTGTAAAGAAACATGTTGTTGAAGTGATTTTAATGTTCATTAAAATTTGGTCACAAAGAATTGATGTAATTGTATGAGAAGGACATGGAGATCGTGGGTGGAACGGTTTGAGACCGATAAATTTGATTTTTTTTTTTCGTTTTTAGTGGAAAATAAATAAACTGTTATGTCTTAATTATTTTTCTTTTTTAGTAATCTATGCTATAAAAGAACTCTTTACATGAAAGTGCCACGTCATTACATAAGAAGAGAACACGTGTCCTATAAAAAATATAAATAAAAACATAAGATAATAGTTTAATCGGCCTCTCGCCTTCTCACATTTTCGCCTTCTCGCCTTCCCGACTCAATTTCTTCGCTTAATTATCTATAATGACCTTTAAATCCAAAATTGACAAAGCTTAGCCTCTTTATTCTTTGGGTGAAGAGCCAAGATGCTCTTAAGTGTTTTAGAAAAATCTTACTACCCCTCTCATAATCTCAGTACCCCCCTCCTATTATTCTCTCTCTCTTTTACCCTTCCTTTTTAATTACTAAACCCTTCCTTTTCAACCCCCAAATAAGTACTCTAATTACTGCGACCCATATAAATTAACCTCAACAAGTAATTTCAACTACCACCAGGCCCCACAAACTCAATCCAGCTGAGATTTGTCGGATCTCCTCGTTCCTTCATGATGTAAGACTCGGTGGGTGAGTCTTAGGCAAGCGGAAGATGGGATCTAGAGGCTGGCTTTCACGCTCTCTCTTCTAGATCAGTGAATGGATAGTGATAGAACAAAGACTTGAATCCACAAGTCTTTGAGCTGAACGGTGTCAAACAAGCTGACTTTCACGCTCTCTCTTGTTGGACGGTTAAAGGAGAAGTGAAGGTGGAACGAATGGCACCACAGAGAGATGGAGGGTCTCTGATACTGCACAAGCACTTGGCCTTGGTGAATCACACACGCAAGAGCACAAGCAAGCAAGAACAAGCGGCGGCTGCGGCTAGGTCTTTAGAAGAACTGCGTTATTTTATTGATGATCAAAAGGTAACCAAAGATACAATGCTGCAGGGGAGCTTTATAAACAGCTTTTCAGCTAGCCCTAAGGCCGAAAATAAAAAAGAAAACGACAACATAAAGCCTACGGAACTAAACAAAACGCAAAAGGCAAAAATACATCAAAAATGGAAAGTTCACTTAAAACTAAAAATAAAAGAAACTAAGTCTACTCTTGCGGCCTTCTTCTGGGGCTCGATCATGGGGCTCTTGGACGTGCTAAGTACCACTGGGACAAGTCAGATTAGTTGGACAAATTGTATAAAACGTGTATACCTGGTTTTGGCGCGCAATGTCCTGAAATGCATTCTTGGCGGTTGTGTCTGGTCCTGGTCCGTTCCATGCTGGTTTCTTGATGATTCCATCTTCTTGATGTCCAGTGAAGTCAAGCTGGTAGCAATCTTCAAGTTCCTTCCCGTGGTTAGCTCCCAAAACGTCTTCTTGCTCCATTTGCTCTCTCTCGGCTTCAAGGCTTGTTTCCGCGGTATCTTGAGGCTGAGACGTGATCTCCGTGCGTTTCTTGGTGTCCTGGCCTCCATTTCCTGTCAAGTAAACAGACTTACCTTGGGCTGTATGATGCTGGTTGTCTTTGATGCTCAGCCTTGCAAAATCCTCCAAGATGTCTATATCGGGTGCGTTGGAGCTTTCTTTGAGGTCGGTTTGAAATGGTGGATTTCTGAACGCGTCTCCCAGCTCCATTGTGTTTAGGAGGGTCTCCACAGCTACATTGAACCCTTCTCTAAGTCTCCTGGTCTTGGACTGTGTCATTGGTGAGGACTTGACCGTCGGTACAAGCTCGTTGGTCTCGGCTTGATCGATGTCCTCATCATTCCCTCTCTCTTCAGAAGGTTTTGTCCTCAAAACGGTTTCATCTGCATCATAAGGAGATAGATCAGCAACATTAAAGCTATGAGAAATGTTAAACTCACCTGGCAGCTCCAAGCGGTATGCATTGTCATTGATCTTCTCTAGCACTTTGAAAGGGCCGTCTCCTCTCGGTGCAAGCTTTGAACTCCTTTGGCGTGGGAACCTCTCTGGTCTCATGTGTAGCCAGACCCATTCTCCAGGCTCGAACGTCAATGCCTTGCGTCCCTTATCAGCTTGTCTCTTGTATCCCTCGGTTTTCTTCAAGATATTCTCCCTTGCTTTCTCATGGAGTTTCTTTACAAACTCTCCTTTCCTGAGGCCATCTAAGTTAAATTACTCAACTTGGGGAATTGGCGAGAGATCAAGAGGGGTTAGTGGATTAAAACCATAAACTACTTCAAATGGTGACATCTTAGTAGCAGAATGAGCGGCATGATTATAAGCAAACTCAATGAATGGCAAACAATCTAACCAAGTTTTTAAATTTCTACCAAGAGTTACTCTAAGTAAAGCAGAAAGTGTACGGTTTACCACTTCAGTTTGTCCATCCGTTTGTGGATGACAAGTTGTAGAAAACAGCAGCTTGGTACCAAGCTTTCTCCACAAGGTTCTCCAAAAGTGGCTTAGGAACTTAGTGTCTCGGTCAGAGACAATGGTCCTAGGTACTCCATGCAAGCGTACCACTTCTTTAAAGAACAGATCGGCCGTTTGCGTAGCATCATTGGTTTTGTCACACGGTATAAAGTGTGCCATCTTTGAAAACCGATCCACAACAACAAAGATTGAATCCTTGTGTCTGATCTTAGGCAAACCTAGCACGAAATCCATAGAAATATCCACCCATGGTGCGTTAGGAATAGGTAAAGGTAAGTAAAGACCATGAGGATGTAACCTGGATTTGGCTTTATGACAAGTAACACATCTGGCGCAGTGTCTCTCTACATCTCTCTTGAGATGCGGCCAATAGAAATGATCAAATACCACTGCCAATGTCTTGTCCACACCGAAGTGACCCATCAGACCTCCACCGTGTGCTTCCTTGAGTATTAAGTCTCTCATTGAACTCTGAGGGATGCACAAGCGTTTGTCCTTGAAAAGAAACCCATCATGTAAGTAGAACGAGCTGAAAGCTCCTTTACCGCATGATTGATAAGCTTCTCCTAACTCTGGATCATCTTTATACAGCTCCTTTAGATGCTCAAAGCCCAGCACCTTTGCTTCCATGGTAGTGATCAGGGCGTGTCTCCTTGAAAGTGCATCGGCTACCACGTTTTCTTTCCCTTTCTTGTACTTGATTACATATGGGAATGTCTCTATAAACTCTAACCACTTAGCATGCCTCCTCTTGAGTGAAGTCTGTCCTCTCAAATGCTTAAGGGTCTCGTGATCAGTATGGATAATGAACTCCTTGGACAGCAAGTAATGCTGCCAAGTCTCTAATGCCCGAACCAAGGCATAGAGTTCTTTATCATACGTAGGGTAGTTTAGTGTAGCCCCACTGAGCTTTTCACTAAAGAACGCTATTGGCCTCTTCCTCTGATGTAGCATAGCTCCAATCTCTAGACCAGATGCATCACACTCTACTTCGAACATCTCATCAAAATCCGGCAAAACTAGAACCGGAGCTTGCGTGAGCCTCTCTTTCAGCGTATTGAAAGCTGTGTCTTGAGCTGATCCCCACGAGAATGGTGTATTCTTCTTGATAACAGCCGTGAGTGGTGCAGCTACTGTGCTGAAGTCCTTCACAAAACGCCTATAGAAACTTGCTAGGCCGTGAAAGCTTCTTACATGGCCGATTGTAGTCGGTGTTGGCCAATCCCTGATGGCTTTGATCTTCTCCTCATCTACTTGTAGTCCCTGTTCACTCACTACAAAGCCTAAGAACACAAGCTGATTAGTACAGAAGGTGCACTTCTTAAGGTTAGCATAGAGGCCTTCCTTGCGAAGTGATTTAAGCACTAGTTCGAGATGCGTGATATGATCAGTTAAGTTCTTGCTATATATAAGTATGTCATCAAAATAAACTACTACGAATTTACTTATATAAGAACGCAGAACCTAGTTCTTGAGACGCATGAATGTACTTGGGGCATTGGTCAGGCCGAACGACATGACAAGCCATTCGTACAAGCCTTGCTTGGTCTTGAATGCGGTTTTCCACTCATCTCCTTCACGCATTCGGACCTGATGGTATCCACTCTTTAGGTCGACCTTTGAGTAGACGGTGGATCCACTTAGCTCGTCCAGCATGTCATCTAGACGTGGTATGGGGTGATGGTATTTGATGGTGATGTTGTTTATAGCTCGGCAGTCCACGCACATCCTCCATGTACCGTCTTTCTTTGGAACTAGAAGCACAGGCACGGCACAGGGGCTAAGACTCTCTCGGATATAGCCCTTGTCCATCAAGTCTCTCACTTGCTTCTCTAGCTCCTTAGTTTCCTCCGGAATCATCCTATAAGCTGGCTTGTTAGGTAATGCCGAACCGGGAACAAGGTCTATTTGGTGCTCTATGCCTCGGATTGGTGGTAATCCAGGTGGTATATCTTCAGGAAACACGTCCTTGAACTTGTTTAGAACAGCTATGACTTCGCCAGGAAGTTCTAATTCAATTGTTCCTGAGCTTAGACATTCTTTAAACAGCATTAGTAGCACGGTGCCCTTTGTATATAGGGTCTTATGAATCATATTTGTGGATAAGTAAAGGCTAGGCTTACTTACCTCGGTTTCCTTACTCATTCGGACTTGTAACTCATGTACCTCAGATGGAGTGAGAGGCGCAAGGTTATACTTCTTGTCCTTAAACGTGAATGAGTAGTGATTGGTGCGGCCATGGTGGTGAGAAGCTCGGTAAAATTGCCACGGTCTTCCCAGCAGAATGTGCCCAGCTTGCATTGGGACCACGTCACAAGTGACTTGGTCTTGATACTTGCCCACTCTGAATGGCACAGAAACTTGCTCCACGATCTTTAACTCCGTTTGGTCATTGAGCCACCGTAGCTTATATGGTCTCGGATGCTTAGTATTTTCCAGTCCTAGTGTATCCACCATATACTTGCTAGCCACGTTAGTACAAGAACCACCATCTATGATTAGATTACATACCTTTTCTTGGATGGTACATCTTGTATGAAAGATGTTTTCTCTTTGCACTTTCTCTTCGGGGTTGATGAGAACACTTAGTACTCGTCTGGTCACTAGCATCTCGCCGGTGTCAGGGTACTGAATGTCATCACTATGATCACTAGCATCATCCTCTTACTCATCTTGAGACTCGTAGTCTCCACTAGGCGTAAGGATCATCACCCTCTGGTTCGGACATTCCCTTGCCATGTGTCCTCTGCCTTGACACTTAAAACAAGTTATGTCACGAGTTCTTTGATTAGTACTAGGGAACTTACCTTGCTCTGGTCGGTTGAACTTAGGAGTCTCGGTGTTTTTCCCTTTGAAGCGTGAATCAATCTCCACGGCTTTCTCTTTGTCTAGAGGTCTAGAACTACTTGATATCCACGGTTGAGATGATTTGTTGCGGCTGGTGAGGGATGTCTTGCGTTTGATCTGCTGCTCCACTTGTACAGAAAGATGCAATAGCTCATGCATTCCACTGTATTGGAGTCTCTCCACCTTTCTTGCAATCCTCTCTTGCAAACCGTCAATGAATTGAGCCATCAAAGCCTCCTCGGATTCTTCTAACTCAAGTAAGTTCATCAGCTTTTCAAACTCCTCGAAGTATTCATCAACGCTCCTGGTTCCCTGAGATAGCTTACGAAAACGTTTCTGTAAGTCTCTATGATAATGTTCAGGGACATACCTTTGCCTTAGGAGGAACTTCATATCACTCCAATTAGCCACTGGGCCAAAACGCTGCCTTCTCCTCTCGGCTACGCTTCTGTCCCACCATGCAAGTGCATTCTCCGTGAGGTTTGCTGCAGCTACAGCCACTCTCTTGCGCTCCACGTATCCATAGCATTCAAAGATGTGCTCTAGACGTCTCTCCCAATCCAGATACACTTCTGGATTTGATTTCCCTGCAAAAGTAGGAGGGGTTAGCTTAATCTCATGGTTCTGTTCACGGAAATCTACTTCCCTTGCTGGGTTTCTCCTTAGAGGATCTTGTCTCCTCTGGTTTCGGTGAATGAGAGGATCCTGGACATCATCCTCCAAGTCCGGCATCTCCTCTTCTTGGCCGTTCTGTTGTAGAGGCTCTCCTCTGATCGGAGCTCTCCTTGGTGGTGGAGCCTCCATTCGGTCAATCCTTTCACCAAACTCCTGTCGCATGGTGCCCATCTGTTGGCCCATGTTTCTCAGCTCTTCCCTCAGTGCTGCCATCATTTGTAGCACAGCATCTTGGGGAACTCCTTCTCCATCCGTCATGTTGCACTCGGTGTTGCTAGTCCTTGCACAAACTCAGCAAACAAATCAAAGTACCACGGCAAATAAACTCAATCAAGCCAGAAACACAACTAGCCTATTCAAACAATCAAGCGGATGCTATAACTGTTTAAACAAACTAAACCAAAAGCAGCAACACTGAAAACAAAACTTTTTATGATTTTAGGTTTTAAAAAACGAAACTAATGCAACAGAAACAAAGAAACTAGCAACTTAGCAAAATGAAAACGTTTTTATGGGTTTTAGGATTTAATGGAAGTAAATAAACAAAACCAGTAAACAAAACAGAAACAATTCTTTTCGGGTTTTCTTTTTGGACTAAACAGAAACTAGACAATCTAATGAAACAAGCAGCCACGATTTTTATGGATTTTCTTTAAATGAAACAAAACAGAAACTCAAATAAAACTGAAACAGAAACAATGAAACGAAAAGGATAGGGGTAAGAAAAACCAAAGGCAGAACCTTTGGCTCTGATACCAGATGATGTAAGACCCGGTGGGTGAGTCTTAGGCAAGCGGAAGATGGGATCTAGAGGCTGAATTTCACGCTCTCTCTTCTAGATCAGTGGATGGATAGTGATAGAACAAAGACTTGAATCCACAAGTCTTTGAGCCGAACGGTGTCAAACAAGCTGGCTTTCACGCTCTCTCTTGTTGGACGGTTAAAGGGGAAGTGATGGTGGATCGAATGGCACCACAGAGATATGGAGGGTCTCTGATACTGCACAAGCACTTGGCCTTGGTGAATCACACACGCAAGAGCACAAGCAAGCAAGAACAAGCGGCGGCTGCGGCTAGGTCTTTTTAGAAGAACTGCGTTATTTTATTGATGATCAAAAGGTAACCAAAAATACAATGCTGCAGGGGAGCTTTATAAACAGCTCGTCAGCTAGCCCTAAGGCCGAAAGCATAAAGAAAAACGACAACATAAATCCTACGGTTCTAAGCAAAACGCAAAAAGGCAAAATACATCAAAAAGGAAAGTTCACTTAAGCTAAAAAGAAATAAAAAACTAAGCCTATTCTGCGTGGCCTTCTTCTGGGGCTCGATCCTTGGTCTCTTGGATGAGCTAAGAACCGCTGGGACAAGTCAGATTAGTTGCACAAATTGTATAAATTGAGTATACCTGGTTTTGGCGCGCAATGACCTGAAATGCATTCTTGGTGGTTGTGTCTGGTCCTGGTCCGTTCCATGCTGGTTTCTTGATGATTCCATCTTCTTGATGTCCAGTGAAGTCGAGCTGGTAGCAATCTTCAAGTTCCTTCCCGTGGTTAGCTCCCAAAACGTCTTCTTGCTCCATTTGCTCTCTCTCGGCTTCAAGGCTTGTTTTTGCGGTATCTTGAGGCTGAGACGTGATCTCCGTGCGTTTCTTGGTGTCCTGGCCTCCATTTCCTGTCAAGTAAACAGACTTACCTTGGGCTGTATGATGCTGGTTGTCTTTGATGCTCAGCCTTGCAAAATCCTCCAAGATGTCTATATCGGGTGCGTTGGAGCTTTCTTTGAGGTCGGTTTGAAATGGTGGATTTCTGAACGCGTCTCCCAGCTCCATTGTGTTTAGGAGGGTCTCCACAGCTACATTGAACCCTTCTCTAAGTCTCCTGGTCTTGGACCGTGTCATTGGTGAGGACTTGACCGTCGGTACAAGCTCGTTGGTCTCGGCTAGATCGATGTCCTCATCACTTCATGTCCCCTAAAACCAGACAATCCCATTCTCCATCTCCTCCAACTTTTAAGGAAACTTAGAAAGGTGAGTCTTTTGCTACTGTTGTGGTTCTGCGCTTTGAATCTTAATAAAATCGTGTTTAGGAAACGGATTAGAGTCTTACACATTATTCCTCTTCCTCTTACATGGCGGCATAGTTTTTCCTTTTTTTTGGATCATTGGATTATTGAAATTCTTTGCTAAGTTGATTGGAAAGGGACTCACATTGGTAAATAAGAGCAGTTAGAATGGTTAAATGTGCATCGAATCATTCTAAATCCTAGTAAATCATAGTAGATTCGTAAATAAAAAGAAATTTTCTGGGTACACGAACTGGGTATTACTGGACCGCAAATGGTATTACTGAGCACTGTTTAGAAAACTGGTATTACTGATGAAACCATTATTACGGGAACAACTGGTATTACTAAGACAACGAATATTACTGAAAGCAACTGGAATTACTCAGCATGCTTTGAAAACTGGTATTAGTGATAAAATCAATATTACGGGAACATGATATACTCATAATTTAGCATAATTTAACATTCATTTTAGATAGCTTTGCATGTTCTTTTGCATCTATTTAGCCAATTTTAGTCCCATTTGCATCCATATTAGAGTCTAGTGAGTTTTAGCTTAAGGTGTTGCATATTTGTACATATTAAGTCCTTATTAGGTGTCTTGGAGGCTTGGAGGCCTTATGGAGTGATGGATGACAAGGTGGAAGAAGAGAAGATGGCCAAACAAGAAGCAGACGAGTTTTAGAAGTGTATCGACCTTGGTGTCGAGCTACCAAAGTCGATATGGCCTGGCAGGAAGGACAAGGAGTGCATATCGAGCATTTGTATCGACCTACCAAGGTCGATACAAGCCGTCCCAGAGTTTTGGAGCGGGCGTATCGAGCATCTATGTCGAGCTACAAGGCTCGACACGACCCTTAAGACGATCTTTAGCAGCGTATCGAGCTGCATATCGACATAGCAAGCTCGATACGCTGATTTTCAGACTTAAACCGGGTCAATACTCGGTTTGTTCTGAGTTGACCCGGTTCGTCCACTGTTCACTATAAATAGGAAATGACCTAATTTTCCTAAGTATCTTTTAATCTTTTGTTCTTCCTTAGAAAACCTTCCTCTTTGGTTTTTAAGTGATTTTGTAAGACATTTATTTGAGTTTATGCAATTTAGTACTTACATTTCTTAATCTTTCTTACCTATCTCTCTAATCATGTTTATCTTCATCTCTTTCATAGAATTTAAGGGTCTAATCATGATTAGTGAGTAGTTTCCTTAGGATCTAGGGATGGGTTAGATTTAGGGCGTTTTATGGATTGATCTTGATGTCTAGGATTAGATTCTTTCATTTTCCTCCTTGTTTAGTGTTCCTAATGCTAGTTTAGCCTTGATCAAGCCAAAACTAGGCCTTAGGGAATTTTCCACCCACAAGGTGTTTGTAGAAATTTCCCAACCAACTAAACAAGGGATTTACATTCCTAGCTCATGAGAGTGATTGTCTAGGGTGTTTATTGGCATTTTAGAACTGTTTCATAATGCTTGCTAGCTTTCTTTTCACTAATGAGAGTTAGTTCTTGATTAGGATGATTAATGAAGGGATTAGTGCCATGGAAGTGGATTAGTCGTGCTTTTGAGTTCTAAGCTTAGGGATTAGCATATATTGTGATTGATTGACATCAATGATTGATTCTTGGAACACCTTAGGTTGATAACCCCATCCTTGGATTCGTTTTAGTCATTAGATAGTCTTGCTTAGTGGTTAATTAGTCTTTGTTTACTTGGTTTGATCACTTAGGTTGATAGCTAAACAACAAACCCTTTTATGGTTACTTAGATTAAGGAGTTTTATGCATTCCTATTGTCACAATCACACCAAATTGGATTGATCCTCAAAGACCTACAATGACATGAGTGGGCTTGAGTAGTTGCTTTGTTAGGCTCAAAAACCTACCTATCAATTTGGCGCCGTTGCCATTTGGGTTTTGTTTTGTGCATTAGAATTTTAGTTCTACTTGAGACTAAGCTTTCTATTTCTTGGATTACTAATCTACTTTGCTTGGACTACTATGATAAGCTCGGGATTGAGCTTATCTAGATCGAACAGAAATGGAGGGAGAATAGAGGAAGATTGGGTGAGAAAACCCTTTGATAGATGATCGTCAATAATTCAATAAGTGTTTCTCTACAGCCGAACATAATACTTATAAGCATAATGATAATAAACGAGACTCATAAAGAAATGGGCCTTGAGCCCAAACATCATCTTGATTCTTCACTTGCCGTCCTCACTTAAGCCTTAACAAATGCCTTCAGCTTTCTTAATCACAACGATAGCAGACTTCTCCTTCCTCAATTCTCTAACCTCTTTTCCCTTGACCCTGTTTCCCTTTCTCCCGAGAGCCCCTAGCTTTCCTAGCTTATCAATACTCCCCCCTTAGAAACTCACCTTGTCCTCAAGGTGAAGAGACTTAGACTTATCT
Organism: Alliaria petiolata; assembly: GCA_020283515.1. Lineage (NCBI taxonomy): Eukaryota > Viridiplantae > Streptophyta > Magnoliopsida > Brassicales > Brassicaceae > Alliaria > Alliaria petiolata. Next base: position 18,336,531 of record JAHZTW010000006.1, on the reverse strand, counting down.
ACTGACCCGCTCACTACTCCATAGCCCTTTTTGCTGCAATTATCCGCCTTATCAACTGCATCTCTAACCACACAATACAACCATGATCCGCTCACATTATCTACGTTCCCCCAGAAGGAATATCCAACAATTTCAATCCACGAAATTAACCGGCCTGGCTTTCCAAGTCCTAACCACACAATCAAGAGACGAGGGAAAGTATCATTACCAGCATCGGTTGGAGTGTATACTTTAAAATTTTCATAGCTACTTTCAGCTGCCAAAATAATCCTTCTAAGCTGTCTCAGTTCTGTTCCTTTGTTTCCTAGATCAGTTGAAATGACGCCGAGAACTTCTAGCTCGTGTTTGTTACCTCCAATTTGCAGCTTGGACAGAGGACGTGCATACTTGTTCCATAACAGCTCCGGAGGTATCGGATATTGAAACACTATGTAGACCAAATCTCTTGTCACGAGGTTCACAGAATGGAGAGTAGTGGAGTTGCCGAAAATGATCCTGCTGAGAGTATACTTGAATTTGGTGAAAGGAGTCAAATCACTTTTCTCCAAGAGACCATTGGGAATGACCATAATCATATCAAGGATAGGTTTCTCTGTCTTTAAGAGCTTTAAAAGATAGTCACCAGGACAATTTCTCAGGTTCTGTTTCAGCTTTGTTGTTTCTCCTTGCTTTTCCCAAGTATTTTCTGAATTCCTTTTCAAATTTTCCCTGGTATTTGACAGCGTTGGACCTCTTGAATCATGACTCATGAACAGCCGCTTCTGGTTCTTACACTCTATGTGTATCCCCCTTCCCATCATGTTCAGCCAAGCAAGTCCCCCATACCCTTCTCGTAATACATCACTCACTATCAGCTCATCTTGAAACTCCAAAACCAGATAATTGATTTCTTGTCCATTCCACTGAGACGGTTTAATCAATACACCATCACACTCCCCGTCACAATTATCTCCTCCCTGATCATACGGTTGTTTGTAGCCAGCACAAACTTCAAGCGCTAGACAAATAGTAGCATCAAGGCAAATCAAATTAGACCAAGAATACACTAACCCCTCGGAAGCTCTTGCGGTGGTACTGAACTTATTCTTTACTTTCTGTAATCCCAATCCCATAAGCTTATAATCTGTTTTCAACCTTTTGTCTTGAAAAACCGAGCAGACTAATAAGCTCTTCGCATAATCATTATCAGTTTAAGCCGCTTGTTTCCCACAACATCTTGATTATCTTGTATCTTGAGATAAGCCTCTACCTTCGTACACAGCGGTGCATATGGACCATTACTACACCTTGAAATCCCATCAATATCACCAAGTTTGACATTCAGCCGAATGTAACTCTCAGCTATATCAACGTCTTGAACTTGTCTAATGATACTCTGACTTATTCCATTAACCTTAATGATCTGCCCGGGTCCCTTTTGCACCTTAGCTTGGCCTGTGTCCCAAACATACAACTTAGGATAAAGAGTCAAATCTTCAGGACTGTTTGACCAATTTCTCAAGTCAGCATCTGAGACTTGTGACAATCTCTCTTCCTTGAGCTTTTTCCGAATACGTGGCATTTCCATTGGTGGGGCCAGTTTTTCTCCCATAACTTCATGTAGCTTTACTCTCTTGCTGACTCGTCTATTAATTTTTTTTAGAAAAACTGAGCGGTTGTTTTGTGATTTCTTCTTCCTAGCCTTATGATAACACCATTTGACATGGAGCTTCTTACAGTACCGAGATCGTCTTGCACAAGGCAATTCTGAAACCACAACTTTAACAAATTCTCTAAGTGTTAACACATCTGAACTTTTCTCCTCTGGTTAACCTACTTGTCTCCGATGACTTTCACCTTTAAGCCGAGCTCTATGAAACCATCGATGTACAATAACTCTTTTCAAGAGCAGGGAACGTTTTGAGCAAGACGTCTTTGAATTCAATGAATCATAAAGTAGTTCATCACGGCTCTTGTGCTTGCTTATTTCTTCCGACTTAGACTTCATAAACGTTCCTCCTTGATACGAACCCTTTATAAACGAAGGGATCCATTCTTTTCTAGTTCTTGGACAAGTTGTACCATGCAACTCCTCGTCTTTTTTCCTCTTTTTACCACTATCGTTACTAAGTCCCTGATACCACCTTCTGTGAATTTCAGTATAAGGGTCACCAAGTTTCAACTCTCTAGCAAGCCTAGCAATTCTATTCTGCCCCAACAAATCTCTCTCACCTTCAACCATCATCGTAACGTCATCAGTACGAGGCTTTAACGGAGCCTGTAATGGAAAATCATAACCAAATTTCCCATTATACATGGATGATAAACACTTTTGTTCACAAGCCCTTGCAGATTTTTCCTTAGACTGCACTCTCTTCATTTGAGCAAGTGCCTCCTGACCAAGTCTGTAATGCAAAAACTGGAAACAATTTCTATTCTTCTCGACCGAAAGAGCACGGAGCTGCATACCATATTTTGCTAAACAGGTTGCTAGCGCTGCATCTTTCTTCCCACATCTCCTTTCCCAATCGTATTGTCGTTTCCTTCCTTTAGTTTTTACACCTAAGAACAGCTTGGTACATCGCGCATGAACTTTGGACTCAAACGTGGTTGAAGTGATTTGGTCTTCTCTCCAGATTTTCCTTTTTCTAAACTTGTAGTTTCGTTCTCTAACACGAGATCTTTGAGCTTCTGTTGCAGTCTCAGACGTCATCGAATCAATACTCCCATCGTTCATTCCCTTTTCACCATATTCATGGTGGAGGTCATCATGCTCCAATTCTTTAACAGACTTAGTAATTGGCTTCTCATCAGTTGAATTTCCACTATCTTCCAACAGAATGGAATCGTCAAGCCTGAGATGATTTATAGGGCCAAGTGCTTGAACCCCATAACAAAAGTGATGAGATACTCGTTTAACGCCTGTATCAACAATCAATCTCCCTTCCAACCGATTCCGCATATCCTCTTTAGGGTTTCTAACAGTTGGAGAATCGATGAACATACCATAACTCTTACAAGCTTGTGCAAGGTCATGTCGTGTTGTTTTCTTCACACCAAAGTATGATCTCTTCATTCCAGCAGTATGCACACCTAAGAGTTTCGCAAAAATCCTTGGCGTGATTGAGATAACAGGTTTTCCTTCACGAAATCTGCTCTTCTTTTTACGGACCTTGTAGTATCTTCGTTCAGCAAATTCACTCATTGCAATTAGAATTTGAGAGTTGATGGAGAAAGCATTTGCTAGATAGTTTCACATAAAACTTAGGGATTTTTGTAGGATTTTCTAGAATTTTGGCATTTCTATTTGTGAGAATAGCTCCACGGCTAAAACTCTTTTGAAATGTTAAGATTCTGGAAATTCCCTTTCTCACCTTTTGATTAATACATGCTTGTCTAGAAACCTGAATCCGTGAAGAACAACTTATAAGAAAAATTCTTTGCCTTTCACGATTTAGGATTTATCCCGATTTAGTATATAAATTGAATGTGTTTGCTTGAGTCCCTCTAGTCATGAATAGGGTTGCTTAGGTTTAAACACGTATGCAAGATAACTTTTGCTCGTGATGTCTTTCCTTGTACTTACACACTTTCGAGTGTTTTTGGTTGATAGGTACAATGGTAGGAGCAACAAGGAGAGGAGCTGTTCTTGGAAGATCAAGGGATCACCAAACGGAGAAGAGAGATGGAAAGAGACCAGTGGGAAGTTCCAGCCGAGCTGTTACAGTTCGCTCACCCAAACGAGCATCGGGAAGGAGGAATGCGAGATCCCGACCCACATTGGCCGATATGTGTGCAACATTCAGGCGGATGGAATTCAAGACCACACGCTACCCCCATGAAGAAACAATGATTGAATTGGGCATCTACGAAGACTGCCAGATCCTTTTCAACGCGATGGGTCTAGGGCGTTTCGTGGAGAATGCTTATGCATCTCACGACGAAGCAACCTTCCAGTTCCTGGCAACACTGGAAGTGACCTTCTATGCCTTTGGAGAGGAGACTCCAAAGAAAGATGGAGATGGCTATATCCGCTTCAAGTATGGAAGCGAGACTCACCGGATGTCATTTCGGGAGCTCGAGTCGATATTCGGATTCAGCCAAGGCGATATGCGCGAGATGACCCTCAACATCGAAAGGGAGGAGCTGGATGATATACACATATATTTCGCATATCTACCATGCATTTAGAATAAATTTTCATCCATATTTCATTTATAGGTAAGTATAATCATAGTATTTGATCATTTATAGGATTTAGAACATTTGCATTAGCATTTGCATTTTCTTTTGTATATATGCATCATTTCAGGTTATTCTATGCATTTGGAGACAATGTGGAAGCTGGAAACATAAGATGATGAGCTAGGNTCCTGAGCAATATAAAAGCTCATCTACCTTGTATTCTCAATTCACCAAGTTATTAATCAAGAAAGTTTATTTTTGTTTCAAAAAAATCTCTCTTTGCAATCAAAGTTGTGCCTGCGTTTTTACTAAGTTCTTTTGAGGGATTCAGAGAGCTTGTGAGGCGTGTAGAATCTAGTTATTCTTGTGAGGATTAGCCCTTGAAGAACTAGAGTCTAAACTCTTAGTACTTGGAGTTCAAGTGCAACTGGTTTTTCAATCATCATATCCATTCATCCATCAACTTCAGCTTCCAAGTGACGATTTCAAAGGCATCTCTACTTGGAGCATTTCCAGTCTTGTGTCATCTGATACTGCACAAGCACTCGGCCTTGGTGAATCACTCACACAAGAACACAAGCAAGGAACAATGACAAGCGGCGGCTTAATCTTTTAGAAGAAAGTGCGTCTCTTTATTGATAATCAAGGGTAACCAAATTACAACTGCTGCAGGGGAGCTTTATAAGAGAGCTCGTCAGCTAGCCCTAGGGATGAAAACTTAAAGAAAAACGACAATACAAAGCCTACAAAAGCTAACAAAACGCAAAAGGCAAAAAATACATCAAAAATGGAAAGTTCACTTAAACTAAAAATAAAAAAGAAACTAAGCCTATTCTCGTGGCCTTCTTCTGGGGCTCGAACCTGGGGATCTTGAACGTGCTAAGTACCACTGGGACAAGTCATCTTACCTGCACAAATTGTATAAATTGAAATACCTGGTTTTGTCGGACAATGGTCTGAAATGCTTTTGTCGCTGTTGTGTTTGGTCCTGGTCCATTCCATGTTAGTTTCTTGGTGATTCCATCTTCTTGAAGTCCAGTGAAGTCGTGATGATAGAAGTCTTCAAGTGTTTTCCCGTGGTTGGCTTTTAAAACGTCTTCTTGCTCCACTTGCTCTATATCCGCTTTAAGACTTGATTTCGCGGTATCTTGAGGCTCAGATGCGTTCTCCACGAGATTCTTGCTGTTTTGGACTTCATTTCCTGTCAAGTAAATAGACTTACCTTGGTTTGTACGAGGCTGGTCTTCTTCGGGGCTCAACCTTGCAAAATCCTTCAATATGTCCATTTCGGGTGCGTTGGGGCTTTCATTGAGGTTGGCTTGTGGTGGTGGGGTTCTGAACGTGTCTCCTAGTTCCATTGTGTTGACGAGGGTCTCCACAGCTGCATTGAACCCTTCTCTAAGTCTCCTGGTCTTAGATCGTGTCATTGGTGAAGTCTTAACCACCGGTACATGCTCTAGGGCGTCAGTTTGGTCGATAACATCATCAATACCTTTTAATTGATTTGTTGATTTTGACAAGAACAGATCTTAAAGCATATCAAGATTCCTTCCTTTGACCATGGCAAATCGATAAATTGAAACAATCGACTATCAGAGTAGTTCGAGATTCCTCCCTTCGACCATTGCAAATCAAAATTCTTCCCTTCGGCATAAAAGAATGAGATGATCGAATCAAAAAATTATTATAGAAAATTATAAAATTGCTAGTTTGGTTTGAGACAAGAATGAAATATTTATACCCAGAGGCACTTTCCTAAACTCATCTTACTGAAAAGAGCACTTTCAGAAATTGAGGCACTTTCACTATCTAAAAAGACCAAACTATCCTTATTCTTTTTGTGCCTCTTTGTAAATTTTTTTCTTCTCTTTTTCGGCTCCTTATCATTGTCGAAAAAACATTATCTATGTCGCCAACTAGTCTCAAACCAAACTAGCAATTTTATAATTTTCTATAATAATATTTTGACTCGATCATCTCATTCTTTCATGCCGAAGGGAAGAATTTTGATTTTGCCATGGTCTAAGGGAGGAATTTTGAACTACTCTTATAGTCGGTTGTTTCAATTTATCGATTTGCCATGGTCGAAGAAAGGAATCTCGATCTGCTTTAAAATCTGTTCTTGTCAAAATCATCAAATCAATTAAAAGGTATTCCCAAACATTTTTCCCTATGTGGTTTATGTGATTGTTTGATTTCTTAATAGTTGTTCGTTAATCCTCGCTTATCAAGTGGATCTGTTATGATATTTATTTTGTTTTCCAGATTTTGGATCCCACTTGATGTATATTGCATAGCTTCCAGAAAAACCCAGAACTGAGATCTCAACAATGGCGGCGACAAGTGAGAAACAACAACACAAGGATGCGGTGGTGAATCAAAAGCTCACGATGGGGTGGACATTGAATCGTGGACATGAAATGATGAACATTGAGTTGTGGACATAAAGTGGTGGACATTGATTCGTGGACAACAATTCTCCAAAAGAACCTGGCTTGGCGATTCTTTTTTGAATTTTTTTCGATGAAGCACACTTGTGTTTTTATGAAGGTTAAGATGGAATGGAGTTTTGGTTGGGGCGACACATTCATATACATGAATTCTTGGACATTAAATGGTGGACATGGAGTCGTGAACAAGCATTTGTAAACATGAAGTGATGGTACACTTAATGGTATATCATATGGACAGTTTGTAATACAATAATCAAATTTTGCTTTCGATCTTGTTTTCAGTGAAGTGTTCTTCGTGGAAGACTTAATGGTAGATCATATGGACAGTTTGTAATACAATGATAAAATTTTGTTTTCCATCTTATTTTCTCTTTGTTCTTCTCATTATTCGTTAGTTAGATAGAATCACTAGATCTGGTATTGCAGCTCTACATATCACTACGCATATATTTTAGATCAGTTTTTTTTATCTCATAAAATCCAATATAATTGGAGATCTTTTAGTTTGAGAATATTTGGAGATTTTTTAGTTAGATGGACATGTTCACATGGATAGTAACAAGTGGATACAATACATGCTCATGACTATTTTTCCATACATGCTCATGATCACGTCCATATGTTCGTGACCACGTGGATAAATCTCTAATATTGATAATGAATAATCAATGAGCAATTTCCCAATCTGGATAATGAATAATCAAACTGCAATTACAGTACACGCAACGCCGCCACTACGTCCGATTGAGTGTAGCCTGGTTTCAGATTCTGGATCGATGTTTCCAAATTGAGATTCGAGTGGAGTTCGAGTTCGAATCCGGGTAGGGAGGTCTGTGATTCTGACGGATCCGATGGAGACGGAGATGAGATGGAAGAGAAAGATAGAGATAGGTATATCATGGCATAGGAAATACACGGCGGAGATAAGTTTTACGGAAGAGAGAAGGATGAGGTGTCGGAGGGTCGCCGATATCGGATCAGTGGCAGCGGAACAAGAATTCAATTTCGTAGCTTAAAGTTCACCGGTGAGGCAATAAGAAAGAGAGAAATAAAGTTTTGATTTCACGGTGAAACAAATTAGAAGAAGAAGATAAAAAATAAAACAAAAAACAAACTTTTTCATTAAGGGCAAAAAAAGAATTTCAACTACACAAAACACCTCTAATGCCTTAGTTTCAGAAAGTGCCTATTTTGTAATCTAAAATGGTAAAAGTGCTTCTAAGTGTAAAAGACTATTTATGTTTATGTATTTAATGTGAAGATATTTTGATTGTAATCTTGGGTTTTATTTAAACTTCTTGGACAAATTTATTAATGGGTTTTTTATATTCTTTGAATACTTAGTAAAAAAATTGTACGGTATCCATGAAACTTTGATAATCACCAAGCAATTTACTTATTTCTTTCTATGTCCTTCAATTATTAATCAAATAAAAATATTTGGAGATTGGTTTTTGGAGATTGGTTCGTAAAGATTGAAACACAAAATTGAGAATGGATTTAGTTAACACCATAATGAAAGAATTTATAATTTATATGAAGGAAAACATGTAGTACATCCACCTAGTATTCATAAACCGAAAAAAATCTATAAACCAGCTCCAATTATTTTGTTTAGCTTTAGAAAATTGTTGATTATATTACAATAAAAATATCAAAAGGGGACCTCAAGTGAGTCGTCCCATGCTTCAGCACTTCCATTAGAAGCATCTTCGACGTCTTCTTCCATAGATAGCCTAATGTATTCTCTATGAGCAAAACGATCCCACTCAGTCCATGTAGGATTTGCGCGCTCCTATATATGTATTAGGAATCAATAAAAGAGCAATGAATATCTTTGTAAGTACATATCTAATTAGAAAGGAGTTTCAATTGTGTAAATATATACCTGGCGGATGAGGAAGGGATCGCGCGTTTCAAATGCCATAAACTTGTTAAGGTTGAAAAGTATATTGAAAACATTTCCGGAAAGTTTAGAACCCTTCAAATCATTCAGACAAATGTACCCTTTTTCTTCGGGTTTGACCATATCGAATAATTGGCATAGAATATCCTCAAATAGCACCGCCTCTTGTGCCATGCATTCCATTCTATGCAGCTGCTCCTCGTAAAAGAATTGCAGCTCGTTCCTTGTCAAAACTCCATTTGCATCCAAATCTATGCACTTGAACCTATATCATCAACATTAATATCATAACATAGCTCTTACCAAATAACACCTACACATACGAAAAGTTTCACTCTCACCAATACTCAAGGCTAGGTTCTGATGACTTGTCTTCTTCAGCCAAAATGAAATAAACAAAATCCTCATAACCCATCTTTCCTTCGGTTTTGCTAGTAAACTTCCTTGGCACCTATATAAGAAGACATATATAGTGACAATAACATTCGAAAGACTAGTAGATAAAAGGAAGATCCGGAATAGCGAACCTGAGAAAAGATTCGGTCGACAATCCTGTAGGTGAGAGCATGGTTACTATATCGGATGAGATTCTCTTTGTCGATTAAGAAATCATGATCTGTATCGAGCTCCCAGAACTTGCAGTATATGACATAAAAATGTTCATACGAAAAGTTCCTGAAAAAACCGTAGAGAGTCAGAATTGAAGGCATAAATTAGCACCAATTACAATATTACTAATAAATCTTGAGCCACCTACCTCAACACCTTATTGATATCTTCTTCTTCATCAGCATGTTGCATTGCGTCAACTAAATTTCCTCGCTTAAGCTCTCTCAGGGTAAGATGTCCATTCCCACTCCTATTTATGTAGTAATATATTCTGTATATTACAGTTTCAGCTGTTTCCAAAGATTTCCACAAACATTACAATGGATCTTATATAATCAAATTTTACATTTGACAAACCACTTTTTAGAAATTTTCTATCTAATATGAAGCACATCTTCTTATATTTTCAGCAATATTATTATTTGAAAAATAAGAAATTGTATAAAGTTTTGGACTAACCATATCTATCCTGAAACTCAGGTGTGCCTTGTAAGAATTCTAGACCAGGGTGTGTAGCCAATAGTTCTTGGAGCACAGGCTTAAAATCATCCTGTCATAAAATTCCACCAAGAAGTTGATAATTCTTGTATATATTTCAATAAAGAATAGTTGCTACATAAAAATGAAGAAGATATAACTATATCATCTAATTATGTAGCCAAAAGAAAATTAGTGCAGCTTGGAAAAACCACCTGGACAAGGTACTTGTTATCTGGTTGCTTCAGTATTGTAAATATTTGAGTTGTTATCTCCTTTGTCAACATATTTCCATTAACCCAATAATCAATGAAGGCTTCTCTGTAAAGAACAAAATTCATGGCTTAGTATATTATGATCTAATGAACTAATATATATTCTTAGCACTTTTTCGCAACAACAAACTCCGTAGCAAATTAAACCATGGATTTAAAAATGTGAAAAAAATTTGCAAACCTTTTCACAAAACCAGTGTTATTGGTATCTACTTTCTTGAAAATAGAGGTGGAAAAAAATGATGGAACCTTGCAGATCTCAGTAGTGACCAATTTAAATTCTGAGAAAATAAAAAGAGAGACATTGTTATTCACTAAATATTAGACATGAAGATCTCTAAAAGAGAAACTAACCAAACATCAAACCTTGCAGTTGCAAACCATCCTCATGGCCATGGAAAAGACTATTGATCTTAGCTATACACTGCTCTTTTTGGTCGTTTGGTGGTGGGCGACCATCTTCAAAGTAAAACTATAAATACATAATAGAAAAGTTTTAGCACAAAAAAAAATGCAGAGATTATAGCGGTAAGAGATGGCAGTCAGAAGCCGAAAGAGATGGCAATACGATAAGAAAATGGTGGTACCACCTCTCGTTACAGCATCACTAAATGGTTACATAAATAGAATAACGTTAGCCCAAACAAATGCAGAGATTATAGCCGTATGGGATTTTTGGTAGTACGAGATAGCGGTAAGAGATAGCAGTGCGATACTACCATTTCATGTCATTACAACCTCATTGAATGGTTACACAGGAGGTGGTAGAGCCTTACCAATCAAAGCCTAGAAAATATATAATTAGAAGGTGGATCAAAATGTAGACCTGAGGAATGAGTTCTTTAACATGGTCAGAAACTACTTTGAGAGGAGAGCTAAGATTAGAAAGTCCAGTCCTTTGTCTAGTGATCCGTGGCGAACCGGTCGAATTCCTCGGAGAAAGAGGCGGGCCATTACGTGCCGGAAACATTGAAGCCAAAGGACTATTAGAACCTGAATTTGTAGCCGAAGAAGAGCCTCCACATACAACATTCAATGCAACTCCTGATTTGACATCATTTACCAAAGACGCAACCTATAATAATAATAATAATAATACCTCCAATTTTAAACACATTCATATTTTTCTCTAGAATATACAGGTTATCTAAACAAAATTCGAAACATTTTACCAAACGATTGGTTTCAGGAAGCGTAAGCCATTGATCGAAGAGCTTCTTGACGAAATCTTGATTCGATTTCATTGACATTGGTGATGTCTCCGGTAACTGTAACAGCTCTATATCCAGCGTTAGAGACTCCATCGCCTTGGATTGGATCTTGCTTCGAATTTGATCAATTCTCAAAACAAAAATTTCTTGGTGGAGAAAGTGAGATTGTTTTATATACATTCATACATGTGTACTAGTGTGTATATCAAGAAAAGAAAATTAGATCCGTCCGATCCTGGAGGAGATTAGCTGCAAATTTCAGGGTAGATGGAGAGAGAGAAGGGAAACACATTTATTAACGTTTTCTTAGTCAAAAAACTATAATTAGTAAACTGTTGAAAAACACATACAGTAAATACTTTTCCCAAAAATCAACATTAGTGTAAGCTACTACTAATTAACGGTTGACACGTTCCCTACCCAGAAGAAGCATTCAACATTTGCTATCAAAACTGAGTTATTTAGTCAACTGGCAATAATTCTGAACATAAATTAGCAAAAAAACAATTATGTGATAATTAGTTTATTTTTAATGGTTTTATTATTTATTTAATTACTATAATTATATGAGACATGTATTTCATGGTTTCGTAACATGCTTCTTATATAAAAATTTTAGACTAAACAACATAATTTGTTTTTAAAAAACACATAAATTATATATATATTAAATTTTTTAGCATTAAAAACACCATATAATATCTAATTTAAAACAGTTCAAGCATGAAAAACAAAAAATACAGAATACAAATAATCACAAAGCTTAAATAAATTTAATGTTTTACATAAAAACTTAAAAAAGATAAAATAAAATTAAACAAAAGCTTTTTTTAACCATTTTTATGTAAGGAAACAATATAAATTTATTTAGAGTGTTTGACTCATTTTTAGAGGTTTAGATAGCGGATTAACAATCTTTAAAATTAATTTTATGTCAATATAGATAAATTAAATAGCATTATACCCAAAAAATATGTTTCACTTTATAAATTAGAATATAAAAGATAAATTCGTCAAAAAAACAAGTTCGCCCTAGCGAAGTCTTCTCCCAGACACGTTTATCAAGATGTCCCTCCGCTCTGCTCCGACCAAGATTTCCCTCCGCCAGATCTTCGCCTCCGCCGCATGCCTCTCCCCCTGATCTCTGCATCTCTCCGTCCTTGCTTACCTTTCGCATGTGCCTGATCTCGCCAGCATCATAATCTCTCTTCTCCCCTCCTCCACCGTGATGGCTAATCGACGACGAGTTTTTGCGTTTGCTGCGGCCAGCATGCTGCATTCGGCAGATCGGAGCTCCGACACCGCTCAGCCTCCGGTGGTGACTACCTCGCCTCAGCTTATTTGTCCCAAGCTGCCGGAGCCTCCGGATCCACCAGACTCTCCTCCCCTTCCGATGACTACGCTTCCTTTCGCCACCATGGATTCCGGCCTGCTGCTGATGCCAGATCCTCCTGAACCACCATATCCACTTGTCTTTCCTTCTATCCTCAGCATTTCCTTCTCCCATGTTCCCTCTGCCATCTTCATTCCCTTCCCATTTTTTCTGATCTAGATCTGGATTTTCCAGCAACCTCTATATCTAGGTCGCATGTGGCTTCTTCAACTTTTGTTGTTGTGTGCAGATCTTTCGCGTCTTTGCGAGCCTTTACAGATGTGTCAAGAGCGTATCATATTTGTTTTCAGATCTGCTATATTTCCCTATCTGAGTTTTTCTCGATCGGGTATGATCTTTACATCTTGCTTTCCTCTCCTCTAATCACTATGAGTCATGTGTACTGTAGAACTAAGATGGATTTAGGATTTGCTAGTTCCTTTTGTGGAATTTGTGAACATCTCCGTCGCTTCTCCTTTATGAAGCTATCAAAAGTGGTTGTATTTTATAGTGATCCCGTATATTGTTGGTCTTGGCTTGGTTTGGAAATCTTTAGGGAATTTTACTCCTTTATGGAGCTTGATGTAGGAACGTTGGTATGTTCTTTTAATGATGGATTGAGATGGTGAATCTATGACTGGCCGTACGACTCTCTTCACAGGTTCAATAGAGATGGAATGAAACGGGAGTTTCAGATGGATTGATGGACGCCACTCAGTGTATGGAAGAACTGAGATAAGTCGGTCACTCAAGTCACAAGGCTTCGCACACAAGTGATTAGAGATCTAAGGGTTTCTTTGCTGAAAACGCAGAAAAGATGTATTTGCTAAAAAGATTGTGTATTGAAAATGAAACAGGTGGGGGAGCTTATAAGCTCTGAACTACAACGATCATAAAATGACTTAGAAAGGAAACTAGATGCTAAACATTAAAGAGAAAATAACAATGAAAGGAAAACGCAAATGCTCTTGATAAACTAGTTGTTGTCTTCTTTGGCGGATTTCTTTGAGTCTAGATTAGGAAAGTCTTCTTAAGTCTTGATCAGATAAGAGATAACTAGGAATCTCTTATGCGCCGGTTCTTCTAGAGTATTCTAAGGGATTAGAAACTCTGGCCCTCCATTAAGCTCTTTGTTTATGACAAATAATGTCATGTCTTCAATGCCTTGCAAAACCGGCAAGAATAAGCTTGGCTGGATCTTGTTTTGCAAGTAAATGTCTTCTTGTATCTTGGTATGGTCTGTGGCTTCATGAATGGTATGTAACGTGATCTGCTGAGTATTCTCCATGTCTTGATGATTCAAAAGGCTTAAGTCTTCTCGAGGTTCGAATGGCGTTTCTCTGGTGATCTCCTTGGAAAGCAACTTCTTCTTAAGTTTCTCATACTCGATGAGAGCTATTAAGCTTTCCACAGACTTGTTAAACTCCTCCCTCAAGCTCCTAGTTCCTGATCTGGTCTGTGGTCCATGCCTCATGACCGGTACAGCAGCTACACGCTCAGCTTCGGTTAAGTCAGGACCGATGTCCTCATCATTCCCTCCCCCTTGAAAAGGTTCTGGCCTCAGAACTGCTACATCTGCATTAAAAGGGGTTAAGTCAGTAACATTAAAAGTATGAGAAATAGTTAACTCACCTGGCAGCTCCAGCTTGTATGCATTGTTGTTGATCTTCTCAAGTATTCTGAAAGGGCCATCTCCTCTTGGTGAAAGCTTGGATTTCCTCTGATTAGGGAACCTCTCCTGCCTCATATGTAACCAGACCCAATCACGAGGCTCAAATGTAATCTCTTTGCGCCCTTTGTCAGCTTGATGTTTATACTTCTCAGTCTTCTTTTCCAGGTTGTCTTTAACTCTTTGGTGAAGTTTCTTCACAAAATCTGCTTTAGTAACACCTTCTGCACTAGAATAAATAGCTTGGGGCAGGGGTGAGAGATCTAAAGGTGTTTCTGGATTGAATCTATAAATAACTTCAAATGGTGAAAACTTTGTAGCAGAATGCTTAGCATGATTATAAGCAAATTCAATGTAAGGCAAGCATGCTAACCAATTCTTTAAATTCTTACCAACCGTGGCCCTTAGCAATGTGGATAGTGTGCGGTTCACTACTTCGGTTTGGCCATCGGTTTGGGGATGACACGTTGTGGAGAAGAGCAGCTTTGTTCTTAGCTTCTTCCACAATGTCTTCCAGAAATGGCTCAGGAACTTGGTATCACGATCATATACTATGGTTCTGGGCACGCCATGTAGTCTAACAACTTCCTTGAAGAAGAGATCAACAGTTTGTGTTGCATCGTTAGTCTTGTTACATGATATGAAATGGGCCATTTTGGAGAATCTGTCCACAACTACAAAGATAAAGTCTTTGTGGTTGATCTTGGGTAAGCCTAAAACAAAATCCATAGAAATATCTACCCAAGGGTGGTTAGGGATAGGCAAAGGCATATATAAACCATAAGGATGTAACCTGGATTTGGCTTTTAGACATGTTATGCACTTGGCGCAGAATCTCTCCACATCTCTCTTCTGGTGAGGCCAATAGAAATGCTCAGTGAGAACACTTAGAGTCTTGTCTCTGCCGAAATGTCCCATGAGTCCTCCTCCATGTGCTTCCCTGATTAGCAATTCTCTCATAGATCCTTGGGGAATGCACATCCTCTTTTCTTTAAACAGAAACCCTTCTTGTTGATAGAAATCTCCAAATGCAGCTTTACTGGTTTCTTTGAAAGTTTCTTGAAAGTCAGGATCAGCCTCATATAAGTCCTTGATGTGCTCGAATCCCATGACCTTAGACTCCATCGTGGTGATTAGAGCATGTCTTCTGGACAATGCATCAGCCACAATGTTTTCTTTCCCCTTCTTGTACTTAATGACATAGGGAAATGTTTCCACAAACTCCAGCCACTTAGCATGTCTCTTCTTTAGTGTTGTTTGGCCTCTCAAATGCTTTAATGTCTCATGGTCTGTATGAATAACAAACTCTTTAGATAATAAATAATGTTGCCAAGTTTCAAGAGATCTTACTAATGCATATAGCTCCTTGTCATAAGTGGGTTAGTTTAGGGAAGCTCCACTTAGTTTTTCACTGAAGTAAGCCATTGGTTTCCCTCCTTGTGTTAGCATAGCTCCTATTCCTGTTCCAGAAGCATCACATTCTATTTCAAATGTATTATCAAAGTTAGGTAATACCAGGACATGGGTGTTTGTTAAGCTTGTTTTGAGCTTGTTGAATGCATTGTCTTGAGCTGTTCCCCACTGGAATGCAACGTTCTTCTTGATTACAGAGGTCAAGGGTGCAGCTATGGTACTGAAGTCTTGTACAAATCTCCTATAGAAGCTGGCCAAACCGTGAAAGCTCCTCACATGTCCAATGGTGGTAGGCGTTGGCCATTCTTGAATAGCCTTTATCTTTTCTTCATCCACCTTTAATCCCTGAGAACTTACAACAAATCCTAAAAAGACAACTTCATTAGTGCAAAATGTGCATTTCTTCAGGTTTGCATACAGACTTTCAGCTCTTAAAGTTTCAAGTGCTTTTTCTAGATGTTTTAAATGATCAGCAAGGCAAGTACTATAGATTAGTATATCATCAAAATATACTACAACAAACTTACAGATGTAGGCTCGCAGGATATGATTCATGAGCCTCATGAATGTACTAGGTGCGTTTGTAAGTCCAAATGGCATCACCAGCCATTCATACAATCCTCTCTTGGTTTTAAACGCAGTCTTCCACTCATCTCCTTCCTTCATGCGCACCTGATGATATCCGCTCCTTACATCAATCTTGGAGAAGATGGTCGCTCCATTTAGCTCATCCAGCATATCATCAAGCCTCTGTATTGGATGCCTGTACTTAATTGTGATGTTGTTGATTGCTCTGCAATCCACACACATCCTCCAGGATCCATCCTTCTTAGGTACTAGAACCACAGGAACAGCACAAGGACTTAAGCTCTCCCTGATGTATCCTTTAGACATGAGCTCTTGCACTTGTTTCTCTAACTCCCTTGCTTCCTCTGGATTCACACGGTAAGCTGCTCTGTTTGGTAATGGTGCTCCAGGTACTAGATCAATCTGATGCTCTATTCCCCTTATAGGAGGTAATCCAGATGGAATGTCTTCTGGAAAAACATCAGTAAATCGATCCAGAAGCTCTAAAACAGCGGCTGGTATATCTTGTTGCTCTTGTCCTGAAAGTAAACTTTCTCTAAAGATCATCAGTAGCACCTTTTCTTGCAAGTCAAGCGATTTTAAAACTGAAATAGGAGATACATATAAGTTAGTTTACCTACCTCTGCTCCTTTTGACATTGCTTTGTGCATCTCATTCACTTCATGAGGAGTGAGAGGCGCCAGGCTATGCTTCTTGTTGTTATGGGAAAAGGTGTAGAAGTTGGTCTTCCCATTGTGCAAGGTCTCTTTGTCAAACTGCCATGGCCTTCCTAGAAGCAGATGACCGGCTTGCATTGGCACAACATCACATATAACTTGATTTGAGTACTTCCCAATGCTGAATGGAACCGTCACTTGCTCAGCAATCTTTAGCTCAGTATCGTCATTCAGCCACTTAAGCTTGTATGGCCTTGGATGCTTGGTCTTTGGTAAACCTAGCTTATTAACCAGATATGTACTAGCAACATTAGTACAAGAGCCACCATCTATGATTAGACTACATACCTTAGTATTGATGGTGCAGCGTGAATGGAAGATGTTTTCTCTTTGAATGGTTTCAGGCTCAAAGAGAACGATGAGTGATCTCCTCACTACTAGAAGATCTCCTCTATCTGGATAGTCTATGATGTCCTCTTCAGACTCAACAGCTTCCTCTTCTAGCTCATCTTGTGATTCATACTCGCCATTTGCTTTAAGGATCATTACCCTCTAGTTTGGACATTCTCTTGCATAGTGTCCTTTCCCTTGACACTTAAAACAAGTGATATCCCTTGCTCTTTGTGCTGGAAACTTGCTAGCCTCAGGTTTGTTGAATTTTGGAGCCTCTGGCGTGGCCTTCTTGAATCTTGATTCTACTTCAACAGTCTTCCCTTTGTCTAGATTACGCTGTGGTGGTGGATTCCAGGGGGTTTTGCTTCTGTTTGTAGCAGCAGTTTTCCTCTTAATATGTTGCTCAGCTTGTATAGCAAGATGCAGAAGCTCCTCTAGATCATGGTAGCCTTGTCGCTCTACCTTCCTAGCAACTCTGTCTTGCAATCCATCCAAGAACTGTGCCATTAAAGTCTCTGGAGTATCCTCAACCTCCAATCTATTCTTGAGAGTTTCAAATTCTTCAAAGTATTCTTCCACGGATTTGCTCCCTTGTGTAAGCTTGCGGAACCTCCTTTGCAAGTCTCTGTGGTAGTGAGCAGGAACATATCTTTTCCTCAAGCTGAACCTCATGTCCTCCCAAGTAGTGATCTGCCCATGCCGATGTCTCCTTCTATCTGAAACATCTCGATCCCACCATGCTAGAGCGTTCTCCGTAAGTTGGGCAGCAGCTAATGAGATCTTCCTTGCCTCTGAGTAATGGTAATACTCAAAGATGTATTCCATTCTTCTCTCCCAATCCAGATATGCATCCGGATTAATCATCCCAGAGAATGTTGGAGCAGATAGCTTGAGGTCTTTGCCTCCATCTCTGTCTTGTTCTTCTCTTCTGGCTCTGTTTTGTCCTCTAGGATTGTAATATCCATTAGGATCCGGCGGTATAGGCTGTTGTTGATGAGCCTGTGGATCATCTTCAAGGTCAGGCATGTCTTCTTCCTCCTCTCGGTTATTCCTCTGAGCGTTTACCCCTCTGATGGGATTCCTGCGTGCAGGTACTTGTGCTGGTGCGGGTGGTTGCTCAAAACGATTCATGCGCTCCCCTAGAGTGGTCTGAGTGTTGACCAAGTCAGTGAGCGTTGCTTGCATAGCAGCAAGGATCTGAGCAATGTTGGTGTTGGCAGCGTCTCCCATTGCTTATTCCTGTGTAAGACAGAAATCAAAAGGAGATCAAGTGCAAAATGTGGGTTTTGGAGATTTTTTTTTAAAAAAAGAAACAATGAATCTGGACGCTTTCTTGACACCACAATAGATCCGTTAGCAGAGCTGTAAAACGGGAAAGCAAGCTACGGTACAAATCCGGCAACCAAATAACTAGTTAAGGAAACTTCTTTTTGGGGTTCTTTTCTTGATTTTTTTTTACTAAAACGCAAAACACGAAATGAAACGGGAACAATAAGATCTGCGGAATGATGGAAATGAAACAGAGAATCTAAAGCAAAAATGCACGAAAGGATGATGTTTAGCTTTTTTTTTTTTTTTTAGATGCAAGAACAAAACGATAATCTTAAGAACACAGAAAAAACGAATTTTTTTTTTGATTTTCGGATTTATAAAACAGAAATGAAAGATGCAGTGACACTAGATGATCTGAAAACAACGGGATGAAACTTTTTTTATAGGTTTTCTTTTATGGAAATCAATAGATCAAGCAAGAACAGAAATGAAAACAATTTTTTTTTTTTTTAATTTTTTGGAAATATGAAGAACAATGAAACAGAGAAGCGTAGAAACAAAAATAGAGGATAGATCCACCTGATTTGGGAGCCTAAGCTCTGATACCAGATGATGTAGGAACGTTGGTACGTTCTTACAATGATGGATTGAGATGGTGAATCTATGATTGGCCGTACGGCTCTCTTCACAGGTTCAATAGAGTTGGAATGAAAAGGGAGTTTCAGATGGATTGATGGACGCCACTCAGTGTATGGATGAACTGAGATAAGTCGCTCACTCAAGTCACAAGGCTTCGCACACAAGTGATTAGAGATCTAAGGGTTTCTTTGCTGAAAACGCAGAAGAGATGTATTTGCTAAAAAGATTATGTATTGAAAATGAAACAGGTGGGGGAGCTTATAAGCTCTGTAATACAACGGTCATAAAATGACTTAGAAAGGAAACTAGATGCTAAACATTAAAGAGAAAATAACTATGAAAGGAAAACGCAAATGCTCTTGATAAACTAGCCGTTGTCTTCTTTGGCGGATCTCTTTGAGTCTAGAATAGGAAAGTCTTCTTAAGTCTTGATCAGATAAGAGATAGCTAGGAATCTCTTATGCACCGGTTCTTCTAGAGTATTCTAAGGGATTAGAAACTCTGGCCCTCCATTAAGCTCCTTGTTTATGACAAATAATGTCATGTCTTCAATGCCTTGCAAAACCGGCAAGAATAAGCTTGGCTGGATCTTGTTTTGCAAGTAAATGTCTTCTTGTATCTTGGTATGGTCTGTGGCTTCATGAATGGTATGTAACGTGATCTGCTGAGTATTCTCCATGTCTTGATGATTCAAAAGGCTTAAGTCTTCTTGAGGTCCGAATGGCGTTTCTCTGGTGATCTCCTTGGAAAGCAACTTCTTCTTAAGTTCCTCATGCTCGATGAGAGCTATTAAGCTTTCCACAGACTTGTTAAACTCCTCCCTCAAGCTCATAGTTCCTGATCTGGTCCGTGGTCTATGCCTCATGACCGGTACAGCAGCTACATGCTCAGCTACACGCTCAGCTTCGGTTAAGTTAGGACCGATGTCCTCATCAGAGCTGTTCGATATTTCCTTTTCTCTATTAGGTGGGAAAATTTCTTTTGCAGAAAAGGAGTTNGTATTTTATAGTGATCCCGTATATTGTTGGTCTTGGCTTGATTTGGAAATCTTTAGGGAATTTTACTCCTTTATGGAGTTGTTCGATATTTCCTTTTTTCTATTAGGTGGGAAAATTTCTTTTGCAGAAAAGGAGTTGAGCAAGAGTTTTGGCCATTCAGAATATGAATTCAATGTCCTCGTCCAGTGTCCTTTTGCTAACCGCTTCTGGAACCTCATTTTGTTTCGGTCCAAGTCCATTATAGACTCCCAATCTTCTCCGCATTTGCTGCTTCAAGAAGCCCTTGCTCTTCAGTTGGCGCTCAAGGATTCATTCTCCACAGATTTTACCTTGCTACAAATATTTTCGGACTCATATGTCCTAATTATCTCCCTCTTGATGGGAACAGATTTGAACGAGATAGCAGACTTGCGAAGCCTTGTTATTCTCTTCTTCTCCATCTATGTTTATGTTATCTTTCTTTCTGCATTATGTGTTGCGGTTGTTCTAGATATTGCAGTTTTTTTAAATGTCTTTCCTCTTTACCCTCTTTCCTCTTTATTACATCATTGTTATTTCTCTAGCTATTGAGAAAGAATCCACTTGACCAAAAAAGAAAGGTGAATTCGTCCAAAAACATTGTTTGTTATTACATCATTGTTATTTCTCTAGTTAATCTTTTAAATTATTCCGATTTGAGTAATCATCAATACTATAATAACACAAGTCAACTGATTGCTCTTTAAATGTCATCAAATTTAGACGTACCAACTACCTGGCGTGATATATTTATATGCGGCTCTTGGCCTTGTGTAACAGACTGCTCTTTAAGTGCCATCAACCTTAGACTGATCAATTTTTCATATGTTCTCGAATGTTATGTCGTTGCTAGTCTTTGCCTTCTTGATTCATGACCTCTTTCAAACCTCTGAACTTATGGTGGGAAGCGATACAACTTAACTTCCGGTTCACTGAAAGTCTGAAACTAACCTTTCTATCCCTTGTCTCAGTTAGTGTGAGATTCTGGTTTTGCGCGTATTCCTCATCATTTGAGTAACAACTCCTTCCCTCTATCCATTGAGCTAGATTCATTGCATCTACGAGGTTGCTAGGTTGGAATTTTCTTACCTACTCTTGCAAAAGATGTTTCAAACCCCTCACAAAGACATTCACCATGTATTTCTCAGGCATATGTATAAACTTTTTTCTAATAGCTTTGAAACTCCTTCTATAATCTAAAATAGAACCTTCTTGAAGTATACCCGAATACATATTCTTTAGTGACCCTTCTCTGTGGCCACTATGTCTTTTCTCAGTGAACCTTAGCTCCCCAAATTTGCGGTATGTCCTCCTACTATCAGATTTCACAGCTCTTGTAGTAAGATGCCTTGTTTTCCTCAACACAAGCCACATGTTCTCGTACAATTAACTTCTTAAAGTCTTCCCAGTTGTTAAGAGCCTTTAATTCCCACAGCTATTTGTTCCATTTACTTGTGGGTCCTTGAAGACTCTAAAGAGCCACCTACAGTTTTTCATTCTCAGCAATATAGTTCTGAGCACAATGTCTCTCAAAACAGCTTAACCAATATTCTCATTCTTTATGTGAACCAGGTAAGAAACTCATTTCCTTGTGCTTCTCTTGACCACGAGATATTTTGTGCTGGTGGAAATTGTCTTCTACACATATCAGCTTGTGATTTTACTCCAAAAACCTCACTAGCAATCCCTCTCATGTCAGCATCTGAACATCTTGAGAATCTCTCTTGGTTATGCTCCTTATGATCACGTGATTTTCCCATTGGTGGAGACTGTTTTCTTTCCAACAACTTAAGCAATAAACTCTAATTCAAACAAAAGCAAGATAATAAACTAGGAAAAATGCTAAAACGAGATTGAGACAATGATAAAAAGTGAATCCAACGATGAGGTTATCGATTTAAGGTGATCCTAAGCTAATCCATGATGTCA
The DNA here is from genome assembly GCA_020283515.1 of Alliaria petiolata. Classification (NCBI taxonomy): domain Eukaryota; kingdom Viridiplantae; phylum Streptophyta; class Magnoliopsida; order Brassicales; family Brassicaceae; genus Alliaria; species Alliaria petiolata. The sequence continues at coordinate 18,314,489 of JAHZTW010000006.1, read as the reverse complement.
ATTTACACAAACAATGCTAATCCTTAGGTTTAGAACACTAATCAAGATTAATTCATTTTCATGACACTAATCATTTTGCTAATTAGCTAATCAAGAACAAATTCCCATTTGTGATTAAATAATAAACAAGCATAAGAAACAAGTTATATCAACCAATAAACACCATAGACATTCATTTTCATGAGCTAAATATGTAAATCCCTTAAATAGTTCATTGGACAATTTCATCTAACACCTTTCGGGTGAGAATTTTCCTATGATGTAAATCAACATGATCAAGGTTAATCTAACATTAAGATCACTAAATAAAGAAGGATATAAAGAATCTAAGCCCGAGACATCATAGATCAACAATAAAATAACATTAATCTACCTCATCCCAAGATTATAAAAGAACTACTCACTAATCATGAAGAACCCAACAAATCCCATTAAGAAGATGTTAAAGATGATTAGAGATTAAGAAGAAGATAGATTAAAGAAAATAAACTTCAAATTGCAATAGACTTCAAAAATTTCTTACAAATCTCTTAAAATCTCAAAAGGGGTAAGTTTTAAAAAGTCAAGAACAATATGCCTAAAAAATTAAGGGTAAGATAGTATTTATAATCGGGTTAATCCGGGACAAATGGGATATTGAGCCAGTCGGGTCTGGGTCAGACATCCTTTTAATCGAGCAGTTGGTCGATCGCCAGGTCGATCAGATGTCTCCGCCTCAGTTGTTCGATCACCTGATTGACCTATTGGTCGATCGTGTGAACCCAGTTCTGATCGACCAGTTGGTCGATCGTCTGGTCGATCAGAACTCTCTGCCTTAACAAGATCAGTCAACGCCGGAATCACCGCCACCAAAAACAAAGAAAGAAAGACAGAGACTCACCATTGAACCAGAATTTCCATGACCAGATCCTTCATGTCTGGAGTCACCCCTAACCAAAAGATAAGCTTTAGCTAATGAGATTGATGCACAGCTCCCGGCGGTTCATTCATCTGACCGTAGACTAGGGGTACTTTTGATTAAGCAAGACTTTGTTCATTAATGACTCCAGATTCTTTCATTTCCATGTAAAGATCATTTCCTTCACAATTTCATTGGCAGAATATGCAACAACAACAACAAAAGTTGAATGAGAGTAAGACTGACCCTCTTTTAGTTCCACTACGACGCTCATATGTTCTTCGAGGACGTTCACCTTCACCATCTTCACCACGTCGACAACCACGGAAGGAGACACGAGGAGCACCGCCATATCCACTACCACATCTCTCATAAGAAGACTTTTAAAAGACAAACATTCTTGAAACTCCACGCAAAGCTTCAGCACATGAAACTTTAGAGAGTGCATAAAAGAGTTTTTATCCAAGAATACCTTGCAAGATCAACACTGATTTTAGCCCTGCAATTGCACCTTGAACATATTGAAGAAGAGTTCAAGATGTCTAACCGTTTGCCTAGAAAAGTAAAACAGAAATGTCATTACAAAGTGTAAGATGTCTAACAGTTTAAGGCATTACAAAAAATGTCATTACAGAGTGCTTAGAGGTGACTAAGCAATTGGGTAAAAGGAACAACACATGAATATACTAAGCTTGATGAACATACGCAGTGTGCCATACAAAGAATGTTGGAATTCCCTAATTTTCACATGCGATAGTTCCAAGCGTGAAAGTTCCGGAATCCAGCTTCTGGAATTTATCCAAAAGTCAGAATTCATTCCCTATGGAGGAATGCCCTTTACACAAAACCCACTTTCGATGATGCCAAGCACCATATGACTTGAAATTATGCTTCAAAGCACTTTCTACTTGAATTTAGAACAAAATTCACAGAAATCAATGAGCAGCTTCTATCATAAAGAGCAAATGTAATATGTATGGAAACCATTTTTTCTAACCGAAAGAAAACGATTTTAACAGTTTTCAACAAGAGATATAAATTTATAGGATTTGTTGTAGGAAATCAATCTAGGGCACTCGTGGTTAATGTACAGAAGTATACAACTTGGAACATGTAAATTCCATATACATTACCATCGACAATATTGTCACCGCAGATTTTTGTTTGTTTTTGTTTTATGGGCAGGATAACTCGCCAAGCTAAGTTCTTCATCGAGAATTGACTTGACGAAGCAAGCAAGTGAGAACAAAAAAATCAGGAATCAGAAAATGACGAAGACAAGAACTAAGAATCACGAACCAAATAAATTACAATAGAGTGATGCTACGGAGATCTCTCAATAGATCCCACAAAATCAAGTCAAATCCTAAATTCCAAATTTCAGATCGGAGACAAAAGAGAGAATACCTATGCGGCTTTGTAAGAGGTGAGTGTATGCTCTGTGGCGTTTTTCCTCTTGATAACACTCATATTTCGCTAATAGTTTATATCATAAGTGAATGCTTTAGCAAGTATTTCACTAAAATTTTAATTGCATAAATAAAATCAGGAACCAGATAACGACGAAGACGAGAACTAAGAATCACGAACCAAATACATTACAATACAGTGATGCCACAAAATCAAGCCAAATCCTAAATTCCCAATTTCAGATCGGAGACAAAAGAGAGACTATCTATGCGGCTTTGTAAGCGGTGAGGGTATGCTCTGCGGCGTCTGTCCTTTTGATAACACTCATATTTCGCCCATAGTTGCTATCATAAGTGGATGGTTTAACAAGTATTTCACTAAGATTTTAAATGCATAAAGATCATATTTTTATTATTTGTATGATCAAGACTCTTTTCAGAAAAACATAGAAAAAGGGACGCAAAATGGAGCAAAACAGACATTTCCGGATTAAGTGCAATATGACACAAGTTTAGCATCAAACGGAAAACTTCCCACCACGAGATCAAGCTGAATTTTGGTGAGAAGATAGACTGATCTACTACCTTTCACGCTGAAATAGTTTGAGATTGATTCCATGGTTAGATCTCAAGTTAGAAGGCAAGGAAGAAGGCCCGTCAAGACAAGGAGGAAGCACAATGGCCGCGCCATGCCTTGCTTTGGCCTTGCATTGGTTGTGCCATGGAGGGGCGACCACGCGGCCAACTCAATCACCGATCTCAAGCCCATTTACGAGCCCAACTTAATCTCGCAGCCGTCAAACGCAAATCTAACCTAAGAGGCGCCTAAAGAGAAGTCAAGACCTATAAATACTTAGTTCTATGGCTCTTATGTTGTGGTGCACAACACATCTCTTAATACGTTTGCAGTTGCGAATCTCTTTTCATTGTTTTCGTTCTTTATTTTTGAGAGAGATAGATTCTTCTTGAACCTTCTTTGCTTTTCATTGATTAATCAAAGCATGCACTTATTTTTAGTGTTTTCGTTTCCCTTAATCATGTGCGAGTAGTTTACTTTCGTTGAGGGTCTTCCAACGGGTTCTTATGGGAAATTTCATTAACTGTTTTTAATCATCTTTCTGCATAGTCGTATTCCTAGGGATTTATTTCGCCTAAGTTTGTACTTATTGCATAAATATAGCGTCATGAACTAGAAGCTGATCTTAGAGTTTATTAAAGTCGCTAACATGTTGAATCTGATCACCCAGCCCAACTTAGTTGAGCGGCTGTGTTGTAAGGTGTGAATTCCACACTTATGGAGCGTCGTGAGCGTTAGAACAAACCCGCTCTATTATTGCATGTTTGATTCCGTCGTAAGATGTGAATTGCATATATGTGGAGTTCTTACTAAATAAACGATCTACTTATGAAAGTATTTAGGTCATAAAACAGTGATTCAAATTTAGAGAAATTCTCGTCTAGTCTCATTTGATTCTGGTTGTTTAATTTCTAGTTAGAACCCCTAAGAATTCCCAGAAGAATCCCAAAGCCTTTCTCTTATTGTTTAATCGCACTTTGCACTTATTTTATGCACTTATTTTACACACTTCAATATTATACTTTCAATTACGCACTTTCAATTGATTTCCTTTTCGTCTTTTGTTTCGTTTAAGTTAATTTTATATTTTGCTTTAAGTTGATTTTCCTTTTTTTACGTTTATCATAGGCTTAGGCGAAAGCCAAGTGTATATAAAAACTTACTTTGTCTTTCAATATCGCATTCAATAGGCGAAAACCAAGTCATATATAAACACTTGCTAACATCTTGGTTATGGCTTTATATCTACACTTTTAGTGTATTTCGAGTTTTAAGAGTCTTGGCAGTGAATCTAAGCATTTTGGGCTCATAAGAGATGCTTTTGGACATTTTGGAGATTGGACAGCTTCTTAATACCAGACGTTTGGCATTCGATTGATCTCTTCCCACCGTGAGATCTTTCTGAAATTTAGACACAAGATAGCCAAGGAAGTTAGCTTTCATCTCCAAGTAGTTTGAGGTCAATCAAGAAGGTGGATCAAAAGTTATGCTCAAAAGACTGAAAACTGCTACGTCTGGGGACGAAATGGAGCAAACAGAAGAATTGGCCACTCAGGTCGGTTGACCGGTCGATTCAACCCGGACAGAAGTCCCTGGAATTTTCCAATCGACCGACTCTAACCGATCTATTGGTGGTCCGCATAAAATGGAAAGTTTCCATTTCTTGAGAGATTTCGCCTTTACGCTCAAATATTCACCCTAGACGACTGCTACACCTATATAAGCTACAGATGAGCTACAAAAATGGAGAGATCAGCCAGAGGAGTGACAAGAAATTTCATAGCCACCAACATTTTCATTGTTTGATAGATTGTTTGGTTTTGCTACTTTTGTTCAAGGGAGAAGATTTTCACCTTTGTATTTTTTCTAAAACCTTTTCATATATGCAATCCAATGTCTTTGCTTCTATGATTTCATTTGATATGTGTGAGTAGTTTTTGTTGGGTTTAGGGTTATTTAAAGGTGAATCATCATGGCTTAACAAATAGGATTGAATGATTTAGGCTTAGGAGTTTAGTAGGAGTTCTTTATCTATGTTGTGATTACTGCATATTACTATTTTGTCCAGTTAGCAATTGAATCTAGATTGGTATTGTTTGCACACTATTTCGCTATCAATTCGAACAAGCATTAAATGAGTTCATTTGCATGATTTGCGTATGCTTAATTATTGTGGAAATTAATTAACATATTGAATCACATCATTACTGATTGTTTATCATCTTGCATCGGATATGAAATATTGTTGTAGGTTGAAAGATAAAGATACCATCTTGTATGAGAGTATTGTTGATCATGTGTTGAAATAGATTTGAGTTTGGAAATCTCCACTGAATTTACCATTCCTAAACATGCATGAATATTTTAATACATGACCTTTAAGAACTTTCCAACAACACAACGTTTTCGTTTATTGATTTTAATTTCATTTCATTTAGTTTACATTTCGCTCATTTTGGTTACAACAACACACAATTTTTATATTTTGTACTAGCTTGACATTTGTTTACAAAGTTTACAGTGAAGCAATCAATTTCTGTGTATTCGATCCCTATGTACTACGATAGCAACATGTGCACTTGCACGAAGTATTATAAATACTTTGAACAAAACTTTATGCACATTAAAAATCGACCATAAAAGGAAAAAGGAGGAGAAATATGTGCAAGGCTGTTTGTGTGTTCAATAACTTGGAAGGGAAAGAGTCTACATGTTCTTTGACCGATACTCCTCGTCTAACTCACTAAATGAGTCAACAATAGAGAGTTTGTATTTCTCTAAGTGATTTGAACTGTATTTGGGACATACGCTAAGCTTGTGGTAAGTAAGCTTAAATACTTTATGAGTTCATTTTTGAGAGATGTGGTTCAACAGGTGCTTGGTTGATGGCATTATGAGACTTGGTGAGTTTCTACGTTTTCAACTCTTTTTCGAACTTTGATTTCTTTTATGTTTGAGCACAGACAAAGATCTAAGTTTGTGAAAGTTGATGTAACCGTGTCAATAGTCTTTTCGGTTTCTTTGGGAAAAAAGAGCACAAGGTGCAGAAAAATCCTTTTTGGACAGTTTCCGAGTACCAGAAGTTTGAGATCCGATCAAAACCTTCCCACCTTGCGATCTTCCTTAGATTTTCCCACAAGATAGAAAGAAAGTTAGCTTTTATCTCCAAGCTGTTTGAAGAAAAACTAACGGTTAGATCTGGATTTACGGTGTTTTTAATAAACACAAGTTCTCCAGTCTTGCAAAAGAAACAAGATCGGAAATGAAGATTGGATCACATAAGCCATCCATTGTGACTCCAAGGCTCGTGGTCGCGGCGAACACACTCCTGGCCACGGGACTGAGCATTCTCACCCGACCAAGCCCATTTCAGCCCATTTGAAGATTGACTTCCTAATCCGCCAAGGAAAAGCCCGAAACCGACCTAGGAGCCTCCAAGACCTATTTATTCTCATCTTATTTAGGGTTTTCGTGAGATCACATACACAGCCACCAAATTACTCTTAGCTAAACAACATCCCCATTTTGTTATTGTTCTTAGTTCTTTTGGTTCTTTGGGAGAAGATTTCTAAACCCTTGTTTTACTATTATTTGATTTTGTAGTTCTATTCATCTATGATTACGAATTGCATGACCATCTGCGATTAGTTCTTTAGTTGGGTTTAAGGGTTTCTCAAAGGGGATTTTGTGGATCGATTGTTAGGTTGTTAGAATAAGGTTTAATACTTTTAGAAGTTCTTCGTTCTTGGCATGTTGTTACTGCATGTTGGCTAGATACACGACGTAGATACTGGTCTAAGGAAGATAAAAATCACTAACGTGCTGAATTTATAAAGCTGAACTAGCTTAGACGAACAATTACGCAATAACATTTGAAAACATAGTATAGAGCTTTGTGAACGCAAATTGAACTTAAATATATTGTGTGCGCTACTCCGTGATTACCATATAAAGCTGAATAATTAAGTTGTTCGACATAGGTAGTTAATTCTAAGAACGTAGGTTAATTGTATCGTCGTCTTCAGGTTCTAGAACTGATATAATCGATTTCTTTTATCAATGAATTATCTTGCAATCAATCTATGAACTCCTGAGAATTTTCTAAGGCTCAACGCCTCGTTTATTAATTTCTTACTGCGCTTTTTACTTACTTGCTTACTGATTTTCGTGACACATCATACACTCACACAAAAACCATTGTTTTTCTTAGCTTTATTATCATCTAGTGGATTTGTAGTGCATGTTTCAATTTCTGTGAATCGACCTTTAAGTAATACAACGCACATATGTGCACTTACAAACACTTAGGGTTATAAATTTAAAAATTGAACACATCAAGTGACATCAAAGAATTTGCTCTGATGGAGCCATCAGGACAAGCTACAAAATGTACACTTGATAAGGAAGAGGAAAATGGAGGCCACTTAAGCTCATTGAGGATCGCTTTGAAGTAAAAATATACAAGAGATTTTATATTAATTACTTACTTCAACTAACTAAAAAGTGTTTGATTAAACTAGTGGTTTTTGAAAGTAAAAATAAAACTTGTCAAACAGTTTTCCTCTAAGAACTTCAGTGGCCTCCATTTTTCCTGTTTCCGAGTTTGGTATTTGAAAGTAACATTTTGACAAGTTTTATTGCTAGACTAGTGGTTTTTTAAAGTAAAAAAAAATACATTCATCCATAGAACTACATTTTTCCAATATCTTATATTAATTACTTCAACTGACTATAAAAATCTATTAAGAGATTACATTTCACAATCATATATTATTAATTTTGTTTTAGAATATAGGTGATCGATACAACAACCTTAATATACATTTCACATCAATCGTCAAACAGATAAGAAAAGATCAAGCGAAATTAGAGCAACTGATTTAGCAATCAAATTTAGAACAATCGATCTGCAGAACATTACGCAAAAAAGCAAAAAAAAATCGAAATTTGGAACTTGTTATTTCACTCTAAAACCTGTTCTTCTCCTTAGACTTACTTCTCAACCTTTTCCTTGTTTTCTCATTCGCCAAGTTAGTTAATACGAAACTATAACTACCGCGTCACGCCTCTTCACTCCACAACATCAATGCCATTCTCACTTATCTCTCCATCATGGCCACTCTTGTTCTTTCCATGCACTTCTTCGCACTTTGGTGTTTCCTTTGTGGACTTTCTCATATTTGGAGTCCTCGGGCTATTGTTCGCTTTGTCTTCTTCCTTTCAACCATCTACATTGTGGCGATGTCGAACACAATGCTTCCCCTTCACCTCCTGATATGACGAGTTAACTGTGTCGCTGCAGCTCTTTCTGCGGTTAATGTTTGGTGACTTGGGCCGAGTCAGTGGAAACTGTGATCAAACAATCATATAATGTTAAAAGCTCTGTTCATAATATCAATGTATCGCAAAGAATAACTTCTAAAGGAATTTGCAGGTTTTAGTACAGTCTAACTAATCTAAAGATGGAGAGGATGACACAGAGTGGCCAGTAATCACTGCTTCTGTACATCCATTTAACAAAAATCTAACATATGGATGCAGAAATTTCGATTAACTTTTGTTACCAAGCACAAAGTGTTCATGAACATGATAGTGAGATACTGCCAAAATAAAAAGAGAAGCTAATGTGACCGTAGAGTAGGATAAGCCATTGGTGAGGATAAGACCATCTCACGTGAACACAAGGAAAGGAAACTAAAAATGTTGAATCCCATCATGGGATTCAAAATTTTGTCAGCCTTCGACAAGTAAAATGGATCAAAGTGGAATTTAAAAAAAGGAAGGAAGACGGTGCGGGTTTGTTTCATACCTTTTTCAATGGAAGTTTCGGTGGAGGAGCCTCGTAGTAGAAATTTGGTACCGGATTAGCTTTGTAAGCCATGTTCTTCCGGAGTTGCTTAGTGACTACTTCTTGCTCTTCCTAAATAAAATACATTTTCAATGTTTCTGAGAATGCTCAAGAATGGAAGATAAACCAATATACTGAATCTAACAAGTAAGATTATTGTTTCAATATTTTGCGCAAGAAATTTGTTTTTATGCATTATGCTATTCCTAATGAAAATGTAAAACTTTTTCGGTTGTCATAATGCGGATGGAAACTATATAAAGCAAATTCCTACATCATATACTGACTAATGCACATGTATTCATGAGCATATATCTTTTACCTTGAGCCTTTTCTCGTTTTCTCTTTTCTCTTCTTCGACTGCTTTCTGTTTCTCCTCTAACTTCTGGTAAAACTGAAATGAGAATATGTTGATAATTAGCAGAGTGACAGAAACACGAAAAAGGAACTATAAGTATGACATCTCTAAGGAGAGAAACAGCGCAATACCATGCTTCCTTAAAAAAATTTTTTATCGTTATCCAAAAAAATACCTCTTTCCGTCTCTCCAACCGCACCGTGCTCCTAAATGTTGGAGCAACTCCAACCGTTATCTTGGGTTTAATAGTTCTTACGGATGTAGCTGATCTATAAATGGCTAAGGAACAGAAAATACCCTGTAGTGGTTAGCTATTAAACACAAATGTTTCATTTTTCATTTAACTTCACATAAAGGATACGAGGAAGCAACGGAAAAACTATCTTCTTCATCATGATGCTTCTTGTGATCTATAGTCTTCCTAGCTGGTAGAGGGGAATTTGGCTGAAACAAAAGGAACAGAGGAAAAAACAATTTAAAGTCTCATTTTACAATCACTTGAAAATACAAGGACTAAAAACATTATGTTAAAGTATTTGATAACAAGTAACGAAGAGAACCACATGAGTACTTGGAGCAATAAATCAAAGAAAACAAGATGCATACCATCAGAGTAATCAGAATCATCAGATTCATTTTTCAAACACTTTAACAATCCAAGAAACTAAAAGAGCTATTCAACACCACACTCTTTGTTTACCTGTGATCCTCTTGATCCTGAAGAAGAGTTGTGGCTAACAGCATTTGCTGATGAATTATTATCAGCTCTTGCTCTTCCGGAGATTTAGGAAGCGGCCGACAGAGAAAATGGCTTTGGAACAGTGTAGTTCGCACTGCCACGTGTTTTAAGCGAAGATGAGTTTAGTTTCTTCTTATTGTCCGAAGATTTATGGGATCCTGGCGAATCAATTATCCCTTCGACATTCACGGGAAGAACTTGCTGCCCCTGATGAGCATCTTCGGCAACCAAGTTCTGCTCGGTGCATTCCTTCACCTCCGCAACCTCTATAGTCGAAGGACCTTGGACTTTATTATTATCCGAAGATCCAGTTGAGCTTATTGTCAGACTATTTGGCTTCTTATCCATGTGTTTGTCCACAGGTTCTCTCCCCATTACCACTACAACACAAAAATGTATATACATACATAAATGCGCAGCCTTATTCCCAGAAAAGTATTGTCTCAAATTGCAGATAATTGGAAAGGAACGACAAATAAGTTGTAGTTTTTTCAAAGATCAATTAGAAACTATCATGTAACATAGATATTGACAAACATCAAATCTGATCCTTAACAGGAATTTGTACACATATACAAATTCTCAGCCTTGAAACAGCAAAACCATACACAATGCCCAACCAAAAAAGCTACCTAGAGGATATAATCTTCAAAATCAATTAGATATTGACAAACATCAAATCTAGGCTCTTTTATTGCTAAATTTTCTTTATCAGATTAAAATTAGGCGAAACCAAATAAATGTTGCATTTAAGACAGAACGAAGGAATGACCAACCAAAGCTATTAAAATTTATCAGAATCAACAAAGCAGCATGAAAAGTTTATCATAATCAACAAAGCAGCATGAACAAGCAGCATGAGCAATGAAAGAGCCAAACCTAATTAAAGACAAGAAATTGAGTTGCGCAAACAACATCGACCTAGCAGATCGAAATTTCGGACAACGATGTGCAGATCGAGCCACGTTTCTCGAAATCCGAAAAAAGATTTGAAAGAATGTAATGAAATTCTTACGATTTCTAGCTCCGATTTCTCCAGAAACTCGTCAAACACATTCTCTCTCTCTTCTCAGGGCAAAATGCAAAATCCCCCTTTCACGTCTATCCGTCGAGAGATTTACTTATTTTTTGTTTTTCTTTTGTCAACATCGATTTACTTTTCTTTTCATACGAATACTATATTGTTTTTTATTTTTGGTCGACGAATAGAATGTCAAATATATTCGCCTTTTTATTGGCGTGACGCTTTATTTAGCTTCTTTTGACTTTTTTTCTTTTTGTTTTTAAAAGAGAAAAATAAAAATAGAACATGTTGAAGATGATATGAAAGTACAAATGGTTATCCAAAACTTTTATATTAGTTAAATTTGAGAGTAGACGTGAGTGGATAGAAAAACTACATAACTACTTGTACAAAGAATTTTTTTCTTTGGGGAATTGCTAAAAATAACTTAAAATTTGATTCTTTCTTTAAAACTAGACCTCATATTGTATGTTTGGCAAAAGTAACTCATAGGTGTAGTGAAATTATAACCCTCACCCTTATGACCAAACAAAAAACATTCGCGATAATGACGATTTTACCCTAGAGAAGTCTACTACGAAAGAGTAGACTTCGCGAGTAGACTTCTTGACCTCTCCAAGAAGTCTTCTTTGGAAGTAGACTTCTCACCTATGACTTATACTGCAGAGTAGATTTCTCTCAAATAATTTCCTTAGAAATAATTAAAACAAATTATAAAAAAAATAATTTTATAAATTTTTTTGATAAATAACCAAAATATATACATTTTCCATCTATTAAAAATAAAATTTCAAAAAAATGTATCAATTTAAATCAACATAGCCATTTAGAGAAGTCTACTAAATCACTAATTCTCAAATTTTAATAATAAAAATTATAAAAAATAATTTGGTAAAAAAATTATGAACACAATTAAAACATAGACAATTGGCATCTATATAAAATAAAATTTCATGAATATGAATCAATTTATAAGTTTAATGAGTATTCAGTTTAAAAGGGTTAGGGTTAAGGTTTAAAGTATAGGGTATAAATGTGTAATTGTTAGGATAAGAAAAACATTTATATGAAGGGATAATTTATGGTTTGGTTAATGATTTAGCGTTGATATCTTTATTATTTTAACTGTAATTTGTGAATATGTTAAGTAAATTAATGTTTTGATATAAGTTTTAATCGAAAATATTTTATTTAGGGTTTAGGGTAAGTAGACTTCTCGAGTAGACTTCTCTCGAATAGAATTATACTATATAGTAGACTTCTCTAGTAAACTTCGTGAATAGACTTCTCTAGTAAACTTCGCGAATAGACTTCCAAAGTAGACTTCACTCGTATGACTTATACTACAAAGTAGACTTCGCGAGTAGACTTCTCGAGTATACTTTTCTCAAATAATTTTCTGAGAATTAATTAAAAAAAACATTACAAATATTAATTTTATAAAAAACTTAGATAAATTTTAAAAACATATACATTTCCATCTATTAAAATTAAAATTTCAAAAAAATGGATCAATTTAAATCAACATAACCCAATTAGGTTAAAAACCAATACATCTAGAGAAGTGTACTAAATCACTAAATCTTAAATTTTAATAATAAAAATAATAAAAAATTATTTGATAAAAATTATTTTGAACAAAATTAAACATAGACAATTGGCATCTATATAAAATAAAATTTCATGAATTAAATCAATTTATAAGTTTCATGAGTATATAGTTTAAAAGGGTTGGGGTTGAGGTTAAAGTATAGGGTATAAGGGTGTAATTGTTAGGGTAAGAAAAAATTCTATATGAATTCATAGTTTATGGTTTGGTTGATGATTTGGCATTGATATATTTGTTATTTTAACTGTAATTTGTTAATATGTTAAGTAAATTAATGTTTTGATATAAGTTTTAATCAAAAATATTTTATTTAGGGTTTAAGGTAAGTAGACTTCTCGAGTAGACTTCTCTCGAATAGAATTATACTACACAGTAGACTTCTCTAGTAGACTTCTCGAGTAGACTTCATAAAATACAGCGGGAAATGAAATTATTTACCAAATTGGGCGGGAACTTTAATAAATTGGGCGGGAACTTTAACAAAATGGGCGGGAACTCAAATTTACCGGTTAAGTAGACTTCTCGAGTAGACTTCTAAAGTAGACTTCTCTCGATTACACTTATATTACACAGTAGACTTCTCGAGTAGACTTTCAAAGTAGACTTCTCTCAAATAGACTTATTAGTCATAGCAGACTTCTCTAGCAGACTTCTCGAGTAGACTTCCAAAGTAGACTTCTCTCGAATAGACTTATACCACACATCAGACTTTTTGAGCAGACTTCTCGAGTAGACTTCTCTCGAAAATTTTCCTAAATATATAAATAGAGTTTAACCTAATTGTGTTAAAAATAAAGTGCCTCTCTCTCTGTCTAAAATAACGCATCTCTCTCCTCTCCCTCCTCTCTGGCCATGAATCTCTTCTCCTTCATTTCTTGTTGTCATTCTCATCTCTATCATCTCTATCTCACCTTCAATCTCGTCTTTGTTTTGTGAGATGTGAGGATCAGACTGTGATTTATGCTCTTAATCTGATGATTTTTCCTATTTCTATTGAATCCTTTCTCTCATGTGCCAATCTTCTTCGTTTGTGATTTGTCTGTTAGCAGGGACACATGTTCGAGCTCAAGTGGTGTAACAACTAAAGAATGGAAAGAGCAAAGGAAGAGAGAGGAGGCTTTACATGCTAGTAGCCTTCAAGTCCTCGAAGGTGTGTGGTTTTTTATACATATCTCTTTTGCTTCTCTTGAGTATCTTCATGAGTATTATTATAAAGTCTCTTTCACTTTTAATGATCTTCTTTCTTTTTTTACTACTCAGACCTCCTTGGACACCTAAAATGAATGTGGAAAAGCGTTGAAGCAGAAGAATGAGATCGTCGAGCCACAGTTGTCGCCGGTCTCAGCCAAGGGGAAAGAACCAAAGTCGTCGAGAAAGATTTGTTGGAGATGCAGGCGATGCTGGAGAAGATGAAGATCGAGAAGGAGAAAACGGAGGATCTGCTGAAGGAGAAGGACGAGATCCTGAAGAAGATGGAAGAGGAACTCGAGACGAGGGACGTTGAGCAGGAGAAGTGATATATCATGGTTTTTACCCGTTTTTGGACCATGATATAAGTGTTTTTATAGAGTCTTTATACTATTTTCGAGTCTATTTGAGTCTTTTACAGGTTGGACTACGTTTGGAGCAAAGTTAGAGATTCTTGAACATTTTGGAGCATTTTGGAGAAGCAGCCGAAGTGATGAAGTCGGAAGAGTGAATTTGCACGATGAGTGTCGATCGACACCATCAGTGTCGATCGACACCAAGCCAGCCGACAAAGTTTTGCGGACTTCCATCAGAAAAAGGAAATCAGCTGAAGTTTCCATTATTTACATGTTTGCCCCTGACGCGAGTTTGCCTATAAATATAGTTTTTCAGCCATTGTTTAGGCTACACTTTTCACACAGTAATTTAGAGAGAGATTTATAGAGAGTTTTTGGAGAGAAGAATTTGTCTCCTTTAGAGCAAATTTGGAACTCCCTTATTTATCTATTTGATTTCTTTTATGCTTTCTATTCAAGTTATGATTTCTGTTTCATTGATCATGTCTGAGTAGTTTGCTAGTTAGGTTTAGGGTTTTTCAAAGGTGATCAATGAATTGTTAGGTC